>PITA01000762.1:160378-173695 GCA_004023965.1 Spilogale gracilis
GTTTACTTTATATGTATATGCCCATATATGCATATATACAGGTATAAAACCAATAAATGGTGCCTGAATTGCTACTGGTCACAGTATCTTCCCAGCTTTCAGATGAGAAAGTGCGATTAGATTCTACCCAAACGTGCAGTCTCAGGAAGTAAGGAGATTTCGAGTTAGTTCAGTTTGCAAGCCTTCAGTGACTCCCGAGTAACATCATTAATTTTCAGACAGGATGAGTGCAAGCCACGGCCCGACTCCTTAATGGGTTTCCCATAAGTCTGGGCTATTCGGTTGAGGTCAAGTTGATAGTCACTAAGAATGAATATCAATGTCTCCAGGAGTTCTACACAGAATTCGATTAAGCCTACCAAATGGCAGCTTCTTTATCACGTTTTCAGAAAAATGGGTGCTTCAAACCCTCATCATGGCTAACTTGAAAATCAGAGATTATTATTACGTTCATTGTCAGTGAATCAAGACCTAAAATCCTTGAAGACGCACTTGAGACATCAGAGAACCAATTCTTGATTATGTGTTGCTTTGAATTTACACTTGCAGGGGAAACTATTTCTCCCAAAGTCACCACTTTGGTGGCTTTTGGTCACGGATCTGCAGTGTTCAAACTGCAGACTCAGCGGTCTCCCCTCAAATTCCCCTTGAGCTGTTTCCCTTCAAGGACTGAATGCAAGGTGCTTACATTTCTGGATTTTGTGCTGATGGACATTCTTGTCTCTGTAGGGGTGTGGCCTCCAGGTTGGAGGTGAGAGAGCTGGGAGTTCTGTGCACAAGTGATCAGAACCCCCGATACTTGGGAACTACTCTCCATTTGATTTTTCTTTTGTGTTGGTCAAAATGGGTCAAGGAAACAGCTAATGGGTTAAGGATCACATTGGGCTCCCTATAGGCCCTGCTTGTAGGGGTGAGTGCTGCCACACCTCCTCACGAAACCACCTCACAATGATCTTTTCTTAGCCTTTGGTCTCAGGGATATGAACTGATACAAGCTCTTTGAAATATCAGTTCTAAAATGCATGCCTTCTCTAGCGATTGGATGGCTAAGTCCACACAGAAGAGAAATGTTGTTTTATGCAAGCTGTAAGTCTTATTAATTAGACTTAAGGGAAGGAGGGCTGACTTATACAAAAGTAAAGAGAATTATCAAGATCCTATTACACCGCCCTGGCCGTGGAGATGGGCACTGTTGTGGAATCATGGTTCTTGTGTGTGGTTGGTCTGTTGTTTCCCAGTTATTTGCAACCCCTTCTCCCCTGTAATGTGAGTCTACTTCTCTGCATGCCTAAGGCCAGGCTTAGTCACTGGATTTGCTCTGGCCAATAAAATGTGCTTGCATATGGTGAATTCCATCCTCCTGATCATGGTGGAGAGTCCCCAGTGATGCCCAGGTCCCACGTGAGGCTCTGGGACACCCATGCTGACCCCACCACTAACCAAGGGCAGGGAGAAGGTTCTAAAGGAGTCTGGTACCACAAAAGAACTGAAAGAAAACTAATATGAATATTAAAACAAATGTTACTGCTTCAGGCATTGTTCTAAGTACTCATCCAATCCTCACAGCAACTCTGTTACTCTCCCAGTCCTGGAGAGGACGTGGCCAGGGCCTGGGGAGTCCCTTGCCCCCAGTGACCAGCAACAGAATCATTACCCTAAAACACGGGCAGGTTCTCAGCCACCAGCGTATCCACTGAAGCTTCTGGAACAAACTGGAATCTCCCTGTTGGGTCCCCCGCCCCCCGATAGAACACAAAAGATGGTCTCCTCTGAGAAGTGAACTCTCCCCAGTAAGGGAAGACATGGGAAACCCTGGGGCCCAGAACTGACATCAGATTTGGGGATCATCCTGGAGTCTCCTTCTACTGTGACTCAGAAAAAGTTAAAGCTGGGAACTGCCGTGGGTTCCTTCCAGCTCCCCAAACTGATGCATTAAGAACACCGGATTTCAGAATAAAGTCCAATTGATGTAGGTAGCCAAGAGAGTTACCACATTACAGCCAGATGTTTTTTTCTTTTACTCATTAACTAGTTTGTAATAACATTTTTCTTCCCAATAAAAGAGTTCTGATCTTTTTTTTTTTTAAATAACATTTCTGGGGCTCCTGGGTAGCTCAGTTGGTTAGCTTACGACTTGTGACCTCAGCTCAGGTCTTTATCTCAGGGTCATGAGATCAAGTCCTGTGTTGGGCTCTGCACTCAGTGTGGGTCTCCTTGAGGTTCTCCCTCCTTCTCCTTCTGCCCCTCTCCTGGGAACCTCTGTGAGTTCTCCACATTTGCTTTTATGAGTCTGAGTATATTAGATTTCACACACAAATGAGATCATTCATATTTGTCTTTTGCAATTGGCTTATTTCACTTTGCATAATGCCATCAAGGTCCATCCATGTTGCCATAAATGGTAGGATTTCCTTCTCTTTAAAAGGCCGAATGATATACCACTGTGCATGTACACACTCACATCTCCTTTACCCGTTCGTCCATGAGCGGATGGTTATGTTGTTTCCGTATCTTGACTGTTGTCAACAACACAGCCACAAACGTGGGAGTGCAGATATCCCTCTGAGATCCCATTTTTTTTTCTTTTAGATAAGTACCCAGAAGTGGGATTGCTGGATTCCACGGTAGTTCTATATTTAATTTTTTGAGGAAACTTTGTATCGTTTCTCCTAACGGTTGTATCAGTGGACGTTCTCACCACCGGTGCAGCAGGGCACCCTGGCGCCACATCCCCACCAACTCTTGTTACCTTGTTTTTCTTAAAAACAACCCTCCTGACAGATGGGAGGCGACATCTCATTGTGGTTTGGTTTGCATTCCCCTGACGATCGGTGATGTTGAGCACATGTTACTATACCTGTTAGCCATCTGTGGGTCTCTCTGCTGAAATGTTATGAATGCCATTTGCCCACTCTAACAGGGCGAGCCTGAGCCATGGCGGATGTTCACTCACTCCCTTCCCCGCAGCTGAATGTGGGGACCAAGATCTCCTACGACACTGCACCAAGCCAGCTCGGGGGAAGAGTGGTATGGTCCCTTCCCCCCTTCAATGTGTTTTTCTCATTTCTGTTCTCTACTCAGATGCTGTGGTCTCTCACTGGGACCCAGAGCTTTCTTGAAGGTTTTTTCCTATGTGGATGGTTGTTGATATGGGTTTTTCTGTGAGGGGACACAGGCTGCAGTCCCCTGTTCCACCAACAAGCTGATTTCCCCTTGATTGACTTTTTTCTATAGCCACAAAATCACTCATCCACCACCTAAAAAGCCCTCCTGAAGGCAAAGGCATAGGTACTTCCTTGCCATCTGAATTTCTCGGCCCCAATAGTAGATCAGACCCCTGTTTAGGTGGAAATGTGGCCCATCAGCTGCAGTGTCGGCGAGCACAGTGAGGGGGTGACCGTGGCCCTCAGGCACCTGCACTAGAAAGCCTCCCTGTCCACCGGGTAGCTGTTGATCTTGGGCGAGCTGATCTGTTCAGGCCTGAGTGGGCCATTCTCCCTGGTGAATTATGCACAGTTCTTAGCTTACAGACTGTTGCACTGATCAGATGGCTGATGACAACAGGTCAGGGCCCCACACTTGAGGACTTGGAGCAGGACGGTCGTGATTCCTTTCCCCAGCAGCTTCAAGACAGGAGCGGGAAGCCCACTGGGGCTGCAGATAAGCCCAGAGTTTGGAAGGTCCGAAGGACACCGTGTGGTGGTGGGATGGGAACACGAGGTTGCTTTCTGGGCTCCAGAGCGGGACGGGCAAAGTCGGGGACAGTGAGGCAGCACCCTGAGCAGCTGGGATGGATGAGGGTGCCTGGACAGGTAGAAGAAGGCTGGTTTATGAAGAACTTTGAATACAGATAAAGAACAAGACTTTCGTCTTCCAGCCCAGGGCACAGGGCCAGGCAGGAGTCAGAGAGACTGGTTAGGAGGCTATGAAAACAAATATGCCCCGAGGCTCTAAACTGGTCCATGGCAGCAAGATGGGGGCTGGAGAAATAGGGCAGAATCAGAACGGGTTAGAAGAGAAAGAAGGGTCCACCACTGTGGGAGACGTGTGGTGACCAGGAGAACATAGTTTTGCAGATCTGTTTTGTCCCAACAGCAAACACACACAAGAATACTTGCCTTTCACAGAACAGGTTGTCACCAAAGAACATTAGTGTTCACTGCACCGCGGCTGGAGGGTGCCCCCTGTAGGTGGTTACGAGGCTTGCCCGGAACCTTACAGCACCGAACTGGGGCGAATCCTAAAAATCACAGTCAAAAGGAAATTATGGAAAATTTAATTCTCCATTTGTTTTTTAAATGCCTTTGACCTCAGAAGTCAGGAAAAGCTCAAATAATTTAAAATAGGAAGTCATTTTTCTTCAATTAATCCCTTCCAAAGGGTCTGGTTTGTATAAGGATTTTGAAGTCTCATAAAAATAGAAGCTCTGTTTAAAACAATGTAGGAAGAGAAGGATTGCCTCATGGCCATCTGCAGCAAAACATCAATATTATCACATCTGAAAACATCGATGTACTAGAGGCTGTTCCAAGCATCTAGCAATTTTGAGGCAAAACCCCTTTCTGTACTGATGAGTTGACTGACAGTATAGAAACAGTTTCTTTCTTTCTTTTTTAAATGAACACCTTGAACCAGCGTCTTAAAATTGTTAGGAGAAATAGGATAAAAAATGTTCATTAAAGGTGATGAGGAAATTCAGATGAGACCTAAAACAGCCCTGATGAGAAAGCACGGAATCAAAGAGATCAGAGGTAGGGCAGGCTTCTCTGCGCGGTGACGCAGCCAGAGGAAGCCCATTCAGGTAAGGGCTTAATTAGTGCTGTCAGTCACACTAATTGCCTGTAATTAAATGGCATGAGTCATCAGGGCTGTGCATACACCCAATGATAGGCCTGGCCCCATTGACAAGGAACATAGACTCGGGGATCGGAGCCTCACCTGTGAGGGGCAAGCAGCTCTTGATGTCCATTCACAGATCTATCTCCCATCAGCCCCCACGCGGATCACCTGTCTTCCCAGACAACAAGCACTTGGTCTCTATCATCATCATATTGTGTGCTGGGAGAAGCTCCGGGACGGCCTTTGTTTGATTCTCATGCCTCCAAGATGTGGCCCATGCCTCCAAGATGTGGCTGAGGATTGCAATTATTAATGAGCACAACTCCCGAGGTCAATGGTGAACGGTCAGCCACCTTCTTTTTTTAAAGATTTTATGTATTTGACAGAGAGAGAAACACAGTGAGAGAGGGAACACAAGCAGGGGGAGTGAGAGAGGGAGAAGCAGGCTTCCTGCTGAGCAGGGAGCCCGATGTGGGACTCGATCCTGGGTCTCCGGGATCACGACCTGAGCCGAAGGTCGTCGCTTAACCAACTGAGCCACCCAGGCATCCCATGGTCAGCCACCTTCTAAGGCTAAGAGCCGTTTCTCTCCTGGAGCTACTCCATGTCCTATCTCTTGGGGTGCCTGAAGTGGCTCCTCCATTTTTCAGTGGCTGTCTGTGGGGAGGTCAAGTCTGTCTGAGCTCCCCGCTGTACCCGACTCCCCCCTCCAAGACCTCGAGGTCTGCACCTTCTGGAGAAATCTGTTCTCACTGCCACTTCTCTCATCTCCACCAGTCTCCTTGTGTTCAAATCTAGCCCGAGCTCCAGGGGTATCTTTTGCCTGCTCCTCCAAGTCCCAGCCACCCAGGGGAGACACAAGCCTGCCCTGGGTGTCGGCTCTGTGTGTTTCCTTCTCTCTGCGGCACTCAGGAGCTCTGTCCGGGGATGTCAGAATCCCACTGAGTGAGGAGCTCCGAGAAGGCAGTTATCTCTCCCTCTCCGTGGGTGCCACGCTCTTTTCTGAAGCACTCTGTGTTTTCCAAAGTATTTTAAACACAGAGTAGATGCTTGAAACATGGTGATTGGATCATATATTATGGGACACAGCTGCAAGTCCTGGGGAGTGGGCTGCAGAGGGTCCTAGAATGTCTGTTTTCATCTGGTTGGCTTTGATAGGAGACCTAATAGAGCAATAAAAATGTTCACCTTATGAGCCCCGCCTCGTGCCTCCCAGAGCCCCTGGAGCCCCTGGGGGTGTGACAGCAATAAAGTAGGTGGAGAAGTTAGAGGGGAAAACATAAATTAGGTCATGAGAGGATAAAGAGACGGATTTTCAATAGGCTTCAACCTTCAGAGCTGGGAGGGTCTAAATTAAATGGATCATATGGAATTCAATAAACAGGGATTGTAGATGGCAGATGATTTATCCCATTATAATTTGAATTAAACCCAAGCATCAATAGCACCCCTGACCCAAAGGTTATTAAGAGACAGCTAATAACACAGACTGTTCTAGCACATGTGCCATTTTATTGCTGAGAATTTAGGACTCAGGCATTTAGGGCTGGGGGAATTGATGACCGGAGAGATCAATTTCACCGCTGGTGCCACAGAGCCGACCGCAGAGGAGAAGCCACTAGCCACATCCCCAGGCCCCCGCCTGCAGCCCAGAGCCCACTCTCATGTGGGTAAGACAGCCTAGACATTGCCCTCAGCATGGCAAGACAGTAGGCACATTCTTCCTGCCCGTAGGCTTCTAGCTTTCTTGTAAATCTTCGAGGATTTACTTTAGGGAACTCGCAATTTTAAATGCTTTCTTTGCCCCTTTGAAATGTGGGCAAATTTCCTCCTAGTCTCTTGCTGTTTTATAACCCAGGAAAATCCCTTCCCTGAGGACCTGGAAGTTGTCTCTCTGGAAGGAAATGATGAAGGAGACTGTACCCTTGTCAGTCTCTGGGGGAAGAGGAGCCTTACCTTCCTTCGCAGGAGCTGATTAGGAAACAGATCACAGAGATCACACCTGCAAGCTCAGGAAACTTGGCACGTCTCCCGTGGATGTCCCCCAGGTTGTCTCTGGGAGGTCACCCCAGGGCTTACACACCCTCTTGCTTTGGACTCTGGGACTTGGGCCCCTATTGCAATAGTCCAAGCAGAATCTTGTTTCCTTCCAGCTTTGTCGCGGTGTTCCCTCTGACACACATCTGCAGACATGAGAAGAGCCGCTGGCTCCCAGTCCAGATCCGGCGCTCAGAAGCACAGGGCTGTGCCAGGTGCACACTCGTGTGCTGGCCGGTGAGTCTGGGCTGAGGTTTCCATTTGTATCAGATGATTCCGACTGACCAAATCAATCACAAACCTGGGCCTAGCACCTCCTCCAAAGAACTGGGCTGAAGGGCATCTTCTTCCCAGATCATTTTCTTCCCACACATCTCATTGCAGCTCCATGGCATCTGGCTGGTGTGTTTCACCTTATTCCTTTGGTTTGATGGGATTTCTTCTTTCAGCGCCATTGAGGCTTCCTGTTGGTGGAGTCTAGTTACATCGTAAAACAGGAACAAGCTAAAGCGCTCACCTTCGTCTTGACGGGCCTGCTCTTTTCATCTCCCAGGTCCCTGGGGAAAAGGCTCTCCTCTCTATTTCCTTGATGAGGAAGCCAGGCTCAGAAAGATCCTGGGTCTCCCCAAAGGTCACCTGCATGGACCCTGCCAGAGCTGTCCGCACCCCCTAGTCTCTGTGATTTCACGGTGGCACATAGCAAGGATCCCAGAGTGAGCCTAAACATGGGAGGACATCTAGAGAGCCGGCGGGGTGCCTGGGTCAGAAACCCATTTCTCAGTGGCCCAAAAGATGCTCCTATTGGAGAGAGAGCCGGGCTGGCAGGAACAGTAGATGGAGGGGACAGGCACGGTGTGGTCAGGGTGGGCAGGCATTGACTGGAAGGCCGGTGCCAGGTTTGTGAGAGCAGGGCACTAATTCTGCAAGATGGCAGGACCCCTCTGCTGTGCGATACCAAGGGTGCAGGGCCACACTCCTTCTCGGAACACGACAGCAGTGAACTCTGGAATGGCAAAGTTTGCGGTGCCCCGGTGGTGGGGAGAGAAGCAGGCCATGCAAATACAACAGTGCTCCCTGGAGTCTCCGTGGAGGCCCACTGCAGCAGAATCGGGGGGCAGGGGTGAGTGACCACACACTGGACACACCCAGATTCTCTTGAAGAAGGGCTTCCCAGAGGGCCGAGGGGATGGGGGAGGCCGTTAGAACTCCGGGTTTGTTGTCACTGTCTTTCCTTCTGTGTTCATTGGCCAACGGGGGCTGGGGGGGCAGCTCTGGGGCCTCTCTATCAGCAATTTCTCCCACCAACCATGAGTGGGATTCACTGACATGAATCCCAGCTGTGCCTCTCATGGGTAAAACGCACACTGTTATCTCCACCTGCTGCCTTCCGGGGCACTCCCTGGGCAGCATTGGGATCTGTCGATGGAAGTCGAAATCTGCCAGGATAATTGTATGTCAGTTGGGGAAACTATTACCTGTTCATTTGCTAAGAGAAAATTAAATTATTCAGCTCCCAATAACACAAGCAGCATCACAACCATAATAGTGGAGTAATTGTTTTACAATTAAGGCGCGTCCAGAATGTACATTACTGAGTCATTTTAATAATGTGTGCACTGAGTCCCTTATTTTTTTTCCAAAGAGAGGCAATTCAAATAAGTAATTTAGTGGTAGAAATAAACTATGAATTTAATTTATATGTTCATTAATTGTACAATTAAACAGAATACTAATTGACTGTAGAATTATAGCTAAATGGAACACTGCACCGGGATAATTAGTTCTTGTTCTGTTTTTCATTGTGAACATAATTTTTGGTGGTCTCATCCTACCCAATTAGGTTTTGTTTGGCTTTATTAGAGCATAAATCATTCTTCTAGCACAAAGATTTAATCTCCCCCCCCCCCCCCGGTACAGCTGGCGTGTTACTCCCCTTGTCCCACAAGGTTATCTCTTTAAGGAAAGGACCTCTGGGCATATAGCACGTCTGTGGTGATAGCATCTCGGTTCTGCGTGGTGTTGGGTGCGGCTGAAAGTCTGGAAAACGTGCGCCACCCTTTCCACAATCTTCCCCCAAAAGTAATACCCAGTGCTGCCATTTTTTAACAATGGTGTGTTGGCGCCCACACAGCATCAGCTCCGATACCGGGGAGACGGTCAGGCAAGAACGGCGTCTATGCAGGAAGCACAGTTCCTTTTAGGTCAAGATCACGGTCTGTCTTGCAGGGGTGGCTTCAGGGGGAGCCCTGGCTTCTAGGAGCCAGAGGGTCCCCTTCCTCTCTACCAATTCCCAGTTCTTTCTGAGATGCACTGGGGTTGGAGTGGCTTTCCCCAGCTGCTCAGAAGGAAACGAAGGGAATGTGGCGCGGAGGCCCCCTTCAGATGCATGAGACTTAGTCTCTCATGGAGCCCAGGTCGCGGATGCCTGTGCATGCCCTCTGGAGGCACGAGTCTCCCAGGGCTCTGGGTGGATCGCCATAATGCAGATTCCTAGGCAGGGGTGGCTCCCCCTCACCGCTAAAGAATCTTAGACCTCAGGCCTTCGCTCAAGCACAGTTTCTGAACGTAGCATAAAGTCCGAGGTGAAAGCAGGCTGTTCCCAATACCTTGTCTTTAACACAGGTGTAGGACCCTGTTTGTTCCAGTCACTTGACGTCGATAGGGGTGTGTCTCCGACACCGTGGGAATACAGCAGCAAACAAGACAGATGCAGGTCGCTGCCCATGGAGCTCACGGCCTTCAGAAGGGACCGCAAGCCGGAGCCAGCGCGGCCCGAGGCTCATGAGTCGGCTCTGCAGCCCGACGCGGCAGGAGGAGCATCTAGAAGGAGCCCCCTCTCTTGCCGTCCTGCAGCTGCAGGCACAAATGAGCAGCAGCGAGTCACCACAACAGCACAAACCTTAGAGATCTGAGGGTGAGGAGTCTGCGGCGGGTCTCATGGGGCAAGCTGTCGGCTGGGCTGGCTCCTTCTGGAGGCTCCAGGGAGAATCTGTTTCTGGGCCTTTCCAGCTTCTAGTGGTGCTCGTGTTGGTCAGCCCGTGGGTCCTTCCTTCTTCACAAGCAGTGACGGCAACCCTCCCACCCCGGCCGTGGGCCTTCTATTTCCCCCTTTCATGTAGGGACCTCTGTGATGAGCCTGTGTCCACCTGGACAATCAGGATACCCTCTCATCTCAGGATACAGTACTTGATCGTGTCCATACAGTCCCTTGTGCCCAGTTAGCTGAGCTGGTCGCTGGGGTTCAGATGTGGACATTTCTGGGGAGCATCTTTCTTCTACCCATTTCCCATGAGGACCCGGAGCACGGGACTGACGCGTGTCTGACTCTAGGATAAACAGACACTGCTTCTGCGAGGCTTGAAACCAACTTGGTGTTCATTGTCTAGTCTCATTTAGTCCCTGGAGGTGAGTTTCCATGTGTGGGAGTCGGGAGGCTGGCTTACAGGCAAATGCACCATCCAGGGAAGGAGCAATATAATATTCCTTTGCCTTACAGGTGTCCATGACCCAGGGGTGTGAGCTAGAAAGTCCCTGCGGTGACACATTGGCATGAAATGTGTCATTTGTGCATGAAACTTAGCCCAACAGGTGGTCGGTGTTGGCTCCCGAGTGTCAAGAATGAAACAGCGAACACAGAAGAACACGGTTCTATACTCAGAAACCTCTGGAATGCATGCACCCCCACACGCCTTATTTACTTTCCCCTCTTTATTTTGTTCCTAAGTACTCAGCACCTTTGAATGCACTCGATAATTTACTTAGTTGTTTTATTTGTCACCTGTCTCCCCCAGGAAGTCAGGGGTCTGGGGTTTTGTTCACTATCCCAAGAACCAGAAAATTGTGTCTGCTGTGTCAAAGCAATAGGTAAATATTTGTAGAATGAATAAGTGATTTATGTCCCATGATTGGTGTAGCGTATTTATTGAGCATAAGGGAAGCAATCTCTCTATTATAATAGTAAAGCTGGGTTTTTATTACGATTTGGTGGATAAAATTTTCTTAAAGTAAGGTTGGGATGCTTTAGGACTCTCCTGGGTTCCTAAACCAGGCCACACAGTGGCAATTTAAAATGGTGGCAGGTCAGCATCTTTCCTTAAACCAGGTTCTCCCAGGTTCCCGTTAAGGTATTCACAAAGGCACAGAGAAAAATCTCAGAATTTGAGATGCTCTCGTATGATGCTGGCGTGAAAGTTGAGGAGCTGTGGCAGAGTGGATAATTATAGGTAAGAAACTAATGCTAAGAATTACAGACATTTCCATGGAAAATACCAGAGCTACCGAAACAAAATTAATCATCAATGACTAGAGAAAAGTTGCTGCAAACATAATAAAGATCTCTGAATATAGGCAACAAATGTGCCCTGTATTCCAAGGAAAATCAGTTAAAATTGGCCAAATTGAGACACATTTCAGCAAGTATTTAAAATGATAAACTAAAGATAAATGCAAAGACCATTTTTGGAAGAAGAAAATATGGTTGCATGAAAACAAACGCAAATCTGTGTGGTTTCAGATTGGTCCCCTGTCGCACTCCTGCCAGAAGGAGACAGCACATGGCAGCTGCACTTATGAAACCGAGGGGGGACGTCCCCTTAACCTCCGGCCTCCCTGCCTCGATGGGGGTGGGGTCCACCATCTCTAATGTCTGAGAACTCATGAAATATACCACCCAGCTGCGTTTTCTTGCCAGTGTTACAAAAATGTCCATTTCAACCTCAATCAGAGATATATTTAACAATTCAAGATATCATCAGAGACTTGAAAATTGCCATTCTATCAACACCCGACACCCAGCTGGGCACCCAGGTGCATGTGGTGGGGTGAGTTGTTAATACCGAGGTCGTCTGGCGCTTGCCACCCCCAGAGAACAGCCAGGCCAGGAGAACAATGTGAATGGCCAATGAACAGTTATTAAAGTCAAATAATTTGATCATAAATTGCTTTCTTTCCACCAAAGGGGACAGAATGCCCCAGAATGCAAAGTCAGCTGCATCCCCCTTATAGGAAACTGGGCAAGCATTCCATTCTTTCTTGTCTTTTGCATTTCCGAGGTCTTTAAAAGAAAAAAGTCCTTTCTGTGAAAACAACAAGAAAAGCTTCACACCGAGAGAAGAGCCAAGTTTTATGGGTCACAGTGACCTGATACCAATTCATTCTAACATTCAGTTCTAATTGGAACAGAAAACCCTATATTTTTATCTTGCTCTTACAAACCTCTTCAAGTGGGAACTTCCAAATCCTCTCAAACTTTTCTTCTGTGTCATACTTGGTCAAAATCTTAAATAAAATGAACAAAAGTGACTTTTTTTTTTAATCTAAAAGGCTTCTAGAAACTTTGGCAGCTAATTTGTCATTTAAAAAAAAATGACCAACCAGCCAGCCAACCAAGCAGAGCATGTTTACACCTGCTTAGCTTCAGACCCCTCGAGCTCGGCGGCCGACCCTCCTGGAGGTTCAGGGCAGGCTTCGGATGACTCTCCATCCCAGTCCTCTCAGATCTGAAATGGAGCTGGTGCTGTCTACTTACTGGAGATAGACAGACGTAAAGTCATTGGAGGGCAGTCAGAGACCCTCCCTCTTGCAGTGTAGACAACAGGCAGGTGCTGGTCGAAGGACAGTGCTGCCTGAGAGAGCACGGTCTTGCCCTTGACATCTGGGGGCAGAGACGATTCTGGAATAGTTCTGCCATGAAGCAGGGCTGTCCATAGCCTATTAACCCCACATTCCAACAAACCATGAAACCAGTAACCTTTCATGGGTCAGGTGATCCCCACTACATCAGCAATGAGGATCATCAGCCAAATGGTACAAAGGATTCTAGGGCTCTGCTGGGCAGCTGGCTTTGGAAACAGTTGCTGACATTTCTGAGGGGGTTTTTATGAATTCATTCAGAATATAGTTAAATTCCCTAAAGATCAAATCCTCTAAGTGCTGAGACTCAACAGCTCAGGCTTCCCAGAACTGAAGGTCTAGACCAGAGGTCAGCACACTTTTCCTGCTGGACATATTTTTGGCTTTGCTGATCGCACTGCTCAACTGCGTTGTGGAAGGAAAGAAGCTGTTGACCGTGTATAAACAAACAGCATGGCTGGCTCCCGATAAAACTTTATTGGTGCTGCAATTTGCATTTCACATAATTTTTACATATCATAAAGTAGTATGTTCCTTTTGTTTCCTGAATAAGTGAAGCACAGGGGACATGAGGGGCTGGGAAACCCTTCTGTATGAAGCTACAAAGGTTGGTCCATGTCCGATATTTGCCCAAAGTTCTACAACTATACAACACAGAGAGTGAACCTCCAAGTTAATGGTGAGTTTCAGGTAATAATAACGTATCAAGATGGGCTCATAGTTATAGAAAATGCTATGCCTCCATCAGAAAGGATGAATATCCAACTTTTGTAGCAACATGGACTGGACTGGAAGAGATTATGCTGAGTT
>PITA01000762.1:173795-185002 GCA_004023965.1 Spilogale gracilis
AAAGTAAATGGGAACTAGGGTAATCTAGGGAGGGAAACGAAACAACAGAGACTTTGGACACAGAAACAAACTGAGGGACTTGGAGGGAGGGGGGTGGAGGGATGGGAGAGCCTGGTGGTGGGTACTGGGGACACCTAAAGCATGGAGCACTGGGTGTGGGGAATGGGGAATGAATCTTGGAACACTGGGAAAAAAATTTAAGTAACAATAAAAAAAAAAGAAAATGTAGCACGTTAATTTAAGATATTAACAGGGGAAAGTGTATACTGGGGCCAAGGGTGGGAGGGGAGCAGGTATATAGAACTCTGTGTCCTATCTGCTCAATTAGCCTATGAATCTAAAACTCTATGAGAAAATAAGGTCTAAAAAAGTGTCGGAAATATTCTTGGGGAAGCTGGGTGGCTTAGTCAGTTGAGTGGCCGACTCTTGGTTTTGGCTCATGTCGTGATCTTGGGGTCCAGGGATCGAGCCCCACATCAGACTCTGTGCTCAGTGGGCTGGCAGGGAGTCTCCTTGAAGATTCTCTCTCCCTGTCTCATGTCCCTCCCCCAGCTCTCTCTCTCTCTTTCAAATAAATTAATAAATAAATATTTTTAAAAAGATCCTTAGCTTATAGGTCATGAAACAGGGCAGTGGGACAGGTCTGGCCCACAATACTTCATCAGCAATGCACAGATGAGCCGGGAGCAAAGCTCATGGCTTCATGAATTTGGCTGGGGAATGGGGCAGACGTGTGGTGGGAGGCATGGTGGGCTGTGCGTACAGGCGAGCAGACGCGTGCTGAGGACCCAGGGGGAGGCTCTGAGCACGGGAGACCCAGGCGGGAGCTTTAGGAAGAGCAAAATCCCTCTTCTTCATGCTGTTTGTTCTAGGCCTAATTTAGAAATACAATAACAACTCAGACTTATAAACAAACTGAGAGTCTGGTTTCCATCATGCTGGGAGAAGCCTCTGATCAAACTTGCTGTTGGTTTAAATAGCCGTCTTATTTGCAGAGAAAACTTTGAAAACCAGGCCTAAAGGGAGACAGGAATTTCTTCAGATACAGTGCTACCTTTAGTAAGCTGCTCACCCCCCTCGCTTCCTGAAGGCGGACCGATCAATAAAGTGTCCCTCTGAACAGTATAATAAGCACAATTCGTTTTGGCAAACATGCATTGAGCGCCCACTGTGTGCTTGCTGCCCTCCCTGGTGGTGAGAGCGTGCAGTATTTATGAGCTGGTGTCTGAAGCGGTTGGGCCAGGCCTATGAGGGAGAGAAGGAGCAAGAGGCTGTGTATCGATTGCACGCAATGCTTGCTAATAGATTTTAATGCAGCCCAGTGTCCCCCAGAGTGGCCACCCAGGGCCAGGTGAACGGTGGTCTGAGGTAGTTTTGTCACTGGGCAGCACACATCCAGGAATGAGAAAACACCAGGCAGCATTCACTTGCCAAGATTTTCACTTCCTGCTTCCAGGATTCTCATTACATCTGTCCAGGACTCAACCTCCTATCGTGGAGACAGCTGTGAAGCTAGCTGCCCACAGGACATGTGAGAACCGAGGCCCTCGATGCCCCCGTGGACTCAGTTAGCAGGAGCCAGGTCACAACCCCAAACCCCGCTCCTGGCATTTGCACGATTGGGTTTCCTCAGGACCCAGAAGGATCAGAGACATAATTAGGATTTCTGCTCCCTCCTTGTGCAGTTTCTCCAATTGCATGGTCAAAAACTCAGTGTATATGTGTTTATATACTATGTGGGGATTGTCCATTTTTCTCCATCTCCAGGGCAGTGGGAGTTGTATTGGGTCCCCCAGAGGCCCCTCCCCTGGGACCAGCCTCCCACCTGCTGGTTCAGTGCCCCTTCTGTGCAAACCCTTCCTTCAAAGGAGGGACACATAACCTCTGAAGATGGCTGAGGGCACGGAATCCGGGGAGACTGAGGTGTCCGCCGTTTGTCCCCACCTCTGTGATTTCAGCTGTGAAGTTACTATCTCCCCTGTGCCTCAGTCTCCCTATCTGCAAAGACATCGATTTGCAAAGTGTTTAGACAATGCCTGACATCGATGTGCCTTTAAGGAATAATCCATATGGAGACCAGAGCTGGGAAGGCTGTTCATCTCCAGAGCTCCTTGGAGAAAGGAAAGCCGAGGAAGGAGAGAGGCAGCCCGCTTCAGGCTGCAACTTCAGCCAGGTTCCAAACAGATCTCATAACAGCACTCACGCCGGGGGTCTCAGCCTCGCTTGCAATCCCTGCGTGTCAGAAATGGCACTGCCTCCTCATTCCTGAGCTCCCCATTCCAGGGCTGTTCACTACCCTCCAGAGCATGAAGAAAATCCCCACTGAGGGGGCTGGGTCTGGTACTTACATTCCCAGGGATGCCCATTCTTGAATAGCCACGTCAGCTGGGCGCCCTAGCAGCTTGGTGCCCAAGGGCCAGTGGGAGATTTCTGTAGCTGGAAGGATTTTCTGCTCTGCGTAATCTGGAGGTCCAGATTATAGCCCTGTTCCCACCCCATTGACCAGACACCAGCCCAGGACCACTGAGCAATCAGGCGGCGAACCTCGGTCTCTCTAGTCCTTGTTTTGGTCCCAGTGGTCCCGGGCAGCCTCGTTGTTCTGTCCTGAGCGCAGTGCCTGCCCTTCAGCCTGCCCACCTCCCACTGCTCCTTCTTCACGTTTCCTCTGTCCCCTGGTTACTTCAGTGCTTGGCCTTCCAAGACTCCAGAGTGTTCCCCACGCTGACATCAAAGACTCCTTCCCCTAATACCCAGTGGGGCGGGCAGGGGTTCTCACATGGCATGGGGAGGACATAGGAGAAGGTCACCAAGCTGGCTAATGAAGTGAACTGTCAGTGAGCGGAGTGCAGCGCATCTCCGAGGGTCATTTGATGCTTATAACCAACTTGGCCAACATGTTGCTACACAAGCCCCGTCCTAAATGAGGATGGGCTCAGGGCTGCACTTCTGGGCTGCAGAGCGTCTCATGTGGTCTCTGAGAAAGCGAGTGTACGCGAAGGTCAGGGGACCTTCTCTGCATCTCGTCTCGGCTCCCACCAGCAATCACAGCCTAACATGCCGCTGTGCGGAAGGCTAAAAAAGAAAAGAGAAAGTATGGGGTTTGTTCCTCTCTTTGAACACATCACAGTGAGTCAGAGGGAATGTTTCCTAGCTGAACTACATGCCCGTGAGTGGCACAGGCAAGAGCAAAATACATCAAGACCATCGCCCACATGTTTGAAAAGCAAATGTGATAAACGGAGCGAAGAGTGTCAGTGAGTCTCCGTCACTGAAAACGATTCCCCTTTTAACTAAAGGTCTAGCGAAGGTCAGGCGTGGGGAGATCTTGGAGAAGGGATATCTTCAGGCAAAAAAAAGGGCAGAAGAATAATGATTTGAATCCTGACACCGAATTCATCACACAGCAAGCCAGTTAAGCAGCCACGATGGAGCAAAGATTCATTCTTCTTTTCAATCGGCAGTGGGAATTCTGGCCCGGGCACCCTTGTTGACCCTCTCTGGTGGTTCAATGAGGTTTCAGAAGGCGGCTATGCCAGGGAAACGAGAATGGATGCCAGGGTTGGATGACATCCTGTGCAATCCCGTCACCTACAAGAAACAATTCCCAGTGGGCAGGACAACGTGAAACCGGGTGACGCCCACACCATCCCCAGCAGCTTTCCGTTAGCACCTGCGATCCTGTCTCCACGCTACTGGTAACTTGAGGGTCGGAGTTGTTGAGTCCGTCTTAAGGGAAGGAGGGAGGAAGAAGCTCGGTGATAATCTCAATGGCAGCACGGGCAAGAAGATTGCTGTGGTCCCACCGTCAGGCAGAGGGGCGATTCTCAGTCCTCTCATCGTAAGACCCACTGTGTGTATACAGAGGCCTCCCTTGGATAGGATTGGTTCTTGACAAAGCCCCCAGATACATCTGCCAAGACCTAAGTATTCCACATTTTGCCTTTGCCACAGTGATTGCTGGAGCATCAGAGACTGCAAGCCTCAGAGAGGGCCACATAGAGTTCACGAGCACATTAGCTCATAGTAGGTACTTTGTGAGAAAGTCTGAATGAACAGAGGAATGAGAAGCTGTTGGCAAAGCACTTTCTTGGGACATGGTTATAAACCTATCCTCTTCTTTTATAAACAACAAATCCAGTAGAAGTAGTTGATGACGGTTTTGATGGACCGCTAACTTCTATCCTTACTGGTGTCATTTGCAGCTTTCCTACTTGGTGAGTGATTCCAAGGTTTCACTAGAAGCCTCACAAAATGTGTGACAAATCCACAGATGAACACTTGTGATCTAAGATAAACCCTCTCTGTGCAAGATTCCCAGACTCTAGACTCAGAACCATTTTGTCACATGGAGCTTTCCTCCCAGAAGAGTGGCCCCCAGATTGGGAGTGGGGGTAGCAGCCATCAGCATCCCACAGAGCTTGTCAGGAATGCGGACTTGTAGCCCCCACCCAAACCCACAAAACCCTCCCTACATTTCCTCAGGGTCCCTGGGTAATGTGTGTTCACCTGACACCCAGACCTCGTACTCTACTGTCTTCACATAGCCCTGGTTAGCCAACCACTGGGAAGCCCTACAACATTTATTCTTTCTATGGGTGGGTTCCAGGGGTGGAACAACTTAGAGAGGGACATGCATTAACATTTTAACACCAAACATTCAGCTGTTTGCTTTGTGCTTCTGGGGATGTTACCTAGAGACCAAAAATAAAAATAAAAATAAAAATAAAAGCAGGAATGAGAGAGCAAGAGGCAGATCTTCTTGAAAAAGGAACTGACACTTTTATTCTTCATTGAAACATGTAATCGAGTTCTTTAACTATCAGAGAAACCTGTTCATTTGTGCTGAATGGTCACTGCAATGTTCTGCATCTGGACAATTCCCAGGTGCCGGCAACACCCAGGGAAATAGAATACTTTTCCACTGACGGGAAGTTGCTAAATATTTGGATGTGTTTGTTCTGAAAAAGATGATTGATAACAAGCCAAAAGGATTCTGGCTACTTTGAACTGACTCACATCCTGGGCATTTTAGATTTACCTTGTGGTTCAGGTGGCCACGAGGAAGGCGCCGAGGGTATCAGTTACCGCTTAGAAGAAGCAGCCGTCCGCGGGCTTTGCGGTAGGGCCGCGTGTTCAATGTAAATTCACTTTAACATTCCAAGATGACGCTTCATGATTTATTTTCAAAATAGTGTATCTATGAAAAATTAAGAGCCACAAGGATCCAATTATCTCAATGGCAGTCTAATTTATGTGGCACGAAGCACTTTAAAAAAATCGGGAGGGATGTTTAGTGAGGCTAAATCGGTGTTGCCTTGCTGGGTCACAGCTTGAAGTCTATGTGAACGATGGAGATCTCATTAACTATCATCAACTTAAAATCGCTGAGGTGATAAGGAAGGTGAAGATGAAGATCAGCCTTGTCCATAAACGCACCTCCTCTAGGAGCGGCTCTGACTTCCCCCAGCTCCCCAGGTCTTGCAAGGTGGGCTACAAAGGCAGGAGGCGTGGCTATCTTTCTGCCCAGATGCCCAGATCCCTGGCGGCCCGACAGTCAGAGGGAGGTTCAGACCATCAGCTCCCTGCGTCCCAAAGCCTGAAGGCCTGGCTGCGTGTTCGCATTGATTTGGGGAAGAAGCTCTGAGATCGATCAATATCTCTTGGCAGCTGAAACCTTCAGATGTTTGTTAAAGAACCAGATAGTCATGTTTCTGTGGGCAGAGAGGGTGGCCGTTGTTTGGAGGTACATGATTGAATAATGTCTAGTTGAGCCGTTGTTGGTCTGTGACAGGTCGACTCAGGAGTGGTGTTTACTGTGATTAATCTAAACACGAGCACACATTGACCTGTTCCTCCGGCACCTGCATCGGGGGAGGAAATCTGTCATGTGCTGGTCAGGAAACAGATTCTCCCTTCTGCTGAGCTTTGCAGACAGAGGGGGCTCCCAGGGAAACCAGCCCCAGCCACCCCAATATCCCAAGCCACCAAAGGAGTGGAGAACCCTCCCACCATAGGCACAGAGACTCTTCCCCAGCGTTCTCTCTGCACTAGGAAGGATCACAAGACTCAAAATACCCCAGGTGTTAGGTGACCATGTGCGGTGGCCAGGTCCCGGCATCCCAGAGAACATCCTCTGCCCTATCAGCCCAGTGTCTGGGTAGACATGACTTTACACGTATCCAGCCAGCCCCCTTCCTAGTGTCACGAGGGATCCCGAGTTCAGAGTGGGCTTCAGCTGTATTTCCCTAGTCAGAAAGAGTTCCTTTGAACCATTTCTGTTCGATGGCCGCATTCTGAGATGGGCTGAAATGCAGACTCTGTACCTGACCATCCCCCAGCTTGCGGCCTGTCAGCCCATTCCGAAGTGATGGGGTGGGACGATGCTGGCACCCTTGCAGTCCTAGCAGCGGGGACCTAACATAAGGTACCCAGAACAAGTGCAGTTAGAAGGTGGTCAATCCAAGAGAAGAAAAAGTCAGATCCCAGAGAGTCAAGGTAAGACCCCCAGAAATCCTTGGCTGTTACCAGAATACTTAGATTTTATGTGTAGTTATTCCATTATTTGTTAAGCCTTCTGGATTTTCTGAAACAGACTAACGAAGAGAGGAGTGTTTGAATTCTCTCCTGGGTTTGAGTCACCGCTCTGCCACTTGCTGGGTAGTAAGACATAGTGTGTGTTGGAGGCTCAGATCCCTTATCTGCAAAAGAGAAATGAGAATCCGTGGCTCCCAGGGCTGTGCGGAACAGATGAGAGATGAGTCTTGGTGTTCCGGTGAGAGCTGCTCCCTGCACTGGACAGGGGACGGCGTCATCTTCCCCTGATGGGGGTGTGTCTGTCTTCTGTCCCTGCCCTCTCAGAACCTTGGCCCTGAATGAGGCCCCATCAGACCTGCGGAGAACTTCTCTTCCTCCTGACCAGCTCTGGCTTCCTCAGCCCAGGATCCCGTGTGGCCTTCAGCAACTCATGGGGATCAGCTCTCAACTCCAGGAGGCTCCCGAGCGGGGAAAGGAGCCCCGCGAACACAGCAGCTCACCGGTTCTCATGCAGTCTAAGCTTCGGAGATGTAGGCTGCCCCGGCCACAGCACCCTCCTGCAGGTCCAGAGCAGACCGCAGAAGTCGAGCTCAACAGTTCATGAAGGGCTTTCACGTGCATTACTCAGCTCAGTTGCGTTTTGCCCGGAGGTCCACGACAAAGTGTCGTCATTTCAAAGCTCACCTTCATGACCGGCAAAAAGTCTTCCCTCTCATTTAGGTCAAGAATCAAAAGTCACGTGGGTCAGATGTTAATTTCCCCCGGGGCGGCCGGAATGACCGGGCATCCTGTGTGGGGGACACGGGGAGGGAGTTGCAGGGCGATAAGAGAGAAGAGTCTCAAGGCATCTGCAGAAGGCAAGACTCCTTTTCCTGAGAGTCTGGCACAGCCTCAGGCGGCCCCTGACACCCTACAGGAGCTGTGAAGTAGCTTTCTTTTTCCCCATATGGTGGAGAAGAGCCAATTACCATCACGTTGAGACAAATTTTAAGTCTGCCGGGCACCGGGAAAATAAAAGTCTGCTCATGGCGTACTCTGCTTTCGCCCTTAAAAACAAAACAAAACAAAATAAAACTTTCTAAAATGTGTGTGTTTCCTTGGGGTAAAGAATTCAGTTTCCTGTGCAAGGCTTCTTAACCCTGGCACTTCTGATTGTTCTCTGCTGTGCATCCAGGATGCTGAGCAGCATCTCTGGGCTCTCTTACTGGATGATCACAGCCCCTCCCCTGAGCTGTGACAACCAGAAATATCCACACATAGCACCCAGTGAGGTTCACTTCAGGCTGCATGCAGTCAGGTTCCCCAGCATAGCCCAGCAGGGGTCCGGTAACGAGCCCAGACAATACAGACAAGGGGGGTCTCGAGGCCCCACGGATAGCTCTTCCCATAGGATGATTCCAGTGGGGGAATGTTAGACCAGATAGGAGATTTCTTCTCCCTCTCAAAGATCTCAGCATTTCAATCTACCGATTTTCTCCTCTGGATTAGTAAATAAGAGGAACCTTCCAGAGAGCCTCCTCCTGTCCAGAAGGAGCATCTCATGGGCACAGTCCGCTGCAGACTGGGCAGGTCAGGCCCAGCGCCAGTCTGGACATGAGGAAGGGAGATCCGTGGCCTCAAGTCCCACACATCCCACTGGGGGGATGAGACGGCTCAATGGTTCGTTGCTAGGAGGGTGGGCATGACTGTGGGGGCCACACAGCCCTGCAAATTCACTGAATACCATTGAAATGCATGCTTGCAGTAGGCACACGTCAGTATGCAAGTTATAGTTCATGTTTTAAATGACGCATTCCTGAGAGGCCACTTTCTTCTCACATCATGGTTGTGTTTTGATAAAACCCTGGTTGAATGTGTCACAGTAAAAAAAAAAAAAAGAGAGAGAGAGAGCACAAAACTTATTTTTATAAGAAGGGTTTCTGTCACTTAGAACTTGGACCTTCCAGGTAGATCCAGGGCCTCGGTGATGGGGTTAGGACTCACTCTCTCCTCATTGTGCATCTTGGCTTCTGTCTAGGTTGGGGCCTCATCCTGTCCGACCTCAGGTGGCCAGGGTCACTGTCTCAGACAGTGGCTTCCTGGCTTGGCAGCCCCCCCAGAAGAGCCAACATCCTCAGTGACCTTGAGAGGATGTCAGTTTGCCTGGCTTCAATGTGTACCCTCCTCTGAACCTCCTGTGACAGTTAGGGGAAGGGTCCCCCAAGTACTTGTGCACAATCAGAAGACCCCCTTGGTGGCTGGGCCAGGGACGTGCACCTGACTGAGGAAGGTCAGCAGGACTGTGCAGACAGGCCGGGCTACAGGCAGACAACAGGGCGGTCGGAACAGAGAGAAAGCAGACGCATCACACGCGGTCTGCATGGTGGCTCCGCCCACCTTGTCCGGGTCCCGGAAGAATGGTGCACACGTGTGTCAGACTTGGACGGAGCTCCCAGCCTGGACCAGAACCCAGTCTAGATCAGCTGAGCTGCAGAGGACCCGTGTTCACACGGGTGAGGAACGCAGGCGCCCTGTGTAAGCCCTGCAGTTACAGGGTGTTGTTACGGCATCCCTTCCTCATGTGACAACAGCTCACCGATACACTTCCTTTGTTTGTGGAGCAAGGGATCCGAATTTTCTTGACAGCAGGGAGCCCCCCAGAGGGAAAAGGAACATTTGGTCCTTCACACACTACCTGGCTGCATCATGAACCCCAGCCCACTCGTGGGGCCGTGTCTCAGCTTCTCAGACCCAGCCCCGTGGGAAAAGTGGCAAGGACAGTGGTGGTAATGCCTTTCTAAGATCACCTTTTGTATCTTCACCACGGGATTCTGAGCTCACCTGAGCAGACTGCCATTCCTGGCGGGCAGCTGCGCTGTCCTTCCCCAGGGTGGTGAGCGTCCGTCCTCCCATCTGTCTCGAGGGACGGCCGCAGTGATCTGCATGGGCCTCCAGTCTTCACAGTCATCCAGACCTTACCTGCACCAAGGATGGAGCTCGGCACTGAGCACGAGTAAGAAGCCATGCTCCCGGAACCACAGGAAGGAGAACTGACCCTCCCCTGGCATTGATTTGGTAATTATCTTTTGAGATTTCAGCTGCGCCTTATGTCGTATGTCCTGGGGCACCCTGGTGACTTCATCATGCACAAGTAAAATGTGGGTAAGAGATCAAAGAGAAAGGTCAGGAGCCTGTGCGTGGAAGATATTACACGCTCTTGGAAATGATGTCGAGAATACCTTGGAGCAGAGATCTGAAGGGTTATGACTTTTATTTATTTATCTTTATTTTTTAGATTTCATTTATTTATTTGAGAGATAGGTCACAGGTAGGCAGAGAGGAAGCAGGCTCCCCACCAAGCAGAGAGCCCGATGTGTGCCTCGATCCCAGGACCCTGAGATCATGACCTGAGCTGAAGGCAGAGTCTTTAACCCATTGAGCCACCCAGACGGCCCATTATGATATTTATTTTGAGAGAATTTAGACCTTTGGAAAAGTTGCAAAATGAGTACAAAGAGCACCCACGCCTCCCTCGCACAGCTCCCCCTATGATAATAATCCTACATAGTCTTTATCAAATCTGAGAGAACATTCTCTGCTCCAATGCTCAGAACTGATCTGAGTTTTGCATCTTTCCCTCAGTGTTCTTGTTCTGTTCTGGGATCCAAGCTTCCCACACTTGGTCATCATGCCTTCTTCATCTCTTCCAGTTTGGGGAAGTCCTCTGTCTTTCCTTACCTTCAGTGACCTTGACACTATGGAAGGCATTGATCAGTTATTTTGCCCGATAGACCTCAGTTTGCTTTTACCTGAGGTTGTGAGTTATTGGGAGGTGTACCCCAGGAGTGGTGACCCCCCAAGTCTCCTACAGGGGTGCGTGGTGTTCGTTATAGTACCGGAGCCTGCGTGTGTGCACCCCTGGAAAGCTACTGTTTTTCCCTTTGCAAAGATTAAATATTTGGGGAACAGTGTAAATATGAATTTCTGCTTTCCAACCCAGAATGGAGCACAGGAAATGAAAACATTCCCATCTGTAAACTCCCATCACTATCTTTCTAAGATGTCACATCTGCCCCATCCTCCCACCCTTTGCTTTCCAGGGCTTGCACTTCTTCTCAATCCCAGGCCCCCACTCCACCAGACACCAGGACAACCCTTTCCCGTCTATTCCTAAAAGCATAATTTGGCACCAACACTGCAGAGATCAGGGGCTGTGCCTGGGCAGGCACGTGACATGGGTCCTTCAACAGAGAAGCCCGTATTACGGTCCAGGGGAGGCAACCACCAGAATAACCAGAGTGGGCACCGTGAACTCCTGGCTTTCCAGCCTCCTCTCCTGAACCCCCAGGTGCACAGTCTTTCACATCTGGGTGGGGATCCCTGGGGAGAGGTGGGGGCAGGAGGCTTGGTCTTGCAGCTTCCTGGTCAGGGCACCCTCACCTTCCTTCTGCTAGAAGGTCATCCCATCCCTATGGGAAAGGGGCATGAGCTTTTGAGCGGGGGATGGGAAGGTACCAAGAGTGCCCCTGGGGCCCCGTGTTTCCTTGTGAATGTCTCAGTCCCCTGCATGAGTTCCCTTGGCCAGTCTGCTGTGACAGTTATGGTCCTTTCTTCCTTCCCTCCCTCCATCTTCCCTCCAATCCTTCTCTCCTTCCCACCTTCTTTCCCTCCCTCCCTCCCTCCTTCCCTTCCTT
>PITA01000762.1:185102-239452 GCA_004023965.1 Spilogale gracilis
TTCCTTCCTTCCTTCCTTCCTTCCTTCCTTCCTTCCTTCCTTCCTTCCTTTCTTCCTTCCTTCCTTCCCCTCTCTCTTCCCCAAAGAACACAAGTTAATGTTTCCAAACAGAGACATTGATCTAGAATTTCATTTCCTTCCTCTGCTGTTTCCTCTTCATGAGGACCCCAGTGGTTACAGTGGAAACTTCTGACATACCCAGCAGTCAGGCAAATTGAATCTTCTGGCCTGAGCAAATCCTGACCTGCACCTTAGAACCATCTGCCTGCTTTTCAGCAGGTTTGCCCATCTCCTCCCCGATAGGCCATAAGCTTCCTTCCCTGTGCACACAGGTTAAAATATTAAAAAACCTGAAAACAAAATAAGCTTCTAATACAGGAAACTCATGCTGTTGCTGCTTTTCCACTGCAGATGAGAGAAGAGGCCAGAGAAGAAAAGGCTGGGTGTGTGTAGGGGGGAAGCGGGGATAGTGGGGATGGAGAGGGACGCCGGGGAAGGAGAAGGAGACACAACTTGAGCCTGAGCCAAGAAATTCCCATGTGAGTTATTGGGAGGTGTACCCCAGGAGTGGTGATCCAACTTGAGCCTGAGTGAAGAAATACCCATGTTCTTTCCTGCAAAATGAAGACTGGGTCTTCTTTAGAGAAAGGGTATGGTCCCTCCCATCCCCATAAGAGGAGAAACAGGAAACATCCTTTCTGGGAGAACCATTGGAAAGGGATTTGGGAGATTTTTTTTTTTTTAAGATTTTATTTATCCAGAGAGAGACAGAGAGACCACAAGTAGGCAGAGAGGCAGGCAGAGAGAGAGGAGGAAGCAGGCTCCCTGCTGAGCAGAGAGCCCAATGTGGGCCTCGATCCCAGGACCCTGAGATCATGACCTGAGCCGAAGGCGGAGGCTTTAACCCACTGGGCCACCCAGGAGCCCAGGATTTGGGGCTATTTTTACTTGTAAGCAGAAAACAATGTGACTTTAAGTTCTTAAACTTTAGAGTCGGCCAAAAACATTTTTTTTAACACTTGGAAAATGGCAGACATTTCTATCTGTCCCCATGGCGATGAACTCATTGATGGAGAGACAAAGCTCTCAGTGGGAAGTTGGGCGATGCTAGATCTGCACAGAAAAAACAAATCTATGAACTTAAGGAAGCCCAACATTGGGGTCTGTTTTCCTTCATCACCTACATCAGTCTCCGTGCTCTGGAGTCCCTGCGGACACCCCTCTGATGGGACATCCTAGCTATCGATTGGCAATGTCTAACATTTGCCAAGTCTTGTGGCATTTTGTGTGAAAGACACGTTCTGTAGGTAAACACATCCATGAGAAGCGGACTCCTGAATGCTCCCCGCTTCTCAGAGGTTCTTGGCACCCAATGACATATTAAAAGTCCTGATAAGTCCTGCAAGAGAGACCTGAGTTTTAACCCAATTAACCCACCTTTCCTGGACCTTTTAGACTAAGGAAGCTCTTTGGTGAAAAAAAAAAAAACACTCAAAACACTTCCCCACCACCTGGGGCTACCATGGCAGCAAACAATTTGAGGAAACCGCATTCTTCAGAAGAGACTCCATTGTGTGCAGAAACCATCCATGGGAAAGTTGGTACAGATGAAAACTTTGTTCCATTTTAAAACAACTGAAAAGAAATAGGGTCCCTTAAGCTGAAATTCTGAGACAGAAGAAAGTCTAAGATACTGACAGCCAGACAACACCATTCCATCCTTCCCTTGGGACGTAAGACGTGAAATATTCCTTTAGCTCTGGAGTCTTCTCTATGAGCCATAGACTCTCTCTTGCTTTGTGATGCTCATACTTCCTATAATGAGCCCCTCAGTTGTGCACAGAGCTCCTTCAACTCTGCTTCTGCTGAAGTGGTAGCCGAGTCCACCACGTCTGTGCCTCTCAGATGCAAACCGTCACCCTGTCTATTCTGGGATGCTACCAGAAGGACAGTGCATCTCTGCCACTGGGCATTTGGACAGCAGGCCTCAGCAAGCGTGGCTGAGTATTGCAGGGAACCCTGCCCATTGGGAGGGTCTCATGGCCCTCACTACCTGCAATGAGAGCTCTCGTCTCTCTGACTGCCATCTTTTCCTGAAGGAGAAGCTTCCCTGACCTGACTTGTGAAATGCAGATCTCGGATGGCCAAGCAACCCCAACATTCTTATCTTGCTTCCCACCTGCAAGACTTGTTCTTTGTTCAGCTGTGACGGTGGTGTCGTCAGGAAGGAGAGCGTCCCCTGGGACCCTCAACAAGAGCAAAGACAAATACTGATGTTTCCTTATCATGTCATCTGCTCATTGATGCACGCACTCAGGATAGGAGGCCCAGAGGCCCGCCTGGCTGCTCTTCTCCGCATTTTCCCACTGGCTAGAAGGAGCAAGTGTCTCCAGAGGGTCTGAGACCCAGTTTTGTTATTCCCAAAGCACAGAGGTAGATCACAGCAATTCCCCGTTGGACATTGAGGCAGGGATGCTGCAATTAGGGGCGGCAGAGGCAGATGCGGGCTCTCTCAGCATCGTGAGGAGCCTGGGGTTGCATACACCTGTGACCCACAGGAAGTCATCCCATCTCTGATGTGGGGGAATCTAGCCAATCCCTGAATTCTCAGGCTTTCCCATCAGACAGTGAAAGAATCCCCTTCCCTAGTGTCTCTTATGTGGAATCCAGTCCTCATACAAAGGTCTTGTGGGCACCTGCGAGGTACAAGGCTCTGTGTTCAGGGCTGTGGGGGCAGAAAGCATTGCTGTCATCCTCACAGAGCCCCGAGTGTGACTGAAGAGGGGGGACATATAAGCACAACAGTACCAAGTAATAAAAGAAAGGGCGTGATCAGATGCTCACGTGTTCAGGTGGAACTACAGAGGGAGACCATGGGCTGCAAATGCCTGTCTAGCTCACATTTCTGGGGGCTGCTCCTCACCCATTATTTGGTTCCCAAGGGACCAGGAACCAGAGGGTCTGGCTTCCCCAGGGATCCCAGGAGCCTGTCTGGTCAGTGGCACTTCTTCCCCAAAGCTGCAGGGACTGGCTCTGCGTGGGACCACGTGTCCAAGCAAGCACCAGGCTAACTCGTTATCAGACTGAACTTAGAATCTTTGGAAGCTGCTTGAATGAAGAGCTCTTTCTGCTGGGACCACCGAGCTGATGAAGTGAGGGCAGGGCTGGGTTTAGGGTGAGGGAGGTGGGCACCTGGGGCACAAAGTGCAGGGGAGCTTAGTTCACGTGACCCTATGCATGAGCACCTCCTTGAATTTGTGCAAAAGTATTTCACTTGCCTCACCCTGGTCCTGGATAGGATCTCATGCCTCCTGTCCATCTTCCCTTGCCACAAGGAGAAAGCCTGTTTGCAGCAGGAAAGAAGAGTGATATGCAGCAGGAAATGGCTCAAAGACACAGAGAAAGATAGAGCCCCAGTGACGTCATGAGAGCACCTAGATCCAGCCACACCTGCAGCTTATGTCCATCACAAAGCTAGCACGTTGAATCGGCTTCCTGTCCTGAACAGTGTCTTGGCCGCTTCAGGTGGAGCGTTATAAGTGACAGGGTATAAAATGAAGACTTGGAAATGAGGCAGCAGAGAGGGTGGTAAGAATCACTCTTCCCTGCTGAGGGGTTTGTGAGCTTCATTGTGTAGTCGTGGATCAGGACGTGAGGGTGTTACATTTTGTCCTGGGAGGCACGTGGCTGGTGAGTGCAGACTCAGTATGGTGCTTGGTAAGACCTGACAACAGAGGAGGGGCAGGCTGCCTGTCCGAGGGCAGGACGGGAACAGAAACAAATTTTATTTACTGATTATTCTTCAGGACAGGGAGCTCCAGATCGAGTGGTACCTACACACAGATGATCCCTCAGTTTCTGAGTTATGACGCAAGACATCGACTTTTTCTGGGAGAAGTTCAAGGAAAATGAATGAAACCAAGGGAGTCCTGATGCAGATAAGATTAGAGCCCCCACCCCCATTGTGGGCACTAAGCTATAAGCAACCTGGGAGCCAGGGCCTCGTCCAGCTTTGTGTGCCGGGGCCAGCGTGGGGATGGCTGTGGGGCAGACACACAGTCAGCCATGAGAAATGACCCGACCCATGAATGAGTGGGGGGAGGCAGCCAGGGCTCGCTCTCACGGGATGCCTGGACACATAGCCCCTGGTCCCTCACAGTGCCCACATAGTGAGGCAGAGAAGGAAGCTGAAGGACCTGCAGGGCACCAGGGCCTGGGTCTTGGCAATCCCCGGATCTGAGCAAAAAGCACACACTTCCAGCTTTCTGGGCCTCCTCCAACCTCCCAGCCTTTGCCATGAAAGGACGGGAGCTGGGGCTGGGAGAGTGTTGCAGATAGACCTGAACGTGACCTATAGTGAGTCACACCCCTGGCAAACAGCTCCCTATTCAGTGTCGGCAGACCGGTGACTTGTTTCTGACCAGCAGAATATGGCAAAGGGGATGGGAGGTCACTGTAATGATCTCATTATATCTTAGAACAACAGTGAAGGGATTTTTAAATGCAGTTAAGGCCTTTATTTAGTTGACTATAAATAGAAATCCACCTGGGTGGGCCTGACCTAACCCGGTGAGGGAAAGCCCCTTCATAAGAGGTTCTCAGAGACTCAGTGGAGCAACGTGCTCGTGTTGCCTGTGAAGAAGCAAGCAGCCAGGCTGTGAATGGCCCATGGGAAGGGCCAGCTTCTAGGAGTGGGGGCCACAGTCCGCAGCCACAAGCAAGTGAACACACCTGGAAGGGCCCCATAGGAGCAGGACAACCCAGCTTCCCCTTGGTCTCAGCTGTGGGAAACCCTGAGCAGAGGGTGCGGGAAGGCCAGCCCCGGAGCTGGACACACACATAATCAATGTGTCGTGTTCCGAAGTGCCGCGTGGATGGAAATTCATGGGATGAATGTCAGCAGGAAACTCATCGAGTGCAGGGAGGGATTTCAGGGGCTCCCATCCTAAAGTGAAAAGCCTTCCACTGTGCTGTTCACACCCTGGGCTTTGGGGCCGGGAGGGCGTCAGCAGAGGGGCAAGCCCTGTGCTGCCCCCAAGGAAGACACTTGGAATGCTGAAGAACTTTCTACCCTCATTCATGGCATTCCTGGCTGGAGCCCCCGCCAGGAAGTCCCCACATTCGTGCCACTCAGTCCCCACCTCTGCCTCAAATCTGTCAAATACTTCTCGTTCCTGCTCTTTGTTCCCAAGCCTCACTGTGCCTTTGTTTCCCCACTAGGCTCTTGGCGACCCCTCCGCCCTGGCTCCACACAAGCCCCCACTGTCCCTAGAACATGCCGTCACACGGTGGAGCAGATGAGGTGTCCAAATTCCCTCACTCAATTCTATTAAATTACACATTCCCACAAAAATCCCTCCCATTGCTGCATTATTTAAGGAGAAAGAGCTAAATAAAGAAGCCCTCTATTTTTCATTCCTGATTCTCAGATAATTATAAATATACTGATTTTTTTCTTAATCGCGGATTAGCTTTGACAGCAATGGTTGGTTTCCTTCTTATGGAGACATGGTTTTGACCAGAGCCCTAGCCTCGCAGTAGAGGTCACGACTAGCATAACTCCCGTGGGGACTCAGAAGGCACAGCTCTGTGACCTCAGGCAGGAGACTCAGCTGCTCTGTGCCTCAGTTTCCCCTCTTCAGAAGGAGATACTAACCGTGCTTGCCTCATCGGGCTGTTACGAGGGTTCACGAGTTGGTGGATTTAGAGCCTGGGACTGAAGCTTAGTCCTGAATAAAGGCTTTGTGTTCTTATTGTTGCTTTGCTACTGATACCGTTGTGTTTACTTCCCTAAGGTGGATTTCACTGAAATGAACATTACAGGCGGTGTCCTGATTCCCTCGCCCCCTGACCCCCTCATTCATCCATGCTCCTCTGTGTTCCGGGCTGGGGGCGCCGGGCGGGATGGTGGTCTGCAGACATTCTCTGGAGCACTTTTCTCATCGGTGGGGAGCAGCTTACATCCCGTTGTCCGGGCTGAGCTGACTTACTCTTGCTGCCCCCGAGCCTCCTCCCGTGTGTCCTACGAGAGACCGGAGATGCCGGCGGTCTGCCAGAGCTCCGGAAGCAGCCGTGGAGAGGACATCTCCCGGACGAGGGCAGCGGCAGACCGCGGGCCAGATGCCCTGATGCTGGTGCTGTGCGGAGCTCGGGCACGCTCCCGTCTGCAGCTCTCCGGCTGCTCCGGAACCTCAGCGAGTCCTGGGTTTTGGGCAGGAGGGGAGCGGCAGGTTGGGGCTTCATCGTCCCCATCTGCATGCGTACTCAAGCACCCTCTGAGCGAACATGTTTTCAGTGGCCGACACATGTGGAGGGCGAGTGCCTGCGTGTTCATCTCACCCAGGGCTATTCCAGAGGGGCTGGGATGAAGGTCCCCCCCGAGCCCCAGGGTCAGGCGAGTCACCACCAGTGCCCATCTGAGAAAACACTGCAGGGAGAGAAAGATGTGCGTGGCCATGTCTCCTGGCAGGGCCCTCAATTCCCATCATGCGACTTGGCCTTCAGCCAAACATTTGTTCTTCTCTTTCCTTATTGCAGCAAGCCTTCCATTTGAGAGACCACAATTACCTGCGGTGTACCCACTCCGTGCAAATAATCAAATTACAGGTTTTCTTTCCTCTTCAAATTTAATCAGGGGCAACATCTGTCTCCCCGAGATGAGACAAAGTTGCTTAGCGCTCCCCTTTAAGCGAAGGTGTCCTCTCCAGCTCACAAAGGACTCGAGGACTGCAACCAATTACCCCCGTCCATCCTAACCAAGCGCCCGCGCACGTCAGAGGAACTGCAGTCGAAGGAGATAAATTAAATGGGAGGAAAGCAAAAAGTTTTAAGAAATAATTTTTAGACATTTTGATAACATCTCTTTATTGAGATAAGAATTTTAATTAAAAATGAAACCAACCAAAAATCTATCCTGGCATTCATGCTTCACTCCATCTAAGTTTAGTCGATGCAAGCAGTTCTCAACAGGCGGTGAATTTAACATCTCCCTGCCCATCGCCCCAGCAACGTCTGACAATGTTTAGAGACATTTTTGTTATTGCTGTTGGCATTGGTGGGTGAAGGTCAGGGACACTGTTAAACCGGCCCCCATGCTCCGGACAGCACCATCAGGGGAAACCGTCTGGCCCCCAATGTCAGCAGGGCCGAGGTTGAGCACACCTGTCACAGGGGCCTGGGATGGGGGACAGCAAGTATATTGCTGGACAACATGAGAAAGCCACTTGCCAGGCGAACTCAACACGCAGGTCCAACCCGGTGAGGAACATAGAACGTTTATAAGAACTGGCGTTATCATTCATCCTACCAAAATTCATTGAACATTTTCCTTTTAGTCGTAAAGCTATCCAAAATCAATGTATTATCATGCATGTGATTGTCCTTATTGCAAATAGAAAAGATAAAGTATTTGCTGAAGGCTGTCCTCCTCGCCGTGGGAGGGAGTGAGGGAGGACGTCTGGCGGTGGGCACCATAGCAGACGAAGGCACAGTGCTTTGGTGGGGAAGCTGACTTGCCAGGGTGGGGAAGCTGACTCACAGAGGCTAGAAGCTGAGGCTAAAACATGCTTCTTGCCCCCTGATCTCAGACCCACCCAGACCTTCCTCGGAGCAGCCGGCCAGCACAGCCCATCCCATGCTGACCTCTGAGCCTCCAGAGCTCGGACAGGGCCAGTGGGGGTGACCAGCATGTATGTGTCTGCGGTGACGTGCGTGTGGTTGGGTCACCTGAATGTCCGTGGGGGCAGGGAGAGGGGGAGATCAGGCTTGCCCAAAGGCAAACTCCTTTTCTGGCTCTAAGACCCCAGGGGCCATGGAGATAGGTGGAGGTCCTGCTGTTTAGAGACCCAATCCTTCTTCACATCCTCGAAGATCTCATTTTGAAAATCCGAATGATATCGTGTCTCTTCTCGGATGTCACACTGCCTCAGGGTGACAGGCATAAAGGCTGGGAAGCAGAACCACAGGACGGCGGCCTGCAGCCCTCGGTCAGCCCGTGGCCAAGCTCAGGCCCCTGGCCAAGCTCAGGCCCCTGGCCACCTGAGTTTCTGAATCCTGCTCTTCTCAACCATCAGTTCCCATAGCCAGGACTCTCCATTTCTTCCTGATCTCTTGATGGGGCCACGAGACCAGGGAGGAGTTGCTGCTGAGAAGGGAAAGGGCCCCTTGGAGTCCACACACTCACACTGTCTCTGGTCCTGGCAGCACGCCCGTGAGGTCAGGGCTGTGACCCAACCATAGGCAAGAAAGCTGAGGCCCAGAGAGGCCAAGCAGGTGTGCAGGGCTTTCTGACCTGTTTGTGGAGAAACCAGGCTGTGTCTCCAAGTGCCTGGCGACAGAGCCCCATGGTGACAGGCAGCAGGTGTCCGCGAGGAAGGCCAAAACCTCAGCCACTGCCAGAGCTGGTGCAAGGCTGGAGGGCACCTTGTGTCTCTGGGTCTGCGCTCCCCCCCTTCCGGTTTGGAGATGACAGTAGTACGCGAGGGGGTGTGTGGCTGCCTGTACTCCACCCAGAGCCTGGCACACAGCACGTGCACAGTTCAGGCCAAATAGGCTCAAGCCCTCCCGCCTGTCCACGGTGGAGGAAGGCAGCTCCAAGCTCTGGTCACTTCCTCAGGGCACCGACGCGGCCGCAGCCTGGGGACCCGTGTGACCTTTTGGTCACTGCTGCATATTTGGTCCCTTGGGGCCCCACCCATTTCACAATCCCAACTCTCCCCAATTCCATTTTCTCCCCTAATTTAAAAACCATAAAAGGATTTCCTTTAAAGAGAGAGAGAATAAAGAAACCAAGTTCAGAGGCACTGGGTGGCTCTGTCGATGAAGCGTCTGCCTTCTGCTCAGGTCATGATCCCAGGGTCCTGGGATTGAGCCCTGCGTTGGGCTCCTTGCTTGGTGGGGAACCTGCTTCTCCCTCTTCCTCTCTCCCTGCTTGTGTTCCCTCTCTCTCTCTCTGACAAATAAATAAATAAAATCTTAAAAAAAGATTTTATTTATTTATTTGACAGAGAGATCCCAAGTAGGCAGGGAGGCAGGCAGAGAGAGGAGGAAGCAGGCTCCCTGCTGAGCAGAGAACCTGATACGGGCCTCGATCCCAGGACCCTAAGATCATGACCTGAGCTGAAGGCAGGGCTTTAACCCACTGAGCCACCCAGGCGCCCTAAATAAAACATTTAAAAAAAAGAAAAAAGAATAGCAAACCAAGTGCCAGCTGATATTATTTACTTGTTGGGCTCAGGGGCTGATGACCAGGGAGGTGGGCTATGCTGGGGACACTGCGGCATGCCCCTCCAAGTCTGTAGGTCTGCCAAGTGGACTACTGAATTCGAACTCCAAGGTGGGGGTAGAACTGGAACTCCATTCGAGGCCATTATGGACATCCTCCCACCCACCTGCTGGTTCTCCATGTGCTATCTCCGTGGACATCCCTCTGAAGCCAGAGGTCACCTGGAGGATTTGATGAGACACCAGGGGCTGAGAACTGATTTAAGCCATTGGCCCCACCACTCAGAGCCTCAACCTTTGGCCAGGGAAAGAAGAGAGAACAAGACCTTCTTGCATTCGTTTGTTCTGAATATGGAGTAAGGCGAGGTCTGGCGAGGGGTTGGCACAATGGTGGACATTCCCGGATTTCCGCTTGTGTCATTATAACCAAAGCTGTCTTCAAGACTTTGCTTGTGAAAGCTACTTTCAGATGCCAAAACCTTGGATAAAAATGAAACCAAAGTTAGGTAGTCTGAAACAGTGATTTTGGGGGGAACTGGGGACTTCACGAAGGTCTCCGTGTAATGAAACGGAGGTCTGAAAAAAAGAAAAAGAAAGAAATGGAGGTCTGTTGTGGGAGCATCCTAGGAATGGCCATAAAGTGAACAAGATTTTGAGTTGAAAAAGTGCACCAGCTTCCATCAAAATGTGTCGTGGGTGCAGTGAACCCTTTGGTTCTGGTGAGAAGCCACAGCTTGAAGTATCACAGGCCACGGAACTGGACAGACCTGTGGGTTCGGGGTTCTCACTGTGGGGAGTCTGAGAAGCATCCTGACCCTAAGCCTTAGCTTCCTTATCTAGAATTTGGGGACAAGGAAGTCTACTCTTCAGTACCATTGGAGAATGGCGGAGTGAAGACTCCCAAACATCCCCATGCTTGCCTGCTTAAGTGTCTCTTTTCCTCTCTGTTGCCAGGAAGACGTCCCTTTGGCATCTGGGGGATGGAGAAGTGAGGCAGAAATCTTACTGTTTCAGCACACTGACCAGTCCTCCTCGCTTTCCTGTTTCTCTTTCTGGAGGAGGCTTTCAAGAAGAATTTTCCCCTTAAGGTAGTAAGTTTCCATTCTCATTGTGACATATTCGTTTTTCCCTATTTACCATTTAAAATATTAATTCTCGCTTTTACTTACCAAGAAGAAAGATATTCCAGTTTCAATGATTTAACTGATAACTCCCTGCTCGCACTTTGCTTGCTTTTTTGATTATGCCATGTGCTTTCCTGGGTTTTGTGTGAATGATGGAACCATTCATAGCGTCTGATTACAATAGTGGGCAGGTTGGGGAACGATTCTTCTCTGCTCTGATTTCAATTGCTCTGTAGCAGCAGCAGGTGAATAAGAAGAAAGGCTAAGGAAAAACAAATATGGGTAAATTAAGGTAGAATAAAAGTACCCAAGAGAGAATATAAGTTATTTATATTGTGCTTTTTTATTTCAATACACCATAAAAAAGCTGCACTTAAAAAATGGATATGAAGCCTCACACACCTGTAGCTAGCTGGAAAGTATATGAAATATTATAAACTGGAAATCATCCTTTGAGTGTGCATGGCATGTCCAGTGTGTGTGATGTTCCCACGATGTGATCTTAGGCTTCCTCTAAATGAGTCTGTCTGTTCAGTGTCATTAACTCTTTCTTGGAAGATGAATCTGAAATGGAAAGGGATTCAGGTAACAGGAATGGCTGGCACCTGGACGTTTTCACCTAAACCCAGTGTCCTTTTTAAGACCCATGGCTGTGTTCCAAATGCCAGGCTGGCCATTCTTACCCTGCAAACTTTGACCTTATGCTGTATGTGGCGGTGGGACTGTCTCCAAGGGCAGATAAGAAGGAAAGGGGTGCACGTAATTTCCCTAGAACTGCATTTCTCAGCATCTCTGAAAACCTAATCAGGTCAGCCATTGCTTATTCCAGGGTTCTTCAACCTGGACACGATGCATAATTGTCTGACTTGGGGTTAGGTACCCCTCTGCTGGGTGGAGTCACTCGGGACAGCAGCCTGGGCCCAGCACAGGGATGCCACGAGTGCCCCACTCCTGCCAGCCACAATCAAAAATGTCCCTGTGTCCTATATACAACAAGAGCACCCCTGGTGCAAGCCATTGCCTTTTCTCTATGCAAAATACAACTTACAAGTAGGTTATTATTTTCACCATTTAATTATTTGCTTTATTATTTAATGGAAAATTCCGTTGGAGAACTTTCTTGCAATCTCTTAAGTCTTCACTACATATTATAATGGAAAAGGAAAACAGAAAACTTTTGTGAAACTGGCATGCCAAAAGCAAATAACCATTGTACCATATGGGTTTGTGTCTGGGCACAGAATTCTTACAAATGTACTTCAGATTCAAATGTCCAAAAATATCTGCCTAATGATATGTAGTTTCAGAGTAAACACTTCATTTTTCTTCTAAATGAGCATTCAGTTTACGGAAAATGAAAACCTAATGTATTTTTCTGCTGCCAGAAACAATCTCCATGATATTCTAAGACCTTTGTTGATTACTTTTTAGCGACATGATGTTTACATTATTCAAACCAAAAATGCTGAAATGATGGGTACAAGGATCATCTTGGATGTGTTTCCTTGTCTGGCTTTAAAATCCAGCTACACATCTAATCACAAAATAAGAGAGGTGTTTTAATAAAATGGAGACCTGATCATAGAGATTTTGTCCCTTTCACCAAATTCCTACTAAAAGGAGAAAACACAGCTAAAAGCAGGGAAAACTATAACAGCATCAAACAAGGAAAGCATCTCTACATGCACAGAATTGAGGGCTTTCTGCTGGGTACGGTGCATGTGGGAACACCTCAAAAGGACACCAAGGGCCAGACCACAGCCCCTGTGGCACAGAGCCCCGGGGAATGGAAAGAGGAGCTCCTGATGAACTCATATGAGGTCCATCCATTTGGTGGTGTGTGTGCCCAAAAGAGACAGGCCACTCCATGGGGGCTTCTGTGGTGCCAGCAAATTCCAGGGGAGCTCCCTTGGGGGTTTGAAGTCAGCCTCCGGATCAAGGAGGGAAGAGCACGCTCCTCACCGGACTCCAAGGGTGCTGCTCCAAGGAGGAGGCTGAACGCATGCTCGTGGACCAGACGTGAAGACCTTCTAGACAGGAAGTGGGAGAGGACAAGCCAACTTCAAAAGAACATCGTCAGAAAACCCAGAGGAACCATTGCCCCCACTTTCCTTGTTGTGCTGCCTCCCAGCCTCAGGGTCACGGTCACCTGTGGTCAGGAAGGAGAGCTCTCACACAATCCAGGAGGGCAGTGAGAAAAATGCAGGGTATGTAACTTTCAGAATTTAAAATCCATCGTTCTGTATACTCTTTTCGAAGAGCATGTGGACATCAGGATCCCTGAGCTCTGATCACCTCTCTTCAATCTTCCGTGGTTTTGGTATTGGCATTTAATTTCCATTTTCCTGATAATCCACCTAAATTAAGCAGTTCCCCAGAAGACACCACAGGTATTTATAGAGATGGAAAGTAGGAAGCAGGAGGTGAGCTCATAATGGTAAGATGAGTAGGTTCAGAAATAGATCTTGTCAGATTTTTAGGTATGACAGTAAAGATAATTTAGGGGAAGCAACGGTCAGAGAGAGAATGCTTCAGAAATTTCCCAGATTCGAAGAATGAGAATCTACACACTTAATAAGTACTACAAGCCCTGAACAGCATAAATAATATAGATCCTAATTAATCTTATTGTGCTGAAATGGTAGGATTTCTCAAAGAAACTAGGGAAATCTCAAAAACAATCATGGCGGTGGGGGAAATTATCTCTAAGTAAATAACAATTAGTTACCATATTTTTTTATCAAGCTCAAAAGCAGCTAGAATAAAAGGGAATGAAAACCTCTCTATTTACATAATTGAGACCCCCCTGTGCTGTTGTCCAGGAGGGGGGTTGGGTAAAGAAACTTTCACCTAAGGCAATTAAGAGTTTTACATTTATAGATGGTCACTGGAGGAATGATGAAGGGACTAGATTCTCTGGCATCATCTCCACATTGCTATGGTTACAAATTACCTCTGACATCTCAATGGATTAAGAAATAAGCAAACAAATGTCCCTATTCCTTGCCCTGATGCACTGTCTAGTATAAAACCAACAATATTCATATTTTTCAGCACATAAAGTCTACTATGTGGTGAGGATGTTCTCAATGCTCAGAAGAAGAGCTCAAATGACTAGCTTCTAGATATATGCCCTAAACATTCTCACACATGCACAAGGAGATGGTGTGCACTTATGTTTATTATTGCATTTTTATAGCTAAAGATAGAGAGTGACTAAGAAATGAAGAAATGGATATAAATGATGGTGTACAGTGGAATATTGCAAAACAGAGGTCGGCAAAATCTCCACGGCACAGAAAGCCTAAAGTGTTTCCTCTTGATCCCTTAGGATAAATTTTGACAACTCCTGCTTTGGATCACTTAGAGCGCATCAGTGCCAAGACATCTGAAAAATATCCAGATTGTAATGTGTGGGAGAAAAAGCAGTTTCAAGCAATCTATACAAATGGATACACTAATTTAATTATGAGTAAAGCACACAAATGATACTATATGTCAGGGATACATACACATGTGAAAAAAGAGAATAAGAGGCATAAAGAGGGAAGCACCTACACATTTCAGAGGTCTGGTTGCAAAGGGAACGAAGGAAAGGGAACGACTCATTGGTGTGGTGGAACACCAGTAGCACACTTGCCAACATTTATTGTCCTTTCCAAGTCTAAATGTGAACTTTGGTTAAAGCTCTGTGTCGAGCTGTTTTATAATTTAGAATCACAAAATTACAAAATACCATGGTACCAAAAATGGAAATGCCCCAATAAGAACACAGGCTAAAGATGTGAGCAAAAGCACACACATGCAGGAGAGAAGCACATCCTGAATAATAATCGAGGACAAATTCATGTTTGAGAGGTGTCATTTTCCTGCATGGATTGCTGTTATGTGTCAAGGCTGTGGGGCTGGGAGCCTGGGTCATGTCTCATGGCTTACACTGTGTGTTGTAACAGTCACCTCTATGTGTCTCCCCTGCCATGCATACCAGACTAGAAGCCCTTTGTGGGCAAGATCCCTGTCTTTTTCTACCTTTGTGCCTCTAGCTCCTGCCATGGGGACTATTTATCATACCTGTGGTTGAAATAAAGTCAAGATTCTGCATTCTCTTTGTGGGCTTAAAATATTGATTTTGAAAATGTCAGCTGTGCAGAAATATATATATGCAATATTTATTTATGTATACATATATGTGTGTGTGTATATATATATATATATATATATATATATATATATATATATATATATATATATACCAACCATCTGGTGCTTTTCATCCCCAAAGTTTAGAACTCTGGTGAACTCTCAAAGCAGACAGACTTGAGTAGAAGAATAGAAATAAGATCTTCATTTCTCAATATGGGAGCAAAGTGTTAGGAGACATTCTAATTCCAAAAAGGTCAATCAGGGTATAATTGCCTCTGATAGACACTCTAGAAATCAGAAACATTCTTTACCTAGAGCTGAGTGCCACTTGAAAAGATGACAGTCTTCCCTGCCTCTGAAAACATCAAAGACAATCAAAGCGTCAGCTTCCAACCTGATCCTCCATATCCAACACCCAGTGAACGAGGCTGGAATGAAGAGGACTCCCCAGCATAGAGACCACATTGCCTGCTTCAGGATGGGTGACAGAGGGGACGGACGCCGCTGCCTCCCAGCAAGACCCTTGGGTGGCGAGCCTCGAGTCCAGCCTGGAAGGGCCATACCAAGTACTGGGTTCAGGCAGTCCAGCCCGGATCGGGGTCGGCGGCCACAACAGTCACAGGCATGGGGTTGAGAGGCATTAAAGAGGAGATGTTTCCACCTGCTTGTGGTTCCACTGGAACGCTCCTTCGGCTTAACTTTAAACTTTACAACAAAATGCAAACGGTACCTGGAAGAGGTAACATTTTATTTCATATCAAACATTAACACTCAATTTGGATTAATTTTAGCAGTTCCTTGGCCCGGAGCAGAGTTAAGAAGCAGTGGGACTATCAAGATGGAATTTTCCACCTCTGGTTAGAACTCGCTGCTAGGTTGAAGGACACTTTTCCCAAGGCTCTGCTAAAGACAGATGTCGCTGTCATTCCTTGAAGACTAACTTTGGCTTAGTTCTGTAGCTTGGCTTCCCAATTGTTGTCTGGTAACAAAATCTACTACTTCCTTTTAGAAAACAATTTGTCAGTATATTTTTTATTTTGGGATAATTGTGGGTCTACGTATGGTTGTAAGGAATAATACGGACAGATCCTACATACTCTTCTGTCCAGTTTTCCCCGGTAGTAACGTACTTGGGGAAAGCACCTTTTCTGCTACCCGCCTTAGATCCATTGGCTGGCATCCTACGAATGAGACTCACAAAAGACATATTACCAAGGGATAAACAAGTAGAGGCTTAGGAACATTCCATCACCCTGCCAGGGAGCGCTAGCGACTCACGGGGTGGTTAGAACACGGGCTTCTAGGACATCTTCACACAAGTACCTTGCACCCTGTAAAGAAGTGACAAGATGACAGAAAATGAGTTTGAGATTCTGGGGGCAGGACACTGTGGGCAGGTACACTGGGGGTCCTGATGGAGAAGAGGGCTATGTGGTCGGGTTTGACAGGTAGAGTCCTCTGGGGCCACTCTGGGCCATTGGGGTCTAGACTCGTCCCTGTGGCCATCTTTTATCCTTCTTCATAGACAGGGGAGAGGGGGACCCCTCCACCAGCTTATGTCCCGCTTTTTAACAAATAGGAGGAGGACAGAGAGTTGTTACCGTATCTCCTTCTTCATAATTGCCTTCAGTTCAAAATCATCCTTAGCCAAAGGGCGGATTTTGAGGTGGCTGCTGTGCTCCCCTACACGAACATCTTGTGGAACCACAGGGCAGTGTCACATCAACACACCAGCAACCATGCACCCAAGTGGCGGGGCACTGCCACCACCACGGGACTCCCCTGTGCTCCTGTCATAGACTCGGCCTCCTGCTCCCCCAGCCCTCGCCCCAGAAACCACCGATCTCTCTGTTTGTAAGTGGCGTCATTTCAAGAACACTATGTGGATATGGAAATATGGAGTTCTGTCTTGGCATTGGCTTTTTTCCCTGCACACAATGACCTCGCGCTTTATCCAGGCATGCATCAGTATTCCCGGTGTGGGTGGACCCATTTAACCACTCCGCTGTGGAGAATCATCTAGATGGTTTCCTCTCTCTGGCTGTTAGAAATAAGGCTGCTGGGAACACAGATGTACAGGAACTCATGTGAATACACATTTTCATTTCTCTGGGATAAATGTCGCAGAGGGCAGTTGCTGGGGTGGATGGTGGGGGTGCCACATTCAGTTTTAGGAGAAATAACCAAATATTTTTCCGGAGGGGCATAGCACTTTACATCCCTGCAAACAATGCTGGTGTGTCAATGTAGTTTAAAGGGTTTTAAAGCTTCATGTCCTTTACCCTGGGGAATCTGTCCTCAGGGTACAGCTTAAAATATGGAAAAAAAATATATATATATATGCACATAGTCTACTGTTTTGACTCTGGAAATGCATAGGGCAAGTGAGATGGTTATTTTATAATTAAGCATAGGAGAAAATCAAGCTCAAGTATTTATGGAAAAGTATAATTGAGTGGAAAAACACATTGGCCTATGTTTCTCGGGCAACAATGCTTCTAATAAACTATTTATTTTGAACATATGGTCATATCATTAGTACCACTGTGCATACATACTCTCTAGGGAGAAAAATAAATCTGGAATATTGGGTGAGAAACTCTTAAGTCATGAAAGGTTAATTAAGTGATGAAAAGTAGGAGACTATTAAGGCCTTGAAATTCCTGAGACTTGGAGACTAGGGCTGGGGTCATCACAAGGAGTCTGCATGTCTCATCCGGGGGACGAGCACGAGTGGGTGGGAAGGTGAAGGAGGCAAGGGGCAGGCTATGCAGGGACCCTTAATTCAACTGGAGACTCATGTGGGAACCATGGTTAGGAATTAGCACCTCTGTGTTCCTCAAGGTAAAAGCTGAATGAAAGCAAAAACCTTTTTTGGAAATTACATTTAAAAAAATATATTTGAAATCATAATAGATGAGTTTTTTTTGTTTTTTTTTTTTTTTCCGAGAGAGAGAGTAGGAGCCTAACCAGCTAACATCAAGGGGGAAACACTTTAATAACATTTCCTGTAAGCGTAGGCTCTTTGGGGTTTGTTGCTGGGAAGGTTTCGGGAGATCTGGGACAGCCGATGTGTGGGTCTCGTGCAAGGGATCTGGGAACCACATTGCACAACTGTCAGTCAAATTCAATCACACAGAGTTTAGTCCGCTTTTTAAAAAGTCACCCTGTGAAATGATAGAGGTATTAAATAGAATATAAATATATTCATATATATAAAATAAGTATAAACAGAAGTATTACATCCATTTCGCACAGAAACAAGCAGGGTTTCTACCTGGGACCGCCGTTCCCACTGCCGTGCCTTCCCTGGACATGCTGGTAGGGGCGTCATGGGGGACACCAGGGCACATGTCCCCAGAACCTCAGAGCACCTGGGACTTTGTAAACTTTTTGCAGAAAGGAGTAGAAATACAAAAGCAATGTGAAACTTGGAAAGTATTGCAGAAATCATGAGACGCTTTTAAACCATGTCTTCCCTCCTGGGGCGGAGAAGGCGGAGCACTGAGGTCCCTTGTTGGAGGTAAACAGGCCTGGATCAAAGTCCACTTTGCACCTCGGGCTCTGAGGTCTTGATGGGTTTTGAGCAAGTCACACACCCGTGAAGAGCTTCTGCGTGCTTAGCCGGAAACTGGGGTGCTAGTCTCTGCTCACAGGGCTGTCCTGAGGACTATGGACAGCTACAGATGTGAATCTCCTCTCTCGGGGCACATCCTACCTTTGCCGTGGCTTGGTGGTGTGCATGGCTCACTGTTTCCCTCTTGTCCTGGGGATTTGCACATAACTGGTGGGCTTGCAAATCCCATTTTCTTTATGATTCATTTATTGACTCAACAGATGTTTGCTGAAAGCCTGTGGGCATCAGATAGTGTTCTGAGGGCTATGGACAGAGCAGCGAGGGGCTGGGAGGGTGGGTTCTCTGGGGGTTTGCGTTCCAGAGGCAGAACAGGGACCCTGAACAAGGACCCAGTGACAGATGTGTTGAGAAAAATGAAGCAGAGCCGAGGGAGAGATGCCACACTCAGAGGCTTGCAGGAAATGACACTGGGCTGAGACGACATTTAGGTGGAGACCTGAAAAGAAGTGAGATTAGGAGGAGGGAGAGTCTGGGGCTGTGATGTGAGTGGCTAAACACTTGATCGCACCGCTTTCCAGCCCTAGAACTTGGCCATTTCTGCGAAGGAGGTGCTAAGGCTGAACTGAGGCATTTACTTGACATTTGGGGAAGCGCTCCATGGTTTCCCTTGGTCTATGTAGTAGAAGCATCACCCTCGCCTTCCCCGAGCGTTTGGACTTGTCGCTCAGGCTGGCTCCCACACAGGGCCGTCCCTGTCCCCTCGGCACACGAGGCCCACAGCCGTGTCTCTACCAGAGCACGGGCCTAATGCCTGGAGCTGGTCTTACCATTCTCCTTCTGCTGGGGACCACTGGGGTATTGACTGTAGAGTGGACCCTTTCCAACCAAAGTTATAAGGGTCACTGCAATAAAAAAGGGAAGTGAAATGGGTTTGACTCTACAAACCCATATTCTAAACAGCACATTCATAGTCTCTTCTAAGAGGTTTGGTTTGGAAGACAGAAGCTAGCCGTTGCTGGTTTGGGAATAGGGAGAGGGTGGTCTGATGGTCAGAGAGGGCCCATAGAGGGTCCAGTTGGAAGGTCCAGAAGTCTGACCATCACACTCTGTCCAGCTCTTTCTTCTGGGCTCTCCTTCCCAGCCCGAATTCCCCTTGGTGCTAACAGCCCTCGTGTGAGGGCTCTGGCTCCCTAGGGCAGTGACTCGAGCCTTGAAGCTGGTGACCAGCCTCTTCGAGCCCTCGGTCTCCTCTTTCTGGCTTCCCATCCCGTGACACAGGCATAGGGTGGCTCTGGTTGGGTCTGGGCTCGGCCCTGGGCCTCTCAGCTGTGGACATGGGCTAGGGGTCTCCAGTGCCCAGGTTTCTCCTGATCCCCTTGCTGGGATCTGTTATGGGCTTCGTCTCCTACAAGTTTCAGGGGATGGCAGGCCTGGCATTTAGTGCACAGGGATCTGCAGTAACTCTCAAAACACCTAGAGTAGAAGAGCTCAATCTCCATCAGCTGCGACTTAATGCTGAATGTGGGGCAAACATGTGATGAGCGTGACCCCTATAACTGTCACCTTTAGGAGAAATTTAAAGTATGACTTTGTTCCTCCAACAGAGGTCACTTTGTTCCTCCAACAGAGGTTACCTACTGATAAGGTAATCCAGCCAACCTCCCTGGCTGGACCCTTCTTCCCCTCCCTCCCTACATCTCCAAAATATCTAACCCCAGTCAGGCACCTCAGTACTGGCCTAGTCAGCCCTAATTCGGGCCCAAAGCAGTGGTTTTCTGTAGGTGAAAGATAGCATTTGCGATTTTCACACTCTGAGACCGATCTCCTTTGTGCCTGTGTCCATCTTGACACTTTTCTTGTTCATTCAATGGCAGTGATAATAATAATTAATAATAATAATAGGATGAGGAAGAATATACTTCATATGGCTCTTGCAAGGATTCAAAGCAGTGATGTGAGCAAAGTGACCAGCATGGTGCCTTGAGAAAAAAAAAAAAATTCAGTCCCGAATGCATGGCGGCTGGTTCACAGACACCCTCCTCATGGCCGTGCCCTGTGGGGGGCTCAGAGGATGGGTGCTGGACAGCCAGGTGTGGTTTTCCTGTGGGATACAAGAGACTCGCCATGCTCTACCTGCATGATCTGAGAGCCACGAGGAGGACACGACAAGGGAAAGAGAAAGGAACTGGGGAGAAGTCTGATTTATGCCCGTGAGGGCACGCAGCCAGCTTTCAACGCATTATTAATTGGGGGAACCTCCTGAGTTCCGCAGCTCCTAGGACGTGGTTCTGAACCCCACGAAGCCCTCGGCTCACCTTGGAGATGAAATGTGAAGCATGATCAAGATGAAAGATAGTTTGTGAGAAACACAGACACGGAAATTGTTCACAGTTTGGCCATTCTTCATTTTGTGTGATGGGATGTGCTAGCCTCACTTACAAATGACAACTGAATATAGAGTTTGAAACAAGCATTTTCTGAATGTTGATTTGTTGGGGGAGGAAAACAAAATTGTTGTACCCTGCCAGATGATTGTGGCACCTGTAGAACAGTAAGGTCATTTTTCTGCTGAAAATGTCACAGTGAGATTTTTAAAATAGATTCCTGGGGCAGTTTTAATCATCTTGAGGTTAAAGATAAGGAGGAAAAAAGTACTTAACATTGAAAGCAAAGCACAAATATTGCTGTTTAAAGTGGATTTTAGAAGTAGATTATGTCAGTAGAAAATATAACCTTGTATACTGAGAATAGTGTATAATTGTCTTGTTTGTAATTAATAAGAACAGGTTCCATAGTACAGGCGATGGTCTCTGCTCTGACCGTCCTGCTGAGCATCCTATAAGCAGACACTGGAGAGAGTGAGCAGAGGGACAGGGAACCAGGAGTGTAGGAAGTCCTGCAAAGTGTTCAAAACAAAATGCCGGAAGAGCGATCTGCAGGGGGCATTTCTTGGGGCTCCCTTCCAGATTCTCTCCTCTTGAACAAACCCCCTGAACCAAAGTCTCCGGTGATCGGAGGTGTGGTAAGTGAGCAGGACATAGTCACTGTTGGAGATCGGTGTTGGAAACCTGACCCTGGGGTGGGTCCTCTGTTCCGAGAATTTGTGCAGAGGACAGGAGCTGGAGAGGGGACTGGGATGTTACCGGGGCAGTGCCCATCTGCTTCCGCACTCAGGTCTCCAGCTACTCAGCGTTACTTGGATTCTGTGGGGACCTGGGTAACTTTTGAGCAAATTACCTCTTACCTAAAGTGAGTGCATTACTTCAGATGCTTTATCATCAGAGAAACAATCAATGGAGAGGTTCAATTCTCTTACTTAAGATGGATGGAAGAGGAGTCCAGAGCTGGTTGGGAGCTCTGTGCAGTTGCCGGTCCTGTTGTCTCCCCCTTCGATGTCACCAGAGGGCTGCTGGAGCTCCAAAACTGTGTCTCCATGTCTAGACTTTAGCCAAAGAGCCAGGGAGAAAATGTTTCTTTCTTCTGTGTTTCCTAGGGGTACCCAGCAGTGTTCCTCCTTGGCCAGTTCTGAATCCTCCAGCCTTCTCTAGCTGCAAAGGACGTGGGGAAGCTTCTTCAGCCTCTAATGGAAGGCGTACAAGGCGCATGGATGGGGAGTGGGTATTGGGTTGGCCCTTACACCTTGTGACTTTATGTCAGCAACCCGAGTCTAGCCATATCATCCAAGTTGAAGGATAGGGGTCCTTCAGATTCTAATACTCCCTCTACCTAAGCCCTTGACAGGGAGGAATTTGTGACTTGCCCCATCTCTGCCTTCTCTATCAGACCACACAGGCAGCCCCCACTGCTGAGCACAAACCCCCACAACCATGATTGCCCATCCAGTACCCCATTGACTTGATTTCTTCCCCATTTGGAGCCTCTGTCCCGCCCTCCCTCTGCCTTACCCTCCTTTCCCTCCCTGACTCCAGAAGTCATGGTTCTCATGAGTCAGATCATCACACCCATTCCTGGTTTTTAAGTATATTTTCCATCAACGTACATGTTCATAGCATTGAACAGCATCACATTTTTGTCAACTCTAAAACATGATGCAAATGCTGTCCTACCACTTATATGATCCAGCAACTTTCTCTTTTTCTCACTCAGCAGTTGTTTTTTGGTTTTTTTGTATGTATTCATGTTGGCATGTGTGACTCCAGTTCATTTGAATCACTGTGCTCTCCTCTGTTGTGTGAATAAATCATCATTTATTTATCTCTCTACCCATGGACTAGGATGATGTTGCCTCCTGATTGTCATTACAAGTAAGCTGGAAGGTACACAGACTTCTGAACATCAGGAAGAGACCCTCTTTTCCAGATGTTTGCCTGGGGGTAGGGTAATGAGATGAAATCTTTTTCAGACATTGCCCATCCTCCACCTCCATCACGGTGCTGCCAACAGTTGTGCTTAGCATATAACCACAGAATGTTGGTCATTGCACGGACGAATGAGGAAGACCATCTCTTTGTGACCTTGACTTGCACTTCCTTAGTTACCAGTGAGTTTGAGCAGCTCACTGAATGACCAATGCTCATCAGATTACCTCGTCTGTGAACTCTCTGTTCATGCTTCACCTTGGTCTGCTATCCATTGTTTGTTTTGTTCTTTTAGGTGCTTCGTAGGACCTTGCTCGATATGCCCCAGACACCCCCTGCCCTATCACGTGTACGGTCAGTATGCAATACCAGACTGTGCCTGCTGTTGGCTTTGTCCAAGGGGTCTTGTGTTTTGTAGATGTCTCAAAGGTCATTGTGATTAACTGTGGCACCGGTCATTCCCTTTGTGGTTTGTACCTTTTCGGTCACATTCAAGAAACTGGTCTCCATTCAAAATCAGAAAACTGTCATCGGGCTCCTGGTGGCTCAGTGGGTTAAGCCTCTGCCTTCGGCTCAGGTCATGATCTCAGGGTGCTGGGATTAAGGCCCACATAGGGCTCTTTGCTCAGCAGGGAGCCTGCTTCCTCCTCTCTCTCTGCCTGCCTCTCTGCCTACTTGTGATCTCTCTCTGTTAAATAAATAAATAAAATCTTAAAAAAAGAGCAAACTGTCATCATTTACGTTAAGAGGTTTATTTTGTTCTGTTGGAAATCATTTCATATTTTCATTATTTCAGTTTGTAGCCAATTTGGATTTACTCTGGAATGTGATGAAAAGTAAGAACATAATGATAGACCTTCCAGCAAGGGGCTCATCTACCCGTAGAAGGCCCATAGCTTCCCATCTTCTTGATGGTGCAACCCTGTCGCCCTTCAGAGCCCCATATTCATGGGATCTCTCTGGCCTCCCTACCTTGTTCCAGGGGCCAGTTTGTTTGCGCCTGAGCTAATTCTCTATGGGTTTTTACTGTGTTGAGGAAGTTCCCTTTTATTCCTAATTTTCCAGAAGTTGTTGTTTTTTTAATCATTACGGAATATTGAATTTTATAATATAATTTTGTTCATCTATTAATTTAACTATTCTTTGATTTTAGTAAGTTTAATTACATTCAGAGATTTCTTGTGATAAATTAACAGATTGGTAAGTAAATGTCTGTCTTACGGTTTAGTAGTGAATGTGTGTGCACGTGTGTGTACACACACACACACACACATACACACACACACACAGCAGGTATTGGCTTGCTGATATCTAATTAGGATTCTACTTCTATGCCCAAAAGTGAGAGAATATACCTCTGATCAACGCTGTAAATAATCCCATCTTTTACTTCCAATACTTTCATGTTATGAGGTTGATGGTGGGCGAGGTAATGCATCCATTCAGAAAATTTCCTTTGGAAGAGGTTGTGATAATTAAGTGGAAACACAGTGAGGTTTCCTGGGACTTACATCATTGGTTTACTTTGGCACGCCACGTGGGCAAGCTCACCTTTATGCAGAAGCGAGTCTTCCCTCAGTGTCTCTTCTGCTGAGAATATTCGTGTGCTTTCCAGCAAATGTTCTTCAGCCACTACACCTGACCCGATGGCCCAGAGAGAGGCGCACGTCCTTCTGGAAGCTCAAGATGAAATGTGCACAGTCCACATCAAGCAGGCATTAAATGCATTGCAGGCTCGGCCCACAGGCAGAATTTTCAAACACCACACAAAGGGGAAAAATAAAAACAACCTAAATCTGCAGTGAAACCTGTTAAGAGATCATTAGAAAACACAGAAAAAAATCAACTCAAGAGATCTGAAAGAAAAAGAGGTCTCAGCAACTCTCATCTCAGGACTGGCTAGCCTTGAGGAGATCATAAACATTCTTAGTGATTCCTTAGCCTTGATCATTTGGGAGAGGGAGGCTTATCATGGTAGCATTTTGCAAACGGTGCCTTAGCTTTACTGAAGGGCCCAGTCTAGGATACGATGAGAGACATAGTGAAGTTAGAAGCTGAAAGAAGCTCAGAGTCTAAATAATTTGAATAAAAAGCATGACTCTGAAGTAATAACTCTGATTTGCCTAATGTCATTTATAACGTGGTTCTAAGGATAGACGTGATTTGGAAGAGTTGGAAAACATTCCAAGCTGATATCTTTTAGGCCAATATTGACTTGTTCATGTGTGCTTGTTGCCAGGAACTTTCTAAAGAAGAAAACATTCATTCCATTTCTTTATAATTACATCCTGTGAATGGAAGCCAGCTAAGAAAACAACCAAACGGGTATTAAAACATCTCCAGGAAAAAATAAATGTTGCTGAAATCTTAGGCGCTGTACTTATCTGTGTGGTAAGGACACCAGTCTTCTCTCAGGCCCTGTGGTTGGTTGGATGATGGTCCCAAAAAGACAGACCTGTGGTGGGCAGTTAGATAGTTGTGTGAGGCCTGGGTCCCACAGGAATGCAGAGCTAGGGGCGGATGTTGGGAGGGAGACATCCCAGACCTGCAATTAGGCGTATCCTGCCCAGACCACCAGGGGGAATTTTCACGGAAGCCACAGTACGTATATGTGCAAAAGGAACAAAAGTATAATTAGCATTATGGTTTGGACGGTCTGCTCCCTTCCCTGCCATAGGCTTTCTTAGGGGATGTTAGGTAATAAGGTAAGACAAAAGACCCTCATGCAGGCACACCACCACAAGGGAGAAGCCTTCCTTCCATGGACAGCGATGAGGAGGTCAAAGGCCTGTGCTAGCAGCACTCCACCAGAAAAGCCAGATCAAACCAGACAGAACCAACATGGCAGATGCCATGACAGGAACCCCTGATCCGGTTGGAGGAAAAGATGCAAAACCCTGCTTTCTTCCCCAAATGAGGAAAATTCCAACCCTAGATAACAGCTAAAAGCCCTGAGACCGATTCTGTCCAAGCACATGAGTTTCCCTCCTGCTGTCCACTCACCCATCTTGTGAGTGTTCTCAATAAATTCTGTTTGCTCATGCCTCTGCTCTCTTGCTTGGATTCTTCCCTGTGAGAAGACTAAGGACCGCAGTGGTATGGCTCCAGGTGGTAACAGATCCACCTCATTCCACCTGACATCCATGAATGTTGCCTCACTTGGAAAAACAGTCTTTGCATAGTTAAGGGTCTCAAGATCAGATCATCCCAGGTTACCTGGGTGGGCTTGAAATCATAGGACAGGTGTCTTTATAAAAGATGAATGAGACAAAGTCATTGGTTACAGGGAGAAGAGGAGAAGCCACATGAAGATGAAGGCAAAGGCTGGAGTGAGGCGGCTGGACGCTGCGATGATGGGCCACAGCACAGCCCTTCTGAGTTAGGACTTCTGTCCTCAGAGCACTGAGAGGAGGAGTTTCATTGTTTGGAGCCCCTACGTTCATAGTAGCATGTTATGGTGGCCACGAGACATGAGTACAGCCCCCACTGTGTTCCATCCTGTCATCTTGGGTGGTGAAAAGCCAGAAAGGGCAAAGAGAACTTTCATTCACAGATCATGAACAACAAGAGTAAAACATCAAGCAACTATAATTCAAATTGCTGGGATGATTTTAACCTTTGGTAACTTTGAAGTGAAGGCAATGCAGTCTTTTGAAAGTGACCACCATGCAAGTTCAAGTAACCCCCAGAGACTTTAATATCATTACAGCTTCTGGAACAAAGGACACCTGAAATGCTCTGACTGCACATGGAGTTTTCTCCCTGCTCTGTCCTCATGGACACTCTTCAGAATGTGCACAGGATGGGGGCAGGCGAGGAGGCAGAAAAGTCTACCAGGATGGAAAAATGGCTCACATTCTGTTGAAGAAGGGTGCTAGCCGAGAGTGAGAAATTCCCACTGAGACCCAGAAGCCATGGGATATGTGCCTTAGTCTCATCTGTGAGTGGTCAGAGGGGTCTTCTTCTTCTCCTTCTCCTTCTCCTTCTCCTTCTTCTTCTTTTAAAGATTTTATTTGTGGCACCTGGGTGGCTCAGATGGTTGGGCGACTGCCTTCAGCTGAGGTCATGGTCCCGGAGACCCAGGATCGAGTCCCACATCGGGCTCCCTGCTCGGTGGGAAGCCTGCTTCTCTCTCTCTCACTCCACCTGCTTGTGTTCCCTCTCTGGCTGTGTTTCTCTCTGTCAAATAAATAAAATATTTAAAAAAATAAATAAAGATTTTATTTATTTATTTGACAGAGAGAAACACAGCTAGAGGGGTACACAAGCAGAGGGAGTGAGAGGAGGAGAAGCAGGCTTCCTGCTGAGCAGGGAGGGTTTGATCCTGGGACTCTGAAATCATGACCTGAGCTGAAGGCAGATGCTCAACGACTGAGCTCCCCAGGTTCTCCCAGAGGGTCTTCTGAAATCAGCAGGTGGTCACAGGGTTTCAGGCCACGGTTGAGTCTGTACACTGGGCAATATGGTGGAACCAGATGACGCTTCCTGCCCCTGGCCTTGAGGAAGGGGATGGAAAACCGTCTATAGGGAGGCTGAGAGAGATCTGCCTAACAGAGCGGGTGGAGGGGGAAGTAGCATCAGTGTCAGACTTATGGGGTCTTCAGAAAAGAAACCCTCTCTTCTCACTTTTATTGGCAACGAAGCACTTGGATACTCCTGTGTGGTAAATGGAATCTTCTCTGTGGTTTAAAGTTAGTTTTCTGGGGCGCCTGGGTGGCTCAGTTGGTTGAGCGACTGCCTTCGGCTCAGGTCATGATCCCGAAGATCCGGGATGGAGTCCCACATCGGGCTCCCTGCTCAGCGGGAGGCCTGCTTCTCTCTCTCTCTCTCCCACTGCTTGTGTTCCCTCTGGCTGTGTTTCTCTCTGTCAAAGAAATAAAATTTTAAAAAAATAAAGTTAGTTTTCTATCCGTGGTTATTGTTTAAGGATACCAGTAAGAAAATGATGTTTTTAGGCCCTAAGGAATAGAAATGTCCCAGGGACAGGCCTCAGAGTTTCAGCTGGGAAATTTTGTGTCATTGGCATGATTTAAGGAAGGATTTTTTAAACCATTTGACAGGTATTTCACTTGGGATATAACTTCTGTACCGATGTTACTCATCCACTTACCAATATGTGTTCACTGCGTGCTCACCACGACCTGGTCACTGTGGGAGGGGACAGCAGTGGCAGCATCTTACTCCCTGCTGCCTGAGTCCCCGTGCACCATCTGTCCGCTCACTGAACACCTGCAACACTGTGATGAGATACATTCTCATTTCCTTTTTGCAGGGTAGGCAATGAAAGCTTGAGGTAACGAAATAATTTGACACAATATTAGCATTTATTTGAAATAAAACAATTTGAAATAATAGGAAATAATGAACACAGAAGGACTTTGCTCTAAATATGTGGACAGGGTCTTTGTGGAACTACCTGGTGCAGGCTGTGGGCTCCTAACCACAAGCACACACTCCTGGAGGTACGGGGCCAAGCAGGGCTCCCCCAAACTTCTCCCTGGGTCACCTACAGCCCGGTGAGAGGGTCGCCCACCAAATCACACACAAGCAAAGGTGCAATTTTAGTTGCAGTGAGGCTTAGAGAGTGAGCTTCAAGGAGCTATGAGATAAGGAATAGAAGGATTTGCTGTCATCAGAAATCTGGGAAGGCTGCCCTCAGGGAGAGGCTCTGAGAGTTGATACAGTTAGGAGGGTTGGCGGGCATTCTAGTGAAGGGAGCCCTAGACAGAGTCATCTAGATCTTGCACAAGATCCAAGTATTTCCCAAATGGATCCCTTTTGTAGATCCATGGTTTTAAAACATGGTCTTAAAATCAGTGCCTCAGCATCACCTAGAAGCTTGTTGGAAATCCAGGTTCTTGGGCCTCACCCATTGCTATCGAGTGGGAAATTGTGGAGGTAGGGACCCACACTTTGTTTTAAGAAGCCCTGCAGGTGATTCTGGGGCTGACTCAGATTTAGTGACAGTGGCTATAAAAGATGCAGTCGGTGCCCACCCAGATCCCCTTCCCAGCAGGTGCAACCTTTCCACAGCAGCTGCTGGGAGCAGGCTGTGGAGGGGACAGCTCACAGAAGGAGAAGGTCCTGCAGCCCGATGGGAGCCCTTCACTCTGGGATACTGAGCTGTCTACAGCCCACACTCTGACCCACGGCCAGACCCACCCCGGGAGACAGGAGATTCTCCAATAATCTAGCATGATGCTCCTTGCCGCCGGCGAGAACTCTGTTTGGGTGGTACCCCAGGGAACATGCATTCCGCACTCAAGCCAAGCTGTTTCCTTGCCCTCTCCCGCATCCTACCCTCTCCCCTGCCTAAGGACGCTTTCCAACAAACCACTTGAACAAGAATCCCCATCTCAGGCTCTGTGTCCAGAAACCCAACCGAAGGCATATATACACGTCAGCTGGGAAGCAAAACTGTCCCCCTAGCCCCACTGAGCACTGTTGGCTTTCCGGACTCTCTGGCCTTATGGCGTGACCAAAAGAAGGAATCCGTGAAGAGTAAATGAATGGAGTGAACTACTTACGTGATATGGAGAATCCCTCATACTGTGTTTCCACTCCAAAGTTTAAATTTAAGTTGTCAATACATGTTGCAGACCGTGGAATTTACACGTGTTTTAAAATATCGAAGATGCCATGCCAATTCAAATAATCTTCCTGTGAAGCAAAATATATTGACAACTAGCTCTCACTAAAATCCTTAGAAACTATGTTCACTTGTCTACTCTTTCAGAGTTTCTAGGAACAAGTGGAAAGGAGTCCATGGGCTGTGGAGTTGCAGGTGCCTTTGCCTATCAGAGGGCTAAGCAACAACCCACAGAATTTTCAAAGTTCTCTAAAATAAGATTTTGTCCCTACAGTTACCCCACACACACTTAGAATATACTTCCGCACTATTTTATAGCTCAGGAAGTCATGCAAGTGAAATTTCTTTCACAGACCACGTTACCTTGCAGAAAAATAGCATCACAGAACACAAGCACATGTGTGGGCACTTTTCTGAATATGCCTGTGGATTTTTGTGGGCAACATTCGGTAGAGTCTGGGAGAAACAGAACCCCTTCATAGGATGGCATGGTGAATGAATTCAGATTTTATGCCCATATCAGCAGGGACGTAAATGCCTCAGAGCTCTGCTTTTAATGGCGACCTGGCTGTTTGTTTCTTCCCTGTCCCCTTCCCATCGACGGTCAGGATGATGTATGGGTTGGCAGAAGAATCGTACAATAAGCTTTTTTGATCAGAGTATCCCCTGAGCTCCCACGTAACGGCTCAGGACCGCACAACTGAGGATATTGATGAATAGTTTTATGACTCATTTGGGCAGATCCATGAAGCCAATTACTTCGTGAGGTGGCATTTCATCACAGTTGTCTTCGATCCGCCGTGGCTGGCTCATTGATTAGAGTTTGCCAAGGAAAGCAAGTGTAGCAGTCTGAGGTCCAAAACCGCTGACAGTTGTATCTGGACTTGAGACGAGGCCTCCCCGACAACGTGCTTGTGATTTCCTTAGGTCGGCTTCATTATCCTGCCATTTACTCAAGCTTAGCGATTTGGTATTAAGTGGGAGAAAACCCACGATAATATTGGAATCCGTAATTCTTCCATCTTGGTAGGATTCATCTGGGACCACCTTTCCACCCACTCTCCCTTTTTATTGAAGCATTTGAACATTGAATCTAGACACATATTCCTGCATCATCTGCTTGGTTTGGAGAAGTCAATTAAATTAAAACTTCAAGTTGAAGAAATACAGAAGAATTATGTTTCTGTACAGTTCCATTGATGTAGCATGGGGCTATTAACTAGAGGCACAATTTGCAACTGGTAGATTGTATATGATTCCTTGCACATGTATAATTGGAAAATTAGGTGCAAACAAAATATTTTTTTCAAATGATGTATTTTTGCACAGTTTGCTCTTCTTTAACCTCATGCAGATGCATAATTAATACAGAGATGTATTCACTTAACTACTGACTTTGGGAGACTGCCTGCGGGTGTCTTCTACATCTCAGAGACCCAGGGTGACACCCAGTGACACTTCTGCCATCTGAATGCAGAGTAGTTAATGCTGAGGAAGAGGCTTCTGTGTAGGGAAGGAAATGTTGGAGGAGGGAGAAGGCAGCTTTCTTTTTCGAGGAATCTGGAACTTCCTTCCCATCACTGCCATTCCGTTGCAAGGCACTGGGGAACTACAGAGTGGGGGAGCAGAGCAGGTATGGCTTGTGCCTTTAAGTAAATGTTTTATTTTATTGTAAAGAGTCCTGGGATTAGAGAGAAAATGAAGACGGTCCACAGAATTCCCATAAACCCACACCCAATTTCCTCTATTATTTTTAACAACTCTGCTGAGATGTAATTTACATACCATAAAATTCATCCACATAAAACATACAGTTCAATGATTTTTAGTGTATTCAGATTTGTGCAGCCACCACCACAATCAATATTAGACATTTTCATTACGCCAGGAAAAAAACCCAGTAACTCATATCAGCCACTCTCTTTTGCCCCCAGATCTCTCAGCCCTGGACAACCGCTAATCTATTTTCTGTCACTATCGATGTGCCTGTTTTGGACATTTCATATAAATAGGGCCATACAATAGATGGCCTTTGTCACCGTCTTCTTTCATTTAGCATAATGTTTTCAAGGTTCAACTATGTTGCTTTTCAGAGAATCGATCGCTTTATCATTATGTAATGTTCACCTTTATCCCTATAACGTCTTCTTGGTTCGAAATTCTGCTCTGTTTGCAGTTAAGACACATGCTCCAGCTGCCTTTCCTTTGTGTAAGCAAGGTGTACCTTTCTCCTTCCCTTTCCTTTGAACCAGGGTGTCCGTATTTCTGTTTAGCGGGATTTTTACTGACAACCTAGACTCAGGTGCTTTTGTTTTTTGTTTTAGATTTATTTATTTATTTGAGAGAGAGAGAGAAAAAGCACCGGCAGGCAGGGGAGAAGAGCAGAGGGGGAGGGACTAGCTGACTCCCCACTGAGCAGGGAGCCCGATGCAGGACTCAATTTTATGACCCCGGGATCATGATGGAGGCAAAACAAGATTAGACAGACTGAGCCACACAAGCGCCCCCAGGTGTGTGTGTGTGTGTGTGTGTGTGTGTGTGTGTGTGTGTGTGTGTGTTTTAAATGTGCTCTACCAATCTTTTTCTTTTAACTAGTTTAGACCATTCACATTTGAACTAGTTGGTACAGTTGGGTTACTGTTGTCCTTCTTTGTATGTGTTTTTTTTGTTGTTACCGTTGTACTTTGTCTCTTTATAACCCCCTCCACTTTTGTTTCTTCTCCAGTTGAATGGAGAATTTTGCACAATCGCATTTTACCTCCTGTCTTAGAATATAAGTGGTACTTCTTTTAAATACATTTCCAAAGATATTAAGAGGATTTGCAATAAACATATCCCATCCACCTCCATCTTCCAAGACGGCTCTCAGTCCCTCCTGTGTGTCCTTCCAACCCTGCTGTGTGCTCTTTATTTCCTTTCTCCATAGGCTTCTTCCCTTCTCTGATATTTGTGTTACTGGTACGAATGGAACATTTGGTTTAAACATAGTTGTCTTTTCGATTGATGGAGAATAAGAAACATGAACTAGTTTGTTTTATTTTCACTTACATTTTTCTTGGAAGCTCTTCCCTTCTGTGTGTAGACCTGACTTTTGGACCTACAGCACTTTGTTTCTCTTGAAGGACTTCTTTTGCCAATTCCTATAGGGACTGTCTGCTAGCAATCAATTCCCATAGGTTTTGCTTCTCTGAGGAATTAGTTCCACTCCCTTTTGAAAGATAGTTTCACTGGATGTGGAATCTGGTTGGGGCCTAGGTATTTCTTGACAAGGGTATTTTGCCCCACCCTTTCTTCTCGCACTTTCTGACATGAAGCCCACTGTAAAGGGTATCTTCATTTCTCTAGGCACTAAAACCTTTTCCTGAGTTTCTCCCGATTTTCTCTTTGCGTTTGATTTTCTGAAGTTTGAATGTGTTATGTACAGGTTTAGACTTATTGAAAATTATCATGTTTGGTGTGGTCTGAGCTCTCTGGATCTGTGTTTTGGTCTCATTGATTTTGGAAATTTCTCTACTATTATTTCTTAAAAATTTCTTCTGATCAGTTCTTTCTTTCTTTTCCTTCTGGTACCAAATGTCTACATTTTATACCATCTGAAATTATCCCAGAGGTCTTAGACATTCCATTCTTCTCCCTGTTCCTCTTGGCTTTCTTTCCCCCAATCATTTCACTACAGTTTCTGCTGACTCTTTCCAAGTTCACAGTCTCTGACCTGCAGTCTCCAGTCTCCCTGGAGCACATCATAGACGTTCTTCATTTTGGATTTGGGGTTCTTATGTTCTGTCATTTCTTTCCGAGTCTGTCTCAGAGTCTCCATCTCTCTGCTCACACTCCATGTCTATTCCTGCAAGTGGTCTGCTGTTTCCATTAGGGCCCACAGTGTACTAATCACAGCTCTTTGTCAGTCCCTGTGCGATCATCCTGAGGTTAGCTGACTGAAGCTTCATCAGCGGTCTTAGGCCCTGTGCCTTAGCTCGACCTATGTTTCCTAAAGAGAGGAAGGAAACATCAGTCATTGCAAAATGCCTCACCTGGAGAAAGAAAACATTTAGAGATGACAAAATATCCATAACCTATTAAAGATCCACAGTAAATATTAGTATATTGAGGATTTATTGAACATTGCATTAATTTTAGAATTTCACAGTAAAGAAACTAGTTCCAATTTGTCCAAAAAGAGATGTCTGAGCTTATTTGAGTTTAAAGCCATTTATAGACACTTGTTAACATTACCCGAGTCTTCTTTTTTCTGAAATATGCTTTAATAAACAATACCATAATATGCAGTGTGTTTCTGCACCTTTGATGTGATTCTGGTCCAGATTTTGTTGGAGGGTGTATCTATATGCATACACGTCTATATATGAGCCCATACACACTGTGCCTACCTGTGCACATCACAGTTTAAACATACTTGTTTTGGTAGCCCTTATATGATTTCCCAGGAGGTCTTGGATCTTTGCTAAGCCTCCTATTTGTATATTCTTAGTTATGTGTTTTTCAAAACCAAATAAATGTGTCATAGATCTTTACCTTGTCAGCATATATGAAGACTCTGGTTCCTTAAGAAAGCCAAAGCTCACTCATTCCTGAATGTACCAAGAATTCTCAAGCACCTAAGGTGTTCCAGCCACCAGAAGTCCTGAGTGCTCCATTTCAGCCCGAGGCCACACGAAACCCTTCCTCTGACAGAGCTCGTAGTCCATGTCTGTGCTTATGAGGCATCAGCCCTCTCCTGAGACACACACAGTGAGTTTTTCTGTGCTCATATTTTAAGACCTGTGGGTCCCAATAAAGATGGCATGAGAAGGCTTGACAATTCTATCTTCACTCAGAAGATGTTGCATTTAAGTGAAGAAGAACAAGGCATGCATCACGGAGAGCTAATTCCTTCCGTGGATAGTGCAGGCTGCCTTCCAGGATCAAACATCCTGGTGGGGCTTTGTGTCTGAGAAAAGTAAGCATCCTGCCCTGGTGGAAATGCTCTCACATTACCATGGCAAGTGGATCTGTGGCAGGGAGTGGTCTACAGGGCTTCCCAAACTTGTGTTTCAAGGATCATCTCACAGATGTGGTGTTTCATAATTCACATCTGGGGAATTGCTTTTCTGTTCCTTATGTACATAAGAAATGTCAGTGTACTCAGATAAGAAATTTGAAAATATGCCAATTTTAGAAGCCCCAAAACTGAGAAAAAAGGAATCTCGGTGGGGGAAAAATGTCAAAGTATTCTGAATGATTTGAAGCTTGTAGATGCGTTACACCTTCAAAAAGCAAATGGAAAAAAAAAAAAAGGAAAAGAAGCAAAAACAAAACAAAACAAAACTCCCAAGCTAGGAGCAAGCAGAAACAAAGGGGCCTAATTTTCTTATAAAGTGGTGACAAAGTACTACAGAGAAAAGTACTCCAGGTAATCTCTGAAAACAGCACCCTCTGGCCCCACAGCCTTGATGATTATATTCTAAGGATACAACGGAATATAGATGAACCTTACGATTGTCTCAGTGGTTTTATTATTAGTGGTGATTTTGACATCATAATATTGATGCCATTTTATGTGTCTTTTAGAATAAGTAACAGTATTAATATTATTAGTCGAATATAGATAAATGCCATCAAAACAGACAAGAAAACAAACTTCGTCCTGCTCAATCTGAATAGGAAATAGTAATAAAAACTCATGACTTAATGCACAAACACATCTCCTTGCTCTCTCCACTGAGACTTTAGAAGCAATATAACCCCTCGAGATACTAGCATAGAAGCTCAAATCTGGGTTTATCCATATCATTTCCCATGAAAAGGAAGCAGGGCTCAAAGACTGAACGGTGTGTCCGAGGAAACTCCACTGGTTAAATGTGGGGTTCTTTGAACATCAAAATCAAGCAAACATTTCCATTGTAAAATATATAGTATAAAATATATGAACCCATAATGTCATTAAAATATAAAAACAAAGCAGAACCAACACAAAACAAACATGTGCGCACAGGCACACACACACACACACACACACACACACACACACACACACACACACACAGAGGTGCTGTCCCGACATGCTGTCAGAGGAGGATCTGGGCCAGCATCTATGGCAGTGAGGGAGGTCTGCACAGGGCATCCAGCCATGGCTCTGTCAGGACCCTCTCAAGGTCAGAGAGCTGGCCAGCTCAAGGTTATGTTCTTTGAGCAGTGGGAGTGCTGAGTGAGGAGGGGTTTAAAGGTCCAACATTTCAACCCAACTTCAGACCTATGGGCTATCCCTGGTTCCAAAGGGCAGTAGGGGCACTGGAACTCCCCTCCACAGCAGTGGGCTTCATGAGGCTGGAGAGTCATTCATTCAGAGTCTCCCTAAACCCCTCCCCCTCTCTGGTGCTCTGCACCCCAAACTTCATCTCAGCATAAGATTATGGAGAACCCTAACTATAACATGGAAAAAAAATAAGGTTCCCATCATTAAGGGTGACAATTATAACCAACTTCTTACCCTGAAATTCCCACTAATGGGAAAGATGCATTTACTCAGAACCAGTGTATCCTCTATTAATAGGGAAAACTCTTTGCAGAAAAGTAACAAGTGATAAATGAGGAAGGAATGATAGAATTAGGAAATCCCCCCTTGGCGACCCCCTGTGAAATAACTGATCCAGGCAAGGATCTTCAAGGTGGCAACAATCATTATGGAGTTTATTATGGGAAAGGTTTTTGTTCAATTTCAAAGAAGCACATGCTAACACTTTGCTTGCTAATTGCAAAGTAGAAATCCACATTTGCACGGATAGAACTTGAGGTCACGAGCTTAACCAAGTGGTGAGAGCTCTCACAGCTATTTGTGGGACGGCCTTCTAGTCTATGCATCCTGAAGAAAATCAGCAAGAAGGAAACAGCATCACCCATGAAGTCTTCCTGCTGAAGAATATTTAATTTAAAGTTAATCAATACACCTAACTGTTAGGTTAGAGAGAATCCTGGAATAAAAGACTAAATGTCCCAATAAGAATACGATAGAACATTCCAGAATGTGGAACATTCTGTAACGGGTCTGACACATTGTCAGAAAAATCATTATCATTTAAAAAGGCAGTGAACATGGTGAGATGGGGACTCTAGGAAAGGAGACAAATGAAACACAGCAGCTAGTGAATCGATGTGGAAATGTTGGTTAGTTCTCAGACTGCAGAAAGCCAGCCCAGATCCTTAGCTTTCCTGTGAACCTCAGCAATAGTACAACACAGGTCAACATGCAGATGTTCACCAATGGATGCACCTTTTATCCCTACACCTTACTCCCAGGGAGGTGGCTGTGGATAAAGATTTCTTCATCTGCCTACTGCACCCATGCGGGTAGTGGTATAGTATTTCCTTTGCCAAATTATTCATCTCTCATACACCATCCTTGGTGCCCAACCCAAGAAGTGGTGGTCATTCCCACCTGGCTGTTCAGACTCACAGTGACTGGAGAGCCACATGACTGAGGGAGTACAAGTCCTTGTCCTATAGAAAGGTTAGTAAATCAGAAGGCTGTCCACTTGGAGCTCAATGCCACAAGAGGGGACCTTCTTGGGAAGGAAGGAGACATGAGTGATGGCATCACTGAGGCTTCTATAGCCAATCTTACCTGAAGGAGACACCCAGAACTTTCCAGAAATAGCCAGTAAATTCCTTGTTTGGCTAAACCCAGTTGTGTTATGTTTCTTTCCCTTGCAACTATGGAAGTGCTGAATAAAATAGTTGTAACAGTGAAAAACATGGACAAATTTAGGTGCATATGTGTGGGAATCATTTTTTTAATATAATAGGCAAAAAGATGTGATTTTTATTTTTAAATTTTAATTATGAAACATTTCAAATGAGCACAAAGTACAGTAGATAATAGAACAGATCATCCACGCACCCACCTTGGAAAAGATAGTAACATTTTCTCACAATGTTGAAAAGTGTTGGAGCTCTTATTGAAGTGTTCGCATGGTGGATAGTGCAAGAAGGTAGGAGTGCACAGTGTCCCATCTATGCTGGCCCCCGGTTGAGGAGTCCTTGCCCTTAGAGGCATCCAGGATTGCCAGTGTGTAGTGCCTGTTCTCAGAAACATGCAAGTGTGTACCTGTGTGTGCATTGTACCCCAGATGATAGCATTCATGAACATTGACTCATTCTATAATACAGACTTGAGATTGTTCCCTATCAGTATATACAGAGTGACCCCTCTACTCTTGACAGTTGAGAAGTAGTCCGTGGAAGTAGAGCTACTGACTTCTGCTCAGATGTATACATTCTTTTGCTATCGTATATGACACTGCAGTGACTGTCCTATGTAGGTCATCCCATGGGTACTTGGGCCTATCTTAGCATGTGTTTTTAGGACTGAGAAGTCCCAGTCAAAAGTTTTGTATAATTGTAGTTTTGATAGATTTTGCTGAATAGCTGACATGAGGGTTATATCAATTTACAATATCTATGAAATAACTTATTCCCCAAATTCTGGTCAAGTATGGGTTATCAAATCTTTGTCAATGTGATCAGTGGTAAAAATACGATTTCAAGGTTGTTGAAAGGTGCATTTCCTACTGCGCATTATTTTATGTATTTAAGAACCACTTCTATATCATTTTCTGTGAACTATCTATATTTTATGCCCATTTCTCAACCAGACTTTTGTTTTTTTCAACTGGTCTTATCTTCTTTTTAAAAATCAGAACTTTGTGACAAAAATAGCAGGTGTATTTCACAGCTTCTCATTTGCCTTTTTACTTTGGTTACAGTGATTTTTATCCTATAGAGTATTTAAAACTTTACTTTCATTTTGTTGAATTTGTCAATCTATTTTAGGGTTTTGCATCATCTTAGAAAGGTGTTATGGGCTGAACTGTGTTCTTTTCAATATGTATGTTGAATTCCTAACCCCAGTGTATCAGAATGTGACTGTATTTGGAGATAGAGCCTTTACAGAGGAGATGAAGGTAAAATAAGATTGTACATTGGTTCCTTATTCAGTGTGAACTGTGTCATTGTGAACAGAGAGGATGAAGACACCAACATGCACAGCAGAAAGACGATGCAAGGACAGAGCAAGGTGACCATCCATAAGCCAAGGAGAGAGGCTGTTAGCCCTCAGAAGAAACCAACTCTGCTGATACCTTGATCTTGGACTTGCAGCTTCCAGAACTGCAAGGTGAGGAAATAAATTTCTGCTGTCTAAGGCCCCCAATCTGGGGTCTCTTTTTATGGAGTGAGCTGATGACTACAAAAGAATTTCTCACAACAAGATATTTTGAAAAGCAAAGCATTCCATGTATCCTCTAGACATGTAGATTATTTTATAGTTAAATTTTTCAGCACACTTCTTCCCTTCCATACTTTCTTCAATGGGTAAACTAGCTTTCAGAGGGATGCTACTTCTTCTCAATGAAGGGCCAAGAGAGGAGACACCAGCCCTGGGTGTTCCCACTGCAAACCTCCTCATCCATCTGTATCATGTCCTCTGTGGAGAGCACTGAGCCCAGGTGGAAGGTGTATGCAGCACCTACAGTGAGCACCTGTCTGGCCCAAGAGAATAAAGAGGACTGGAGAAGGTCTCATCCAGTTCTACATCCTAGAAGCACACCCAATAATGACCATCCCCTGGACTTTACAGAGAACCCTGTCCCTCTGTTCGGCAGCATGCCTCAGCACCCAAGGGCCACAGCACCTGCAGGACCTTCCTGTTGAGAAGGCAGGGGCTTCTCCAACACGTGCTGTGCTTGCAGCCCCCAGAGGGAGACGAAGTGACATGAGCCCAGCTGGAAGAGAATTGTGTGTGCAGCTCCGGGTCCTGAAAGTCTGACTTTGTTTTCTAATCTAGCTCCTGGGCAGAATATTTATTCACTTTGTCCTGCTCATAAGCTCATCGTGTAGCTTTTAAGTGGGAAAAATATCCCAGTTCACTGTGAGTTGATACTGAAAGTGTTTGATAAAAGAGCCAATTTGTCCTATTCCCCACTGGATTTAAATTTGTGCTGACAAAAAGTCACCACTGAAGTAGTTGGTTGCACATCAAAGAGTTTAGATGTAATGGGTCTGTGAAGAGAGTGTGTAAACCTGGGGGAATAGTGTTCTAAAGGAGTAGTGTTCCTTTAGAATACCCCGAGGCTTTTATAACTATGAACACTATTTAAATTTTAAATGGTTCTCAAATAAGTTCTTTCAACTTCCCCCTTTCTTTCCTCTTACCACAAGGAGACCATCAGCAGGGCTGGTGAGGATCCCACAGAGCATTACCATCATGGTCAGCATGCAGTGTTGCCAGCAGAAGGGCAGGAAGGGACATTTGACTTTCCATCCACACACTTCCGGTCACATGAACAGGACTCTCCGTGTATTTCCATAAGATCCCTCAACACCCCTCTCAGACTCTGCTTGCCCTTGCAGATACATCATGTCTATGGACCATAATGGTATTTTCTGGATTCATTTCAAATCTGCCTTTCTGGATGCTATAGAACCAGACGCCAAGTAATTGAAACTTGGAACACTAGATTATTAACACTGCATGGACAGTGCTTCTCTTTGCCCCTCTAGCTCAACCGTGAATATCCAGCATGTAACATAGTGCCTATCCCAGACTAGGACTCAATAGAGATTTATTTAATGAATACACAAAGAACCTTTTTCAAGATGACAGAGGAAGTAGATGAGACCAATCATAGAATATACTAAAAACTCTGCAACAGTACAACAGAAAACCTAACAAGATCTTAAAAGTTATGGGATTGAGATGTGGGAACATGGGCTGACATTAGGAGATGCTTCTCCTCTAAGGTCACTGAGGCAAACTAGAAGTGATCAGGCCACAGCAGCCTCTGCAGCTTGGCTGCTCACAATCTCCATCTCTGGAATTGGATTGAGGCACTCTAGGGATTACTAGAGCAAGCATAAATCCCATCCACTAGGATGACTCATTTCTATAAACCATTGAGAAAATAAAGCCCGTGGAACACTGCATGAAATAACCAGGAACCTTGACACAGCAAGACAACATGAATAGAAATCAGCAGAAAATACAGGCAATAGAAACAGACTCATAGGGGGTCCAGAGATTACAGTTCTTTGACTTTAGTTTTTTATTTTATAAAAGATTTTACTTATTTATTTATTTGACAGAGAGATAGAGAGCACAAATAGGCAGAGCAGCAGACAGAGGGAGAGGGAGAATCAGGCTTTCTGCTGAACCAGGAGCCCAATGTAGGGCTTGACGCCAGGACCCTGGGATCACAACCTGAGCCAAAGGAAGCTGTTTAAGCACTGAGCCACCCAGGAGCCCCTCGTTGTTTGACTCTAAAGAAAACAGAGCCTTTGAGAATTCTTACAAAGAATCCACATAATACTTTAAAAAAGGAATTAATTGAGGGGCACCTGGGTGGCTCAATTGGTTAAGTGACTGCCTTCGGCTCAGGTCATGATCTCGGAGACCTGGGATGGAGCCCCACATCCACGGGAAACCTGCTTCTCCCTCTCTCACTCCCTCTGCTTATGTTCCCTCTCTGGCTGTGTTTCTCTCTGTCAAATAAATAAAATCTTAAAAAAAAGAATTAATTGAAAATTGTAGAATAGGAAAATATATAAACATGTAGAATTAAGTTGGAGAATATAGATTGGATGCAGAAATAATTAGCAAAGTAGGAGATATGTCAAATGTCAAGGTCAAAAGGAAATAAGAATGAGAAATTATGGAAAGTACAGAATATGGTATGAGACACACAGAGGGCACTGAGGGAAGGCCCAGCATGCATGTAATTGGAATTTCAGAGTGTGGGGAGAGAAAACTAGGCAGAAGCAATATTACATTGGCTAAGAACTTTACAAAGCTAATAAAAGACAAAAATCACAGATCCAAGAAGTTTACAAACCCAAAATAGTAAATTTTAAAAATGACACACTTGTAATAATAAAACTTCTGGAAACCAGAGGCAAAAGAAATTTTTTAATTCTTAAAAGTAGCCAGAGGAAGGAGGTAATTTTTCTTCAAGACCACAATATTAACTGAAGCTGAGAACTCTCAGCAATCGAAATACAAACCCAAAGACAATGAGCTTGAAGGACAGTAAGTGCCAAACTAGAATTCTATACCCAGCAAAACAAGAACCTTTGATAGTATAGAAACAGTAACTACATCATCAGGTATAAACCGCAAGATTCTGTCATCACCAAGCTAGCACCAAAAGAGATGTGGCAGTTGTTCCTCAAGTAAGAGAAGCCAGACTGAAATGAATATAATTTATGTCATTTCCTTTATCTAATATTTTAAAAACAAAACTGTAACTTATACAGCTGTGTATTTCTGTGCTTAAACTATAAAGAAAAGGAAGAGAGGAGATATCATAAAGATGGGGGAGCAAATCACCTCTTGGAGGGGAAGAAGGTGTTTGGTGGGATGGGAGGTAGGCTGCTGGAGTGCAGAAATGTTTGATGTGTGTGTGTGGGGGGGGTTAGGTCTGGATGGTGGTGTACTGGGTGTACATTTTCTGACCAGTCACTAAGATGTGCTTTTAAAATTTTTACTGTTTTCTGTGTGTGTGTGATATTCAATAGTATCAAAATGTTTAAAAAATGAAAGAAATGAAAAAAAAAATAACCCAGGACTTGGGTTAAATATCCTTTCAGACAGATAGCTCCATCAAGAAAAAGTCTTAGAGAAGACCAAGCAAGTCATATCTGTGCATCACAAATTGGCAGAGAAAAGCATAAGTACCTCAGTTCCCAGTATGTTTCCAGAACAAATCGGATGTGGAATGTGCTAGAGTAAGCTGATGTGGAGTTCAAGTAGATCCTCTTATAATGAGAGAGAGATTTTAAATGCATTTTAAAAGCAATGCATATTCATTTTTTTTTAATTTTTCAGTTTATCAGATGAAAAGTTTTGTCACCCCACAATTTAGTCACCTGATACTGTGGTGTATATTTTATATCTCTACATTATGTTAGGATATTTATCTATCTGCATCAACACAACCCAAGGTGTATAGAAGGTGTTTAATAAATGCTATTTTTCTCCTTGTCATCATCACAGGCAATTACTTGTATTATTCAGTTCGAAACCTGTGATTCTGACCTAATGTTATATTAAAGGAAGAACAGTTCTTTTTTTATTCTAAAACTTTGACATTATGGAATTGAATAGCTTCTGGTTTTAGAGCAGTGCTGTTTCAGTGATGCATATAATTACCACCATCGACATTACTGAGCCCCCACTGAGGAGCACACACTGCACTAGATACAGTATGAACAATATTTAAGAGAAAGAGGCAACCACAGCAACCTGCAGAAAAGAAATTGTTGATACGAAAGAGCAACTTGCCTTTCTTTGGGAAATACTTAATTACGTGTGGCCATATTTGTGTTTTCCCTGTGACATCCTTGTTTAAAAAAAAAAAACAACAACAAGACAAGATAAAGTGTTATAGGCTAGGGGGAAAGTAAGAAATCTAGTTATTTCCAGTTTAGGGAAAAATATGGAAGAGCAAGTGCTTCTTCATCTACCCGTCTCCCTCTGGGCATCTCCTCTGATCTTATAACCAGGACAGACACCTCCTTATTGCTGAGTGTCATCTCCATGTTGTAAGGGATATCAGCATTTCTCCATTACTAAAGTCTTTTCTGAACCGACCGCATGTGTCTTCATCTCCCACAGGGACCTCAGGAGCATCTGTGGAAAGCCATCCCACATCCTTTCCTCCTTCATACAGGTTCTGATTCCCCAACAGGGACTGCAGCATCTCCAGTCCTGCAGCTGGATCCCTCCAATAAAGATTGATGTTTCCCACTCCCTCACCCCCCACCTCAGCAGTCACATCCTTGATGACTGTGCCTCCACGATGTGTCAGTTCCCTTTTGTCTGCCCTTCCTTTCACCTCTGACTCAGCCTCTTCCACGCTGGCTTCTGCAAATGACTCTGTAAAGGTCTTGATCTTATTTCTCTTGTTGGCAGTAGTCATGGCTTTGTTTTTCAAACACAGTGATCACATCATTTCATATCCAAGATCAAAGACCTTTAAGATTTTCCAGTGCCTCAAGGACAATGCCACAATTCTTAAATGAGATAGTCAAGCCTCTCCTTACCTGTACTAATCTGTAATAATACCAACAGTTCCCTCACTGGCTGCAAATTTCAGCAACCAGGGATTATAATCCCCTTGCTCACCATGTATTTCCGTGACTCTATGTCTTTATTTACTATGTTCCCATTTGCCTGAATAATGCCCCCTTTTCATTAGAGTTAGAGCAAACTTCTCTTTATCCTCTCAGGTCCAACACAATATTGACCCTCAGTTTCCCTCTCCTTCTGCAGAAGTAACAGTATAAGTTCCTGTTCCAGTCCTGAGCAAGCCCTGCTGTACTTTGTCACCTTCATTTCACCCTGCACACTGCTCAGTGCTTCGATGAGTCTGGGTTTATTGACTGAGTTTACTGTGTTAGGCACAGTTCCAGGCACCAGGCACACCAGCTAAAAGAGGGGGTTGAGTCTGATCTTTTTGGATTTTCCCTTCTAGAGGTAAGAAGCATAACAGGAGTAAGATCATCTCAGAGAGTGGTTAGGGAAACCAGAAAACAGAGAAATGGGGCAGAAAATGGCAGGTAGGTATATTTGATGGTGCAGGGTGGGAAGTCCCCTCTACTGAGACAACGTGCAATACTGTATCTGAATTACGAGGAGGAATCAGCATGCAATGAGGCAACAACACTTGCTCTAGGCAAAGGAAACACGATTTGCAAAGACCTGGATTAGGAGCATAGGATCATGTTCACAGGAAAGATGAAAGACGGTTGCATCTACGGCGTGAACATTGAAAGGGGTCCAGAGCTACATCACATAGATTTCCTTATATAACTATCCTTAAGAAGTTTTAGTGGTTGCCCCAAGGGTTGCAATATACACTTCTAATTGATCACAGTCTGCTTTCTGGAAACATGAAACTGTCCTACATGTTGTGTAAGAACCTTATGACTCCATAATTCCAATCTCTGCCTTCCATCTTTTGTGCTCTTATCATACATTTTATTCATACTTGTGTTACTGACTTTACTGTTGATGATCATTTATTCTTTAGAGTGCTTAAAACTAATCTTCCATAATTGTCTTCATTTTAACCATTTCTGGAGACCTTCATTTCTTTCTATAGACCCAGGTTTCTATATCATATTTCTTTCTTCTGAAAACCCTCCTATAACACTTATTTTAATTTGAGACAAGTAGTAGTAAATTCCCTAAATTCCTTGGGGAAAAATTAATCTGGAATTTTTTTAATTTTTTAAAAATTGTTAAATTTTTTTTTAAAAACTGGAATTAATTTTTAAAAAATTAAAAAATATATTATTGAAAGATTACTTGTACTAGGTATAGAATTCTGGGTTGACCAGTTTTCCCAGCTTTTTAAAGATGTCACTCTATTGTTCTGGCTTGCATAGTTTCTCATAAGAAGTTCTCTGTATTTTTATATTTTTCCTTTCTATATAATACACTTTTTTCTTTAGATTCCTTCAAGATTTTCTATTTATCTTTAGTTTTCAGCAGTTTAAATATGATGTCTAGGCATTTCCTTTTTTCCAATTTTTTTTTTACAGTTTGTCATGTCTGAGGACCACTGAGCTTCTTTAATCTGCCAATTTGTACATTTAATTATATTTGGAAAATTATCAGGCATTATCTCTTCAGGTCCTTCATGTGTCACATTCTCTCATTCCTTCTGCAATTCACCATACACCTGTATTAGACCATTTCCTCTTGTTCCATAGCTCTGAGGTGTTCTGTAGCTTTTCCCCCTGTTCTTTCTTCTCTTTGTGTTTTCATTTACGAGGTTTCTATTGACCTGTCCTCAAATGTACTGACTTTTCAGTTTTGAGTAAGCTGATAAATTCATCCAAAGAAGTCTTCATCTTTGTTGCCATGATTTTTGTTTAAAATCTCCCTACTGAAATTCCCCAACTGTCCCTGCATTCTGTCTTCCTTTTCTTCTGAAACTTTTGACATATCCATCATGGCTATTTTTGTTGTTGTTTGTTGTTGTTATTTAGTTTTTATTTCACAATCATAAACTTCACTATGCAATCCAGCTAGACTTGGAGAAGAGTAAAGAAAACATGGAGCCCATAGAACTACAGTGAGAACACAAAGATTATGAGATATTTTAAGCAATGGGGGTGACGGGCTACTCTCCTAAGCTACAGAAGGAATGGTCTGGCAGTTAAGATAGAACACAAGTAAGTTCTATTAGATTTGTCCACAGGTGTCAATGATGATCTTCTTGTTGGTCTTAACATTCCTGGACCCAAAGAGTTCCATGGCTTCCACAATATTCCCTCTTTCATTTTGCCAGAGATAACATGCTTGCCATTCAACAACTCAGTCTTGGCAGTGCAGATGAAAAACTGGGAAGCCTTTTGTGTTAGGGCCAACATTTTCCATGGACAAGATGCCAGATGTGTTTCAGATGAAATTCTTATTGTCAAATTCCTCCTCATAGATAGATTTGCTACCAGTGCTATTATGGCCTATGAAGTCACCACCCTGGCATTCACTTCAGAATAATTTGTGAATACATGAACAGTTATAACCAAATCCTTTCCTCCCAGTGCTCAGAGCATAATACTTTTCTGTTTTCTTTGTAACTTTGCAAAGAGCTCATAGGAGACACAGCCCAAGTGCTTGCCCTTCATGACGATACCAAAGAATATGGTGGGGTTGAGCATGGCTGGGAGGCTTGGGAGGCTCCTGGGTGGTGGTGTCTGCAGGCCTCCATCATGGCCATTTTAAATCATTTCTATTTCCAACATCTGAACCACTCCAGAGCCTATTTATATTGATTGTTTTGTCTCTTGACAGAGTTTTTGTCTCATAACTTCTGTTTTACACCTGCTTGCTACTTACCGCTGAATATCATGTGTAAGATAATAGAGGTCAAGGTGCCTAGAGTTTATGTTTGGATATGGCATTCTCCTTCTGCTGGGCTGTCAGTGTGGGGGAATTGAGCATAGATTGGGTTTTGTTATTGATATGGGTTACTGGCTTCAAATTACTCAGCATCATCTTATGTTTCTGTGTGGGCTGGTTTGCCAGAGGGCTTTTCTCAGTGACACTGCTCCATACTGAGTTTTGGGACTTCCCTGTATGCTTGCGCCTCAGAGAGGGTCTCTATTCATTCTCCCGGGGCCTTTTAAGGACTGCTGTTGCTTATTCCTCTGTGCTTGCTAGCCTGGGAGTGAGACGCAGCTCTCTGCCATTCTCATCCAGTGACAGTTTTAGGAAGGCACTGTGTTCCTGAGTTGAAGGGAGGGACTTCCTCACAAATTCTGCCTCTCTTCTAGCACCAGGAAACCCGTTATGATCTGTGCCTGTGATGGATTCCTGTCACTTCCCCAGGGACAAAGACTTGTTTTCCTTCCTCCTAACCAAAGTGTATCTCCACCTGTCCCAAGTGTCACCAGGGTTTGCTTCCCTGCTCCCAACATCTAAAGACTAAAGTCTTTGGGGCAGGAGAGTTCAGACAGGACTACATGCTGCCCTCTATTTATAGTGTCCATTGCACTTCTGCAGACCACAGTACTGAAAGAGTCTCCAACCAGCCTCTCACTCTCAGTCTTTCTCCTGAGTTCTAGGTGGAGGTCAGTGGAAAAGAACCTGCAAGTGGATGTCCTTTCCTTATGTCCTAGAGGATCTGTACTCTCAGACTATTCCACACTTTGTCTTTACTCTCAGACTATTCTACAAATATTTAGTGAGTCACTAAACATTTTTCACTCAATTCTACTCGCCGGCTTCTGTGGCAGCCCATCTTACTCCCATGGTCTCTCCCAGGTAAATCAGTGCTCCTGTGCAATCTTCCTTGGATTTTCCTTTTTATCCCTTTGATTTCGATCTAGTTGGTTGCCCTGCAATTTCAGTTCTGTGATGGATTCAAGTATAGTTATGTCTTTGTAGACATTTCTTTTTCTTAGGAGTGGGAGCAATGTTCTTCCCAGCTTTCTCCATTGTTTCTAAAAGCTGAAAGAGCCATATAGTCTATTAAGTCATGGTGAGAAGTGTGTGTTGTATATATGCAATGCTCAGGAGAAACTGACAAATTCAACTCATGATTCAGGAGTCTCCCACTATTCCTGAGGGTGGGTTATATTGAATCATGTGGTCTAGTCTTCAAACTCAGCCAAGATGATCCTTTTAAAACACAAATACTTCCAAGGCTTCCATTGCTCTTAAAACAAAGCATAGGCTCCGTTGTTTATTCTTTGGCCAGTGTAAATCTTTATTCATCCACTATTTTCCCTCTTGCTCAATGCACTGTAATGGTACTGACCTTATTTCTCAAATAAAACAAACGGTTTCCCAATTCATGCTTTGAGCTTGTTGTAGGTAAGGTATATATTGTAATTTCCACCCTTGGGAAATGTGAGTTCCATGGGAAGATAAACTTGGCTTTACCTCTGCTATGTTGCCAGAAATGAACACAACCCGGACCCAATATGTCAAGGACAACAGTATTAATGAAAGCATTCATTAACTATTGTTAAGTTAACAAATACTTTATGCTTTTCACTCTTTGCAAAAAACACACTACATGGAATCAACCAACTGAAGAGGCACTCAAGCATAAGTCACCATCTACAAACAGGAATTCCATGTATTGAGCTCTTACTATGGTGCAGGCTCTGTGTGATGTAGTTGGTGTGCATTATCTCACTTGGTCTTTCAGTTGCATTGCATTTGTGCATAACTAAAGCCATTTGGTGATGAAGAAGCTAGGCATTATTGTGGCTAGTTAGTGGTTAGAGTGAGTGGACCATGAGGTGTCAGTTGGCTTCCTGCATTTCTGTCTCTCATATCATGCTTGTTCATCAGCACATGTTAATGATTCCCTCCTGAATCTCACTGACATGAGCATCTATTGTTAATGTGCTCTGTCATTCAAAACCAAATCCATCTCTGGATCTGCCGCCCAGAGGCCAGTGCTTTTCCAAATCTTCTGCTGTATCAGACCATGGATCACGCAGGGAGAGTCCACTCCTGGAAAGGAAAGCCTTCTGTGAGGACTCTGGCCTCAGGAATGTCTATCCAAATAGAGGCTCTTATTTTTATGCAAAACATAATTGAGTGGAATATATCAGCCCAATCAACATTGGGATTAAGCCAAATATTTACTGAATCCCTTGTTGCTCCAATTACAACAAGAGATCTTATCAGTCCACAGAGACAACAAATTAGAAAAAAATAGCTTATTTTTCTCTAAATAGAGATGCATAGGCTAATTCAAAAACTGTCATCAAATTTCTGAATGGAGGCTTTTGGAAATGAGTGCATTTGTTCCATGTAAGTGCTAGAGTGAGTAAGTATACAATGTGTAGGTTATCCTTCATTTCTTATTATTCATTTTAGGTTCACAATAGAGCTATTTGAACATTGGTTCAATGCATGACAAAGTTATAGTCAATATTCTAAGAAATTCCAATTCCCCACCTGTATTAGTCTGGATTCCCTAGAGAACCAATAGGAGATAGATAGATGATAGATAGATAGATAGATAGATAGATAGATAATAGATAGATAGATAATAGATAGATAGATAGATAGATAGATAGATAGATAGATAGATAGATAGATAATAGACAGACATGAGCAAATTTATTATTGGAATTGATTTACATGATTATGGAGGCTGAGAAATCTCATAATTTGCCACCTGCAAGCTGGAGACCCAGGAAAGCCAATGGTGTAATTCAGTCCAAAATCCAAGGGCCCAAGAATTGGGGTGAGGCACACAATTGTGTAAGTCTTTGTCTGGGTCTGAATGCCTCAAAACAAGGACCTAACACATTCAAGAACAAGAGAAGATGGAAGCTCAAACTCAAGTAAAGAAAGAAAATTCATCCTTACTCTGCCTTTTTATTCAATTCAGACTGTCATTGGATTATATGATGTCCGCCTGCCTTGGCGAGGACATCTTCTTTACCCAGCCTACTGATTTCCATGCTAATCTCTTCCAGTAACACACATACACACACAGAGAAATTATGTTTCACTGGCTATGTTAGTATCCCTTAGCCCAGTCAAATTGACCCATAAATTCAACCGTCACACCACACCAGCCATCCATGATATCTAGGCAATATTCTAAGGATGCATGGAGATAGGATCTCAACAAGACGACAGTATTCTGCTAGGACTGTGGCTTTCTGTGGCCTTGTTGAGACCCTATCTCCATGCATCTCTAGAATGTTGTCTAGAATATCCTGGGTGGCTGGTGTGATGGTTAATTTTATGGTCACATATCTCCCATAGAAGAAAGCCTATTGAGGAGGATGGCTGGTGGAAAAGCCACCAGTCCAATTAGCTGCAGCCCAGCCGTACTTCTCCTTGGGACTTTGGCTCCCTGCAACAATCTTGGGACCTTTTACTTATATCTAGAGCAGTGTTCCTCTTTGTTTTCTACCAAGAAAAAGTGTCCTGAGAGATGGCTAGGACAAGACATTCTATATGGGCAAACAATATGTGTGCTCTGCTGGCCCACCATGGCACTGTTCTGCTCCTGGTTGAGTGCATTTAGTCAGAAGAGTCTGGGTTTGAAAGAAGAGTGGGAGGAGAACCTCTCATTCTTGAAAGGCTGGATTTGCTATTCAAAATGTCAGACGGGCAAGGGTCCTTAGTTTGGCTCTTTCAGCTTGCAGGTGGGGAAATGGAAGCTGGCTCCATGTGGGCACAGGGGAAGGACCCAAGACTTCCCCTCCCACTTCGGAGACCAATGTCAACCTATTTGGGCTACACAGAAGACCGAATGTTGGTCTGGTTTCCTCTGATTGGTGTTCTTGAGAAGTCTATGTCTGTGCTGTCTGTAGTCCCCTGGGATTTTATTTCACTCTCCAGGACTGGCAAGTCTTCAGAAATGCCTCTTCTCTTCCTGGAGGACAACAAAGCCTCAGCATACTTTGGGTCCTACTTGGAAGGCAGGCTGAGGAAAGGCCGTATTGAATACAAAAGAGCTTGACAGAGTAAGGGTGTATATCTGCAAACCCTAGAAGCTGCTCTTACCTCTTCTAAATTAGATCTGTGGGATTATGAGCTTTCTGTTGGGTTGGAATTGGTCCCTAAACAGAACTAAAAACATGCCTCTTTCTCTTCCTGTCCTAAATTGGAAGCAGGATTTGAAAAGGCATATTAACAGGGAGAGTAAAAACATGCCCAACCAGATATGATTTGAGGGATGAATTCATACAATTTTTAAGGCCATTGAATAAATATTTATTACATATGGACCTCTGTTGCTCTTGGGATTTCCAGAAACAGTTCTCATTTCAAACATTCGCTCTCATTGCCCATTTCGGTAACTTGGTATATCCAGGAGCTGATTTTCTAAAGCTCATTTCTGGGATATTATCCCTGCTACTTTGAGGGATATGGAGACTTAAATCCAAGGCTTGTCCTCCAAAGTTTTCTGTCTGCTTGGAGAAGAGCACGTGGAATAGCAGGAGAGACATCTATCTGCAGGACAGGGCTCGGTCCCAGGAGTGCAGAGGGAGACAGAGCACAGGCAGAGGTCGCAGCAGCTGGTCTCTATGTTTTCTCTGTGTCTACGCACAGCTTGGCTCGAGACAGATTAGTGGGGCTTTGTCTCCCCACAGAACAGACACCATCCATGCCGAGGCGCCGACATTCCTCTTGTTTTACTGCTGCCGTATTGGCATAAGATACCCTCACCACATACGATGTGACTGAGCCAGACAGGAGTTTGTTCCCGATGGGGCAGCTGGAAGACTCGTTGGCTTCCTGGAGAACAATGGTACCATAAATCCTTAACTGCCATCTCCATCCCACCTCATTTCGGTAGCATGGCTGGCGCCTGAGCTTGGGGTCCATATTTACGTCACTCCCTTTATCTGTTTTCATTGATGGCTCTGTTCATGATTGTATTACATGTCCCAGCACCAGCCTGCAAGAAAGACCAAGTGTTCTCACTCTACTGCTTAGGGGGTTGTCCAAATCCATGTCTGTGGGGCTGGGGTCCCTGCATTCAACCTACTCCAGGGGTCTCTCCAGCTTCAAGTGTTTATCATTTTGCTGCACCATGACATGAATCACTGGAAAACACAAACAAGCCCTAGAAGCCGCACTGGAGCAAAGAAGTCCCTTCCCCCATCCCTCCCTCCATCCAGGGAGGCAATAAGATCTTGCCCTTCTCCATTCTCCAAGCCCCAAGACCGCAACTTCTTCTACAATTTCAGAGTGATTTTCTTCACCCTTGATAAGGGAATCGTCCCCCTTGACCACTCAGACTTTTTTAAGGCACAAAGGGCTGCCAGACTCCCAGACCTGTGGTGCACAAAGACCCCATCTAAATAAAGACAGCTGAGACTCCCCCCCACGGTGCAGGTGCCAGTCCCCAGGCTCCACAGCTCTGCTTCTGACAGTCTTCCTTGTAGCTTGACAAGATGGGTTTCACTATTATCCTCAGTGTGAAGATGAATGCACTGAAGCCTGCCAGGTTAAATAATTCACCTTGGCCCTCTCGGTTAGAAAAAGACAGAGGGGTGCCTAGGTGGCTCAGTGAGTTATGATTCTGGGGTCCTGGAGTGGAGTCCTGCTTTGGGCTCCCTGCTCCACAGGGAGTCTGCTTCTCCCTCTGACTCTCCCCTTCTCATGCTCTCTCTCTCATTCTCCCTCTTTCAAATAAATAAATAAAAATAAAATCTCTAAAAAAGAAAAACAGAGCTGGGGTCCGAGCCCAGGACTACCTGAAGCATGGCCCATCTTCTTTGCCGCCATATCAAATAGCATCTCACAGTTTCTCGGGGACACCGCAGGCCTGATGCTTGAATGCCCTTGAAGATATCCCAGCAACGAGTCATCCTGCCTCTTCTTAAACAACTGTAATCCTAGGAAATTCCCGATTTCTGTTGTTTCACGAGGGAAGTCGTCCCCACTCCCCCAGAGTGTTCCTTGGATGTTAATACAAGTGGAGTTTCCTTGGGATGTTCACAAAGCTTCCTTGAAGAAAACCAATTAAGCGTTCACATATATTTGAACAACACCAAATTAAACAAAGTTAAGTGGATGTCCCCACAAGACTTCTCAAAGCCTTTACTGTGCTAACGCGGGTTGTGAATCTTTAAGAAGGAGATAGATGTATTATTCAGAATTTGCTCAGTGTGTTTCACTTGGATGGTTTCTTGTTTGTGAAGCACCTTGTGGCATGAGAGTAGATGAGGCTTTGGGGGAAACTTGCTGGAAAAAGAGCTGAGGAATATGCCCCCCCCAGCACTGAGCCAGCAAACACTGAGCACTTCTTAATAAGGGTTTATGTACAGATAGAATATTCTATCTCTATAAAATATATTTTATACATAACACACACATGTATATATAAAATGATCTTAATTATTAAAAACAACTCCCTTGTTACATCCTGTTTTCTTTATTTTATCAATGAGAAGATGAGGCTCAGAAGTATTAAGTGACATGCCTGAGCACCCTCCCCCCACTAACAGGTACCAGTGTCACGCTTTGAACCCTGACCACTCTGCCTGGAGCTGAAGTTTCTTGCCCCAGTCACACTTCCCCCTCCCGTCTCCATTCTCTGTTCACCTCTGTGAGGGTCTCCCTTGACCCTGCCTCAGCTGAGAACACGGCCTGAAAGCTCCTGTCTTCACCACTCGGCACACGTCTGTGGGTGACTGCCAATGTGTTGTGGGTGCTGCTTTGGGGGTTACAAATTAATTTTGACAAGTAGGCAGGTTTACAAACACACAATCATGACTATTGAGGATGGACTGTAATGCACTACCTGGTCTTCAAGCAACTTCATTGTCTGGCAAAACATTATGCACACGCATGCGCCCATCTCCAGCTTAATTTGCTCCAGTTAGGAGAGAAAAGGGATCAAATGAAGAAGGTAGTACCATTCATTTCAGTGAGAAATATTTCCCTTTGTTTTAAGACCTTCAAAAGTCACCCTCATTTTTCACATAGATATAAGAAAGGATGTGAAGGAAGCATGTATTTATGAATACAGAAAATACTGGAGTGTATTTCTTATTAAAAGAGCAGTTACTTTCAAATATAGTTATAGTTATTGTATTTGGTGAAAATAACCTTTTATGCAATTCAGAAACACTGGGAGAAAAATCGCTGGATTCCTCCTCTCTCTCCTCCTTGTCTTCCCAACTATTGATCATTGAAATCTCTTGGTTCTGAAAGTCCATTGCAGTCTTGCCATGGGGCTCCCTCCCAAGGCCCCAAGAAGAGGGACAACCGTGGCACCTGCTCGGAGCAGGTATCTTGATGCACTTGCTTGCTGTTTCCCAGGGTGTCTCGGCAGCCAAGAGCAGAAGGCAAAGGTGATTCCACTTCCTGGAATTCCACAGCTGGACATGTCTCTGATGACTTTTTCTGGCACCCAAGTTCTACTGCAACCACGAGAGGCTCTTGCAAGGTGATGGTTTGGAGGAGGGGCAGTAATCACACTTGCATGCAATGAGCTTTGTCTGGAACCCCAGAGCGCTGCCTTAACATGCTCTGTGGATGATTCAAAGTGTGTTCTATGGACCAACAGCAAGAGCATTGCCTGCCAGCTGGTCAGAAATGCACAGTGCCAGGCTGCTGGCTCCGAGTCCACATTGTACCAAGGTCCCCAGGTGATTTCACAGAACAGTAAGGATTGAGTGAGTGCGCTGCTGTGGGCACTGAGAACAAAGCTTGGGGTCTCCCAGGTGAGCAATTTGGTGCATGCTGGGGGTCAGGGTTTCGCATCTTGCACATCAATACATAATATATTTGTTGATCCAAAATGATCACTTCTAAGCTGGTATTATGGGGGCGGGGGGCCAGGAGGATGTGTTAATGAAACTACTCTTTTTTATTCTTTTCTTTTTTCTTCTTCTTTTTTCTTTCTTTATTCTTTTTTATTTAAATTCTATTAGTCAACATCTAATACATCATTAGTTCCAGGTGTAGAGTTCAGTAATTCATCAGTTGCTTGTAACACCCAGTGCTCATCACATCATGTGTCCTCTTTAATGCCCATCAGCCAGTCACCCCATCTCCCCATCTCCCCATCCCCCTCCCCTCCAGCAACCCTCAGTTTGTTTCCTACAGTTCAGAGTTTCTCATGCTTTGTCTCCCTCTCTGATTTCTTTCCACTTTGTTTTCTCCTTTCCCCATGACCCTCTGCACTGTTTCTTATATTCCACATATGAGTGAAACCATATGATAATTGCCTTTCTCTGATTGACCTATGTCACTGAGCATGATCTCCTCCAGTTCCATTCATGTTGATGTAAATGGTGGGTATTCATCCTTTCTGATGGCTGAGTAATATTCTATTCTCTCTCTCTCTGTGTGTGTGTGTGTGTGTGTGTGTGTGTGT
>PITA01000763.1:0-104789 GCA_004023965.1 Spilogale gracilis
TTCATGTCTCTTGCCCATTTTTTGATGTGCTCATCTTCTTTTTGGGTGTTGAGTTTGAGTAGTTCTTTATAGATCTTGGATACCAGCCCTTTGTCTGTAGTGTCATTTGCAAATATCTTCTCCCATTCTGTGGGTTGCCTCTTTGTTTTGTTGACTGTTTCCTTTGCTGTACAGAAGCTTTTTATTTTGATGAAGTCCCTGAAGTTCACTTTCGCTTTTGTCTCCTTTGCCTTTGGAGACGTGTCTTGAAAGAAGTTGCTGCGGCCGATGTCAAAGAGGTTACTGCCTATGTTCTCTTCCAGGATTTTGATGGATTCCTGCCTCACATTGAGGTCTTTCATCCATTTTGAGTTTGCCTTTGTGTGTGGTGTAAGAGAATGGTCTGGTTTCATTCTTCTACACGTAGCTGTCCAATTTTCCCATCACCATTTACTGAAGAGACTGTCTTTTTTCCATTGGATATTTTTTCCTGCTTTGTGAAAGATGATTTGCCCATAGATTTGTGGGTCCATATCTGGACTCTCTACTCTGTTCCATTGGTCTATTTCTCTGTTTTTGTGCCAGCACCATGCTGTCTTGGTAATCACAGCTTTGTAATAAAGCCTGAAGTCAGGTAACGAGATGCCCCCAGCTTTGCTTTTCTTCTTCAGCAATTCCTTAGCAATTCAGGGTCTTTTTTGGTTCCATATACATTTTAGGATTGTTTGTTCCAATGCTTTGAAGAATGTTGTTGGAATTTTGATCGGAATGGCACTGAAAGTATAGATTGCTCTGGGCAGTACAGACATTTTGACAACGTTTATTTTTCTGATCCATGAGCATGGAATGGTCTTCCATCTTTTTGTGTCTTCTTCAATTTCTTTCATGAGTGTTCTGTAGTTCCTAGAGTATAGACCCTTGACTTCTTTGGTTAGGTTTATTCCTAAGTATCTTATAGTTTTTGGTGCTATAAAGAATACTTTTCTTCAATGATTCTTGGTGCCGCTATCACATGCGAACATTACCTGCCATTTCAAGTTCTGTGACAGCATAATTTGATCACTACTTATTTCGAGGTTTGTACCACCTTCTTTTCCACACGCCACCCACCTAACCAGGATGGCAGATGAACACGTAAAAGCCAAGGTTACAGGTAATGCCATATGCCTTCTCTCTCTTCAGTTCGGGGAAGAGTCATGGTTTATAGTTGCGAGAGCCTTTCCAACACCAAAGCTCTTTCATTTTTGTTTTCTTGTTTACCTACCATGATAGCCTTAGGAGACAATGTACATTTTTTATCCCACTTCATACTGTTGAGGAAGTTCAGACTTGGAGACCATAAGGAACCTGCCTGAAATTACATGCTAATAAATGGCAGAATCTGGACTCACACCTGGGATTGTCTATGTTCTTTCTACGAGACATGCTACCTCAGTCAAAGGGAAATAGGTGATTAGAGAACTTTAATAAAATATGTTCCAGTGATCCGAAAGAAAAAAAAGTGTTCTAAGCTTATAAATATGTCTGTTAGGAAGGTAGGAAGTTTGCTCATTTTTAGTAGTCATTGCTTTCTATTTTAAATACTTTCACATTTAAAGTTACCAATAGATTGAGGTCTTTGAGAAGAGTGTGGCTATATTACCAGTGCCTTCCTGCCATGGTTGGTGGAAACTGAGGTCCCTCTTTACCTTGTAGAGACTAGCACTTCCCCCACTCTCATTTCTACATTTATGGTAGGAGCCTTCGGATCAGGAGGAGGGACTGGCTATGACTGACAGGGATTGACTGAGAGCATGTGGCTCAAATGAATAGAGCAGAGCATTGCTGATTTAGGATGCTTATGTTTGGATTGCTGCAACAATCAATCGCTAAGTAGGTAGATTGCTACTCAATTGATGTTGTCCAGGCATGAGAACATTGAAAGAAAATGGGGAAATCCAGGTTTGGTGTGTATGAATTTTTTATTATTGTGGAAAACCCACATAAGGTTAAATTTATCATCTTGACCCTTTTTAAATGTACAGTTCAATAATGCTACATGTATTCATATTGTTTGCAACAGATCTTTAGAACTTTTTCATCTTGCAACACTGAAACTCTACCCGTGAAACACTAATTCCCTCTTCCCCTTCCTTTGGCAATCACTCTTCTACTTTCCATTTCTGTGATTTTGATGACTTTGGTTCCTTCCTATGAGTAGAATCATGAGCTAGTTCCCTTCTGGGCGCTGGCTTATTTCATTTTGCACAATGTCTTCGAGGTTCATCTACGTTGTAGTAGGTGACAAGATCTCCCTCTTTGAGGCTGTGTAATAGTCTGTTGAATGGACTCACCGGATTTTGTCCATCCTGGTATGAGTTTTAATGCCATCTGATCCATTAGTGGGTACTTCAGTCGGTCAAACTATGACCAAACAGGATAAAGTAAATGGATGGTACCAAGGCTACCACATGCATTTTTTGGTTTCATTTTACTGCTCCCTGGGCCTCCTTACTCTGTTTGAGCCATTTTTCACTCCTAATCTTTTATCTCTTTTGTCCCCTTTCTTCTACTTCCCCTTAGCTGGGCCTGTTGTCCAGCGGTTTTGCTGGCCCCTCATGGAGGTGTTTACAGAGATCTCAGATAAGTTGCTTTCATCTTCTCTGTCCTGCTGTTTGTCAGGAACTTCCTCCTTCCAGAATTCTGCCACATATCCTTCTGTCTGGATTATCTGAAGTGTGGTCATGGAACTCTTCTTTTCTTTGACGGTGAGATAGGTCCCATAGTCACTGAAGCATTGAGAGGGTGTGGTGGGGGTGGAGGTGGTGAGATTTTCATCTCTGGTGGCAAGAATTTTTAAAATAAATGTTCTTTTTTTCCCCTGGGAGATCCCTTTATTCAAGCAAACTTATTATAATTCAGATTTTCTTGATTCCCTACAGAGCTTCACAAAATTTAGAAGTCTGTCCCTGCAGGGAATTTTGCTTATAATGGCCTTCATTTGAAAGATCTAATTCTGTTCCCTTTCAGTGTGCACATGGGAGAGTGATGGAAGTGCACAAAGAAAAGGCAGGTAACCCCTGAAGAACCTGAGTTTCAATATCATGTGTTTCACTCAGGGTGGTGGAGGACATTCTGTAGGCATGAAAGGGTTGGCAAAGAAGATTGGCAGAGACAATGAGAAACATCAGGCAAGAGTTGAGGAAGGGTAAAAAAGGTATCTTTTCTGTTCTAAAACTACTATATTTGGTCTCCCCCCTTTTTTCTTCTTGATTGCTGTAACTTTTCATGCCTGGATATTATTATATATGTATTTTCCAAAACAAAAGAAAATGCTAAATGCACTTGTATAAAGTTGAATTGATATGTGGATTTTGAGAAAGAGGCTTTCTAGTTTCCCTTCTATCCAGTTGAGGTTAGTTTATCTGAAGCTTGCAAAAAATTCTAAGGACACCAAAAAATGGCTTTTTCAGTTATGTAGAAAGTGGAAGACAAGCATGGAAGGCAGAGGTCTGCTGCCTGGGGCCGGTGGTAATGCTGCTGAGGGATGAGAGAGGGGAAAGTTTTGTTTTCTCTGTTAGGAGAATGACTGCAAGGAACATTGGTGCAAATTTACTAGAGTCCATGATGTGTTGAAGGCACTGCAACACAGCACCTAACTTCTTTAAATTGAGTTTGTTTCCTGACCAGGAAGAAAGATATCTTAAAGATAACTTGCAAATGGGTCTTTAGACCAAAAATTTTTTTTTGTGATTGCTGAGAAACAGTGAGCAGTATAAGATGTTCTGGAAGATTAGTGGTGGGTAAACATAGTTCTCTGACTTGAAGAAGAATCAGAAGATGTGCTTTACAAGGTATGTGGAGGATTCCTGATGTCGATTGGAAAAGATTCTCAAACGTGTTTGTTCAACCACGGTTTCTTAGTTCTTAGATGAGGAAGAGGGGTTTATGGATACCTTGACTGGTAACAAATTGTGTCAAGAGATTTTTATCCCCTTTTAAACAGAATTACCAGCTTGCTAAGATTTCTTTGCAGATAAGTTGAAGAAAATAAAGGTGAAGGTAGAGGCTTTCAAACTTGTCTAGACTATGACCCTCAGTAAGAACTACATTTTACACAATTATACAGGATCTACAATTGAAATAAAGTTTCATGGAATAGTACTTACTCACCCTTATTACACATGACACACTCAACGGTCTTGTGTTCCATTTCTTTTCCTCTTAAAGCTCATCATAGGCCAATATATTGATTTCCTGTTCCACTATGGATCACAACCCATAGGTGATAGTTCAAACAGATGGGTTCACAAACAGATAACTATTCTAGTAGTGCCACAATTTCATCGTGGCCTATCTATCCAGCAATATTATCATGGATGAAGACATAGAAGGCATTCCTCAAATCCCTAGGTGACACAAGGTTGGGAAGGTTAGTGAAGGTACTGGATAATGGCAGAATACCAAGATATGGACTGAATCTAATGGGATGGAATTGAATACAGACTAATGTAAGATCCTGCACTATGATGCAAATAACCAACTGTACAAGTATAAGATGAGAAGAAAGGGTTGAGAGACATGTGAATTTTTAGTCCTCTGTAATAACATCATAGATCAAAACTGTACAAAAGTCCAATTGAACTTTAGCTGTGGTTTCTTAATCTGTGCTCTTTATTTCCTTAGCATTTTGCAAAAATACCTTCTTGGGGGTCGCCATGTGAACTACCATTGGGTGGGACTGAGCCTGAACTGGGAAGGTTCTGAGCTTTGGCAAAAGTCCTTTTAAAAACCACTAGGCAAAATGAACTGAAACAGAGAATATAAAAAGAGGATTGTGCAAATGGGAAGTAGGGTAATCCAGGGAGAAAAACGAAACAACAGAGACTTTGGACACAGAAACAAACTGAGGGTCTTGGAGGGAGGGGGGTGGAGGGATGGGAGAGCCTGGTGGTGGGTACTAAGGGCACGTATTGCATGGAGCACTGGGTGTGGGGAATGGGAAATGAATCTTGGAACACTGGGAAAAAAATTAAGTAACAATAAAAAAAAAAGAGGATTGTGATAGTCCCCATTCTACCTCTGAGTTAGAGTACATCTGGATTATTTGATTCCCTTCTGGAAACCTCACTTTCAAGGAGATATTAATAAATGGGAATGTATTCAGAGAAGAGTGAGGGGTATGGCAAAAGAACTCAAAACCATGCCAAGTGAGGGTGCACTTCAATGAATTGGAGATGTGACTTAGGAGGCCTGAGGGAGTTCACATAGCTTGAGAAGGCTGTTGTGTGTAAGAGGCAGTTTGATATAGCAGTTTGGTGAAAATAATGTGGACTTGGGCATCAGGTAGAAAAGGTTTAAATTTCAACTCTGTCACTTATTGATTGTGGAAACTTGACCAAGTTACTCAACTTCTTTGAACCGTGTTTTTCACATATATTAAAAATAGGGAAACACAATACTTATCTTGAAGGATTGTTATGAGGATAAATAAGATAACATATAGGAAAGTGCCTCATATAGTCCTTGGTTCGCTAATACATTTATTGCATAGGAAACAGATTAGATTAATAACACAGGGTCTCGGGCACCTGGGTGGCTCAGTGGGTTAAAGCCTCTGCCTTCAGCTCAGGTCATGATCTCAGGGTCCTGGGATCGATGCTTGCATTGGGCTCTCTGTTCGGCCAGGAGCCTGCTTCCTGCTCTCTCTCTGCCTGTCTTTCTGCCTACTTGTGATCTCTCTCTCTCTCTGTCAAAGAAATAAATAAAATCTTAAAAAAATAACACAGGGTCTCAAGAGTTGCAGTAAGACTAGATGGTGAAAGGCAGAGGAACAGTAAAAATTAAAAATTAAAGGTCTGCCAGGAGAGCTTTCAATCAGAGACATTCAAAGATGGAATGAGTTGCCTGGAAGAGGTAGCAAGTTTTTGTCACAAGAAGCATTTGAAGAGAGGTTGGTTACTACACAGTGAGAATATTCTGGAGCAAAGTCCAGCATCAAATGATTGGGAGGAGAAGTAGGATTCCTAGTAGACTAGGTGAACAGGTTAATTGCATGGAGTGAAGTTTCCTCCTCCAAAGAACCAGTTACTGTCCTTCCTTCATAACCATGGATGATGCCTCCCTCCACCTGTTAGGTCCATTTGACAACTGGGTGCTTTTGAGAACCACTGGGGAGTACACAGATGATCCAACAAGCATTTATAAAGAACAGATTCTATATTGGATATTCTAGACAAACACCTGAAAGTGTGTGTCTTATGGACAGTGGGTCAGCTGCATTGTCTATGCACATAAAAGGTCCATGTTCTTGTGTATCTGCTATTGGGCTGATTTTGGGAGAGCATTAGGTTGATTGCAAGGAGTAAGACAGCTCTCAAATTTTCTATCAGCGCCAAGGGACTTGGTCTAACTCCAGTTCCATTTAGTCAGGCATGAGATGGAAGTGAGTTACCAGAGCAGGGTGATTCAACATCAACAGTAGAAATAAAGAGCCCAATCTCTTCATAATCAACTCATCTCCTGAAGTGAAGGGCCTAGTTGTTTATAGCAGTGCTTACAAAAGGCAGTCATGCTTCAGAGTTTATACTGAGAATTCAGTTTCACATTTCAGTAAATCAAAAAAAAATATTGATTTTTAACAAAAGGCTGATTTTATTGTCAAAGCAAATTTCATTTCTTGAGATGATTAGGTTTTATTAAACTATTTCCTAAGTGCCACTAAACATACATTCTGTGAATAAACAACATATTCTTCAACCACAGGGCATTTGTTATCCACTAACTACTAAATGATATTTGGTCATCTCCAATTGTCACTGAAAATGTGGAAGATGGAAAAATGCACACGGGGGTCACAAAGCTTTTGCCTAAATCTTGGCTGTATCCCTTCATAACTATCCCTTCATAACTATCCCTTCATAACTCGGTGGCCACAGCACGATACATAATCCTTTTGACTACCAGCTTTCTCTTCTGTAGCCGGAGATAATTATACCTACCTCTCAAGGGTGGTTGAGTTGTGGAGATAAAATGGAAAAGTGTGAATAAGATGCTTAGCGTAGTTCCTGGCACATAGTAAGCTCTCACTTAAATGGTAGCAGTCCTTGTTAGAATTCCTATAAGTAGGACATCATGATCTACTAAAGTTTAAGGCAGACTGTGAAGGATTCATTCTTCCCAGGGTTCAGGTTTGCCTCAGAAAAGTGCAGAAGACAAAAGCAAGGAAGAGAAAGAAGAATGTTCTCCATATCACTTCTCAGCTTCTAAAGGTACTATGCTACCATGGATGGGCCTTCCCTTTCTGGGTACCTCTTGGTTTTGAAATGCAGGCAAAGTAATAAGGAACTTTAGGAATGGGGTTACATTTCTGTAGAGAAAACTTCAGGGTTGAAAGGACCTGGAGAAAACAGTTGGTTCCTCTTCCTGATCCAGAGAGGCTTGTATTTCAAGCAGTTATAGATTGCTACTATCCAATATTTGCTTTAAAGGTTTCAAAAAGTGGAGAATATATAAGGTCTTTTGATAATGTATGATGCTGCCACACAGTCTGAGATCTGTAAGCTCCTCATAAGGTCTGATTCAAATCTTCATGCTGCAAGGCCTGTTTTCTCTCCTGTCGGTTTCTGTCAGTGGGCTCTGTGTGCTCTCACTTAGACATTTGTCTCCACCCTCACCCATCAATATATTTTGATTTACTGAAATATGAAACTGAGCACTGTGTAAGCTCAGCTGGATCACTGTAAGTACTACAAAAAACAACGGGGGCTTTGTTCTTGGAAGGTGTTACGAAGCTCCCGACTCAGCTTCGTTCCTTCTAGCTGAAGACAGCCCATGTTCTTAAGTGCAGTCCTGGAAAACCTAGGGCCCCAGTCTACCACAGCTGCCTAAACAGACGGGGGAAACCCTGGCCATCGAGGCTGAACATCTGGGCAGCTGTGCCACATACTGGCTTTCTTCTGGTAGACACTCTATGTGCTCACCCTGCTGAGTTCACTCAGCATTCGCCACCTTTGGCCCACCGTGCCACACCTGGGAGCTGATCTGCTTTAACACCAGAGCCTCCCCTTCCAAGACAAGCATCTCAAAAAAGTGATCTATTTTCACTTTCCCCATTTCCTCACCTCCCACTCTACCACGGCAATCCTACTTCAATTAATTAGCACTCTACCACAGGCACTCCTATCAAAGTCACGAATGCTGTCAAACCAAATGGCTTCTTAAAAAAAAAAAACAGTTTCTTTAATGTGACCTCTAAAGTAGCAGTTGATATTAACCATTCCCTTCCTTTTGAAAAGCTTCTTTCCCTTGGCTTTTTGACTGCCCATGTTCCTGGTTTTCCTCCTACCTATCAGGTTTTTCCCTCTGATCTCCTTTGTGGTCTCCCACTCCTCAGCCTTCTCATAAGTATTGATATCCTGGGAGTCTGGTTTTCAGCTCTCTCTCTCTCTCTCTCTCTCTCTCTCTCTCTCTCTCTCTCTCTGTCTCTTCTACTGATGCTATGTACCCTCCTTGGAAGATCTCATCCACTGCCCTATTTGCCCATGTGTGGACTGATAATCCCAAATCTAACCTCCATTTCAGGCCTTGAGCTTTAGACTATTTCCAGTTGCCTGCAAGATATATTTACCTTCCTTGGCACCTCAAAGTCAACATGTCCTGGGCTGAGCCCGTCACTCAACCCTCGTCCCCAAACCCGCTTCTTCTCTTCCTGTTTCCTCATCTCAGAGAATGTTACCAGCATACCTGGACTTTCTTAATTCTGAAATTAAGTCCAGTCAACAAGTTCTCTGATTTTAGCATCAATATTTCACTAATCTGTCTAGGTTTCTTGATCCATCCTGCTGATACTTTAGGTCTAGCCATTATCATGGCTTGCCCCTAACCTGCATAAAGCTGAACAGCTTTGTAGTCAGTGTCATCAGAACTGTATCCTAAAGAAACATCATCTGGGGCACCTGGGTGGCTCAGTTGATTAAGCGACTGCCTTCGGCTCAGGTCATGATCCCAGAGACTCGGGATCGAGTCCCACATCAGGCTCCCTGCTCGGCGGGAGGCCTGCTTCTCCCTCTCTCACTCCCCCTGCTTGTGCTCCCTCTCTGGTTGTGTTTCTCTCTGTCAAATAAATAAAATCTTAAAAAAAAAAGAAACATCATCTGGACAACCAAAAAACATTGGAAAGTGATTTAATTTTTACAGAAGTCTTTTGAAAAGGTGCTGATAATATGTTTTGTCTCCATCACACGTATATTATTTCAACAGCCTCTGAAGCAGTCTCCCTGCCTGTAACACCATTTTCTTCCACTCAGTTCTCTATGCAATAGCTAGAATGATCTTTTTAGACAGTACTTCTCTGCTTAATGTTATTATTGGCTCCCCACTGTCCACTGGATAAAGCTTCACCCTGTCATCCCCAATTACCTCTAGCTTCATTTCTCACTGCATTTCCATATTCTTGGCATCATACTGTCCTTTGGGTATTGGTATATATGTTATTGTGCCTGCTGAGCACTTACTATGCATACCCAAAGAACATATAGTCTACCTTGGATGCAGTTTGACGAGAGAACAGATTACGTTATTAAATGTGGTGATACTAAATTTTTGTAAGAGCATGAAAAAATAGTGATGATTAGAGCCATCAGGGAAGCATCCCCTGGAGGAGGTGAGTTGTGAGGCGGATGGAGAATGGGATTTGGAGCAGCAGAGATAATTCCAGACTAAGGGAATGGGACCATGAGAAGCAAGCCCTTAATAAAGGTATAGGGTCATAATCTGGACACTGAGATAGAGATCATTACATACTCATGGTTTTGTGCCAGCCTAAAAGGAAAAATCCTAATTACTCTTTAGGGTGCTTTAAGCACAGAACAGGAAATAATGGACAGCAGCAAAGAAAGCTGCCAAATAGTTTGGACATGAAGCCTGCTTTCTCTCCTAGTCAGCCTTGCTAATTTCTACTACCCGCCTCCCATCCAGCCCCACCAAATTCCCCATATACTGCCCCCAAAGCTACTGTTTTTATTTTTAAAAGATTTAATTTATTTATTTGAGAGAGAGAGAGAGGAAGAACGAGCTGGGGGGAGGGGCAGAGGAAGAAGGACAAGCAGCCTCCCCACTGAGCAGGGAGCCCAATGTGGGGCTCGATTCCAGGACCCTGAGATCATGACCTGAACCATAGTCAGATGCTTAACTAACTGAGCCACCCAGGTGCCCCCAAACTACTGTTTTTATAAAGCTGAAGTTGTGTATAATAAAGGGAAGAGAGGGCATGGGGATACTGAGGCTTGGAATGAAATGTCACAGGGAAAATATGTTTCTGTCTCCTGTTTACCAGGGCTCCTTTTCAATGGGCTACACTCTACATCCCAGCCTGAAAGGGATGAGGTAGCTTTTATTGTGGCAATTATGGCTAGCAAATGCCATGTGAGAAAGAACCCTTCTCATGGTGATGAGGATCATATGTTTGCTCTATTTAGACAAAGAATTCTCTTTTGAGCATAACTTTTCCACACAGAAACAGAGAAGCTGTTTAGACTTGACTGATTGCGATACTAAGTGTCCTATTTTAAGTTAAAAATATCCCACAAGTGAATCATATACGTGCATCTTCTCTTTTTTGTCCCCCTCCTCCATAGAAACACATTCACACCCTTCCTTACTGCCATAAATAATGCTCCTTTTCCTTGCCTTCTGTAGGATTCTGCATCATGGAAAGTTAGGCTGTTCTACGACTTGACAGCCTGATCCACTCAAATCTCTCTGAAGAATGGTTCATTCATTGGACCAGTTTTCCAAGCCTTCCAATTCCCATTTTATTTTTGTAGTTGACTATATCTGATTAGTTTCTGCCTTTCTGGGGGTGTGGTAGGGGCACATAGAGAAGAATACCCCCTCAGGCACATTTCTAGAATTCTATAGCCATGTGTATGTTTGGAGGACAGGGATGGGATGGGAGAATAGAGTTAATGACTAAAGCACGGTTTCTGGAATGATGTGTTTGCTTAAGTTTCCTTGTGATCGTAGGTTCCAGGTGGTACAAATAATGAAGCAGCTGGAATGCCCTGACTATGGAGGATATCACCAGTTGCCCACCCATGCAGCCACCCTCCATTCTTTGCCAAGAGAAGCTTGATTTTGGTTCAAGAATTAGGTAGCAATAGGCTTCGGGAAGGTGACCACATTCCAGAGGGTCTGAATCCATTTTGGTGATCCCCATTTCTCCTTTTTAGAGGACTTCAAGGGGACTCCACCAGTGACAGGTGGAGGCAAGGGCAGTTGACTCGATTCCTGCCCGTGTGACACAGGAAGGAAATCTGTTGGCATTTTTCTTACCTCCGATCATCACACCACGTGACATCAGGAGACATTATGGTTGAAACTATTTTTAGATATATGTTTCATTATTTGCAGTCAAAACCACCCTGTCTGATACACTCACTAACCAATCCTAAAATTCTCAACTTCTACTCTAATTCATTTGAAAAGATGATCTAATAGTCTATTTCACCAGAGTCACAGGTTCATGGACTATTACAGCACGAAAATCCCTTTGAGGCCTGTCTAGTCTGTTTCTTTCATTCAACATACCAACCTCTTCGTGCCCACAGACTAAGGAAGACACCCACAATGTGCTGGGATTGCGCTGTATGCTCTATAACTTCTCTATGTGTCGAATCCCGATTTTGTACAATTGTGGTAAAATCAAAATTTTCAGCTCAGGTTGAAAGTTACACTGAATTTGCCCTTTTGTTCTGACAAAGAGCTTTCATAAACAAATGTAAACTAGATCTCAGAAGGAAAGTCACCTCTACTTAAGACTTTCAAATGCCCTAAAGATAGCTCTTTACACACACATGAATAACAAGTCATGCTCACATTATAAAAGACTTCTAAGGACTTCGATCATCAGTGCTTTTCTGAATGTGAATTACTGTATTATTTAAAAATAGTAATACCGATTTAAAAATAATGTACCGATCTTGGAAAGTACTCCATAAAAGACTGGCCTTACCCTCCAACTGATTCAATTTTGAGAGCCTTCATTCTTATTCTTTGCCAACATTCCACCTAGTATTACTCCCAAGTGAGTTTTTCTGAGGAGGAAAAAAGGTAACTTACAGAAAGAGAAACTTCTGCTATCTGGTGTTATAACAGATACACCAGGCTTCCTTTCTACCTAATTTCTGCATGAGAAAATTGTTATGCATTTCCATGATGCCAAATGGCGATAGCACTTGAAAACCAGTGGTGCCTACCTGAGTGATGTCCATTCCTGAGTCACAGCTCAATGGCTGTGTGGAAGTCAGACCATTTGAGCCGATTACAGTTGTGATCACCGCTTTCTCATCAATTCTCCGAATCATGGTCCCATCGACAAAGTAAATGAATCCATGCCTATCAACTGTGATGCCTGTTGGGAAAGAGCAAATGAGCATTAGTAGTCTAGTGGGCCACATTTGCACCAAGATCTGTATTTTGAAAGAAGCCGTAGAAATGGAAAAGCATTTTAAAGACATATGGATTCAATTTCGCTCAGCACAGACAGGACAGTAATGGGAGAGATTTGTTCGGACATACATTCACTTCTTTGTGTATTGAGAAGAAATGATAAAATGTAACGTAAGGAAATAAAGCATGGTCTAATCATTTTGGGTTGTCTAGCTTTACTTTGCCACCCCCCCAAACTTGCTTACCCCCACAAACAGAAAAAAAATCCTCTTGAAGATAAATGGGAAGAGGCAGGGGATGCAAGGTATGTTACATTCCTTTTGTAGGTTGGAGATGCACAGGCCACCACTTATTTTCATAGTTGCGTTAGAAATAACTGACTTGGAAAGCATTAAAGTTATTGTCATCAATTCACACTCAGCTCACAGAGACTTTGTAATAATTCTGATAAACTGGACTGAGTTTTTTTCCTCTGTATTACCTACTCAGAGGAGTCTGGAGAGCAAAATTATGGTGTCACAAAAGGAATGGTTAAACTTCTAAAAAAAATGAAAGCCAATAAAATTCTCACAGTAGATTTTACACATTGTGTTAATTACAGCCTGGTGTTTTGGAAAATATATAATAGCAGTTAGAAGGCTTGGGTTCTAATACTGAACACATCATTTACAACTCCTGTGTGATTTTGAGTCATTTGCCTCTCTAAATTGTAGCCTCCTCTTTGGTAAAATATGGAAAAGATTATCTGCTTGTGATATTGTGATTTATAATAAGAAATACATATTTGGCCTTCGTCCCTGTTTTTAGCACAGAGATGCTAAACCTCTGGAAATTTCCAAAGTGGCAAGAGAGATAAAGGTGTCTTTTGTTATGCTAACGAGGTGGTTTTTGGACTGCATCTAAAGGTGGGTTGGTTGCCAGGAGAACAATCTATGAATAGAGGATTGGAACTTTAGTCCCACCCCCAGACGTCTGTGAAGAGGAGAGGGGCTGGAGACTGAGTTCAATCACCAATGGCTAAAGATTTAATCAATCCTACCTATGTAATAAAGCCTCTTCTAAAAACCCAAAAAGACAGGCTTTGGAGAGATTCCAGGTTGGCAAACACAGGAGACTGGGGGAGAATAGTGCACCTGGAGAAGGCAGGGAAACTCCACACCCTCTCTCACATACCTTGCGCCATGTGGACCTTTCATCTGGCTGTTCCTGACTTACAGCCTTTTATAATAAACCAGTGATCTAGTAAGTAAAAGGTTTCTCTGAGTTTTGTGAGCCCCTCTAGCTCATTAATTGAACTCAAGAAGGAGGTTGTTGGATACTCCAGTCTATAGCTGGTGGGCCAGAAGCAGCACAGGTGTGTGGGGGCCAGTTTTGTGGGACTGAGCCCTTAACCTGTGGGATCTGACCTTTTCTCTGGGTCGATCGTGTCAGAGTTGAGTGAAACTGTAGGGCACAGAGCTGGTAGGGGAGAACTGCTTACCGGTGGCATGGGGGGATCCCCCACCCACACTGGAAATTGGTTTCAGAACATTGTTTACCTCCTTACCTAAGCTAAGGACCAACCGTCTTAGTTTGGGACTGAGGCAGGGTTCAGTTTTAAAACTGGGACAGTTCTGGAGAAACTGGAATGAGTTGGTTACTCTTTGCCTAGGTTGTTATAAATATCATATGAAATAATACATTTAAAAGTGTCAGACACATATAAAGAACATATGGCTCAACTCCTGCTTCCCTTGTTGCTTTTGATAGTGCTCTTCTCTTGAAAATAACCACATGGCATTACTTTAAAACTAGTCTACAATTTAGTCTTTTCCTATCTCTCCTTTATCTAATGGACATCGTGAAACACAGAATATATATTAAAGTTAGAAACATCTGTGATAACAAGCATGTCCTTTTGGAGTGTGTGCACACACATTCACACACAAAATCGTTTTCCTGGTAAAGAGTGAACTCACCTAAAGACAGTTTATAAACCCAACTTAATAGACTGCTTTTGTGTGAACTAATTCATTGGCGGGAGGTTAATATTAAGACTTGGATTTATGGTATACTTTGATTAACCCTGATATCCTTAATTAAGTTAGTTAAGATACCCTTAATATCTATAAAAGTTACAGATTCATTTTAACTTTCCCTGAATAGGTCTAAATTCATCTATGTTTTGGAGCGCTCTCCAAGGAAACCAGCATGTCCAAACAAAGGGAAGTTCATGTTGATAAGTCCCTTTCTTCATTTGCAGATACAGAAGGACATTTAAGGAGGTTTTAAAAAAGACTTTTAAGATTGAGCAGGACAAAGGATGGTGGCACACAAGCCTTTCTTACATCTCTAGGACATTTGGGTTGAGGAGAAACCAAGGGGTACCTCTGCTTTTTGTTTTTTTGTTTTGGCAAAATCAATTTCTTGAGTGCCTAGTATTTGGTGTGCTTTGTAGCAGGCCCGTAATTACCTTCTATGATCTCTGTATTAAATACCAGTGAGTGTGAAATTTAAAATGTATTTGTCACAAGGGGATAGACTGAAAGATCAAGACTTGGGTCTGGAGAGAGAAAAGCTGAGAGTAGCTCAGCTTGAGGTGTTTGAAATCATGAAGCATTTACCAAGTACATACTGGATGTCACTGTGCCAAGTCCTGTGAAGACCAAAGGACAAAGAATCCAGATGCTCTAACAGATTCACAAAGTGCTGTTGCTCTAACAGATTCACAAAAGGTATAGAGAAATAAATGTATTCCTTGAAAACTGGAACAGGTTTACAAAAGGTATAGAGAAATAAATATATTGCTCTTGAAATGAGTGTATGGGGTGGGGGTGGGGTCCTTCCATCTTTGTTTGGACACCAGGGAGGACAATTCTGTTCCTTTGACCGCTGCATTCCTCATCCCCATCAGAGGGTAAAGTCTGTACCGATCCAGGGAGGATAATCCTGGACTTAACATAGTTTTTCCACTTTTAATTTTTGTTTACTTCTGAACACTGTGAACTGCTCTCTCTCTGTTCCTGTCTGCTGAATTCCACAGATGAGTCTTATTAAATCCTCACTGTTGGCCTTCAGGGCTTATTTGGTTGACGGGTTGTGGGATATTCTCCTCTCATATATTTGTTTAGCAATTTCTTTGATCGCAGTCCAATTACAAAAGACTCTGTTTTTCCTGAAACTCTTAAATTAAATTTGATGGGGTTATACTTACATTTGGATTGAAAAAGAAATAGCAGAGAGGTCTTTGAGGGGCTGTGTGATAGATGTTTTACTAGTGCATCTAGGTTTGTTTTATGTGTACATATTTTCATTTTCCTTCCCCAACCAACCAACCAACCAACCAACCAACCAACCAACCAACCAACCAATACACAAAAAGAATCCCTGAACAACTAGTATTACAAACTCTTCACTGGTGAGGAGGTTTGTAGGGTATTTAGTTTTCACTGAGGTTAAAAATCAAACTGAAAATCCCAGGCAGGAAAAGGAGAATTCTTTTTGCCATTACTTGGAAGGGAGTGGTCTCCCCTCCCATAATGAGTATTGTTATAGCCCAGGGATGTCAATGATGCAGTCAGCATGATCTATTACCGTTTGTTAGGCTGAGTGGGAGAAGGTGGCACATGCCCGTGTATTTTAAGCTTTATCTTTCAGGGACGGGGATGTGAGTGATTTCAGAGCACATAAAGCCATCTGGGGCTAGTGAGATCTGCAGATGCAACTGACTTTTCGTGTTTTAATATTGTTGTACCCAGATTTCCAAAATTTCATACCTAATGCCGTGGGTGTAATTTGTTTCAATGGCCACATTTGGTGATGTGCTTACTGACAGCATTTTCACTACCACTTAAAAACACAATGCAAGACACAGTCTTTAGCTAAGAAAGGGGTTAAATTGCATTGAGAAGACCACTTCCAGGGTTTAAAATTTTAACCAGTATTCATTTTTAGAGCAAGCAAGAATATACAGATCTCTGATGTTGCCACAAGGGTAGGCAGGGGGTGGGGTGGGGGGAGGTAGGAAGAATAACACAGACAGCTTGAGTCCCCACACCGCCCCACCTCCAGGAAGGAAAACACTGGGCTCAGACGCCCAGACAGCATGTTTAGCTTGGAGCACATTTTTACATTTGTGAGAAAATAAATAAATCCTTGTAAATTAGTGCATATAATGAAAGCACTGACAGACCATAACCTGGAAGTGTGAATAGTGCTGTCTCCATTCATCAGCATTAAGCCCTAACAAGCTCTTTCTATGGAAGGACCTGCTCATAAATAAAGTGCATCTTGTAAAAAAATTATTCTCCTCGTCTTATGCAAAGTAGAGGACATTATATAATATCCAAACTGCAGGCTCTTTTCTCTGTGAAGCATAGCTCTGTATGAAACAGCTGCAAATTACAGGCGAAATAATTTGACTTCTTCCCTTGTCTTATTATCCTCCGATGAATAAATACTATAATTCTGAAGAAGACAATTGCCTAAAGCTGGGGCGGCCTGGACAGTTACTAATAAATGTATGACCTGGAAGAGGACACTGCTGATCGATACTGGAGCAGGCTGGGATTTCCTGATGTGAGGTCACTGCGAGCCCAGAAATAGTGGCTCAAATCTCAAATTAGGTAACAGCGAAGATCGGAGTATTTGGCCCTGCAGAATGCCAATTTCAAATGTTGGCAGAAGGCATCTTTGTATTTAATTTATAAAAATTACAGCTGTTGAGGCCACCTACATTTTTATTATTTCTATATTAAAAATGAACCTTCTTTCAGAGTAGAGGCTTTGGAAAGTAATCATAAAATTCTTTCCATCTAGAGCCCTAGCAACCAGAAAACTGAAATACTGTTTTTTTTTTTTCCTGCCACAATGTGCTCTTTAATTTTAGGATACAGAGATAAATGGTTAAAATAAACTTTCAGGAAATGTCCTAAGCACAATATGGTATCAGCTCAAACTCCCAACACTGAGAGTGCTGAATTGTATAACAGACATTAGCTGTTGTTCATAGAGTGCACTTTCAATCAGAGAGAGAGATTAAAATATTTTGCTTTGTTTATGTGCAATCCATTTCTCTGAAAATTGGTATCATATGTTGGTCTATATGGAAATTCTCCAAGGGACAGAAAAGTCCATTCTTCAACTGATCTTATTACTGTCCACTTAATTACCCAATGGAATCAGAAAGGGTCAACTTACTTTTGCACGGTAAGCTTGTTAAGGTCTCTTGCTAGGCAGCCCCTAAATGGAGCTTCTAGAACTTGGGGGAATTACAAATATCTGTGTGTCACTAAGGTTGGAAGGAGACCGAGATTAATGACCAGCTGAATGATTTCACTGTGTTCTTAAAAATGAGAACAGGATTTCTTCAGTAAGAGACTCTAAAAAACTCACTGTAATATTACATGACTAGTGAATGGTATGACTTATACAATCCGATATTGTTCAATAAAATGATACAGTATATTCTAAACAGTAAAGGTTAATTTCCAAAGAATTTAAATACAAATTAAAAATGGTAAGCATTCAAATGAATATTCTACTGACTGGAAAGTCCTTTCTTTCATGGGTCACAAGGTACTTTTTAAAGGCCTTCAGCGGTATTACAAGGAACAACAGATGTTTGGGTTAGTTAAGCAAGAATTCCGAGTGAAAGAAAGACTGGTTTTTAGCATTTGTCTTCTCTTCAGCTCCTTTTGATCCTCTCAAACCTTTAACCATTGGGGCAAGGCAGAGTGAATGAAGGGCTCTCCTACCTCCACCAACCACTGTTTTTCTAAAAGCTTACTGGGGAAGCTCTTTCTCCTGATTTACCGTTAGATTTATTTTGCATCTGTTATATGTCAGGTACAGTTCTAGGCACTCAGAGAATAGCAGAGTTATATAAAACAGAGCTCAGAAACTGGTGGGGTAGAGGAACCAGGCAATTACAGTACCTAGAGATAAACAAGAGTTTAGAGCAAGTCCAGGATGCCATGGGAGCACCCTTGGGGAATGGGCTGGGGAAATGAAGGTCACAAGTGATTTCTCAGGTAAGTGGCATGTAAGCAAAATCTAAATGGCCATGTTGAATTCCTGATGAGCCTAGTGTGAAATCCAGGTAAGTTCCACTGAAAACCCATGAAGGCTGACTAATATCACTTAATAATAACCATTTTCATTTTCTGGGACTACTGTGATATTTTAGACATGGTGCTGGATTCTCTACATCCATTTTCTCATTTAGTCCTCATAGCAGCTTTGTGGAGTAGTTATTATTGTCATTTTTCAGATGGAGAAATAGAAGTTCAGAGGTTGAGTGACTAACTCCAGGTTACCTGCCTAGAAAATCTAGATTTAGCTCGTTTGTCTGAGTTCAGTGCCCATTCTCTTAATCCGTCTTCCATGCAGTGTAAATGGGGCTATCTATCACTTTACCACAGGAGTGGTGTATAGACTGGTTTCAGAGGGTTCAGAAACTCCATAAAATTATCTGCAAAGTATTTTGTGTATGGGGAGACAGTCCATTGCTTTTGTTAAATTGTCAGGGTGACTAATGACCCCTCTCAAAAGATTGTTACGAGTTCTTATATTCCGGGGCACCTGGGTGGCTCAGCCATTAAGCATATGCCTTCAGCTCAGGTCATGATCCCCGGGGTTCCGGGATCGAGCCCCGCATTGGTGGGAGGCCTGCTTCTACCACTCTCACTCCCCCTGATTGTGTTTCCTCTCTCACTGTGTTTCTCTCTGTTAAAAAAATAAGTGAAATCTTAAAAAAAAGTTCTTATATTCCTGTAGATCTCTTGGACCTCTTCAGAATTATTCTTCAAAGATATTCTGTGGCTTCACCCCCACAACGTTGTTGAGTTTTGAGAAAATACTCAGAATTTCCATGCGGTAGGGATTTTGATAACTCGACTATTACCATATAAAAAGGAATCCCTAGAAATAAGGGTTGTCAGGGATCAGGCAGGTGACATAAATTTGTAAGTTGGTGCCAGTTGTTGGATTATATAATTTCTAGGGAAAACTGAGATTCACAAAAGAGAGCACATGCCACTTAAATGCATTCAATCTTTTTTTTTCTTAAATAAATAGAGTATGGTCCAAATATATTGTATTTTTGAACTGGATTTATTCCTCGAGTTGCCAATTTATGATGCTTGCTGGAGGAAAATCAGGAGGAATATATTGTCAGTGAAGAGGCTGCTGTGGGCAGAGAAGATCCATGAACTTGGAGTGAATCTAATAACCAGTGTAGCACTGCTGTTAAAAGTTATGTCTTGCTACAGAGATGTCCCATATATCCCTTGCCCCCTGAGATACATAGCTTCTCCCACTATCAACATCCCCAACCAGAGTGGTACATTTCTTACAACTGATGAACCTACATGGAAACATCATTATCACCTCAAAGTCCTCAGTTTACATTAGAGTTTACCCTTGGTGTTGAGCATTATAAGGGTCTGGACAGATGTATACTGGCACGTATTTACCATTAGAGTAACATGCAGAGTAGTTTCAATGATGAAGATTCTGCTCAATTTTTCTGTAAGCCTAAAATTGCTCTAAAATTAAAGTCTATTAAAAATTATGTCTTGGTATTAGCACTATAAAACCAAAGATAATCAAATGTAGTTATGATTTTCATCACTGGAAAATGAAATAACTTGGATGGCTGACAATACAATACTTACTAAGAATGCAGCCTCTTTTGTCCGGACCAAGATTGAAGCTCAAAATTTACAACAAATTCACCAAATTCAGTCAAATAAAACCAGAAAAGGAGGTATCCCAGGTGAACTTAACTCTGTTTTTGCTCTGCCACCTTTCTCTTCCCCATCCTTCCTTCAGAAAGCCCTCCCCCTTTAGTATGGCAGAGACAATGCTATGTATTCAGGTCACCCTATCTATTTTTATTTCTGAGAATAGAGCTAGGTTACATTTTCCAACTTCCTCTGTAGTTAGGTGTGGGCAGAAGTGATGTATGCTTCTTCTAGGTTTGGCCCCTAACAAAACCTCTGTTGAGCTCTTCCATGGATCATCCTCTTCCCACACAGTCTAGCCAGACACAGAAGCATTGAATAGCTAGTTACTAGACAGAAGGAGCCTGGTTCCCTGAATTACCACTTGAGGCAAAGGTTTCTCTCACCTCCCCACGGCAACCCACTTGGACTGTGATGTGATGTGAGCAAGAAACAATGAACTGTTTTGTTAAGCCATTGAGAATGTGTTTTTTGTTTTTTTCTTTTTCCATATAGTTAGCTTGGCCTGAATTATTACATTTACCAACTCAAATCCTATTCACCTTTTAAGGCTGCTACAAGATATTTCTTTTCTGGAAAGCCTTACCTGCAAACTCCAGCTCATTCTGGTCTCTCTGTTTTCTAACCTACAGAAGCTGGTTTTTAAAAACGTGAATTTTCCAATCATGCTGTGTCCAGGCAATAACTCCTTGAGGGCAAAAACTGGATTTTATTATGCTTTACTTTTATATCTCAACAAATTCAGTAGACCTGGGCACCAGATGTTCAATAAAACTTGCTGAATTATAGACTTAATTGTCACACATTTACCGATTTCCCTCAACTTATGATAGGGTTATGTCCTGATAAACTCACTGCTGACAATATCATTAAGCCTGAAATTATTTAATACACCTTACCTACTAAACATCATACCTTAAATGTGCTAAGAATACTATGTTAACCTACAGTTGGGCAAAATTGTCTAACACAAAGCCTATTTTATCATGAAGTGTTGAATATCACCTATAATTAATCAAATATTGTGCATAAAGTGAAAAATAGAATGGTTGTGTTTTGTTCATGATCATGTGGCCGGGAGGTGCGGCTGGCTGCTGCTGTCTGGCCTCCTGAGATATTATACTGCATCTGATAGCCTGGGAAAACATCAAAATTCAAAGTATGGTTTCTATTGGATGCCTATTGCTTCTGCACCACGGTGAAGTCAAAACACCGCAACCTGGGGGCTGTACATTGAAATGCACCTAACCTAAATCAAGTAAAGCCTGCCATGAGGTCAAGAGCTGCAGGTGAATTTCTCTAACAGTGATTTTAGAAAGGAGGGAATGATACTTTCTCTCTCTAAAGACCTTTTAGGGGCGCCTTCAGCTCAGGTGATGATCCTGGAGTCCCGGAATCAAACCCAGCAGGGAGCCCCCTGGGAAGCCTGCTTCTCCCTCTCTCATTCTCCCTGCTTGTAAACACTTTCTAGCTGTGTTTCTCTCTGTCAAATAAATAAATAAGATCTTAAAAAAAAAGGCCTTTTAGAGGAGTACAGTCCCCTATCAATTAGTGATGATTAGAATATAGGGCGGGGAAGGGGGACGGGAAGCAGTTGCTTTTACCAACCAAAAGCAAATAAGAGTAAGAACAATGGATCCAATGATCTGCAAATAAATTTGATCCAATGAATATCTCAGACTTCCCCAAATTCACTTTGCTCTGTTAAGAGTTCTGTGTTATGATCTTGTGATGTCTTCCAATCTTACCATCTCCAGGAATACTGAGCAAAAATACTCAAGATTTTGCCTTTAATGTGCTTCACTTCTTTGCTCTCACATAAGGAAAAGCAGAGAGAACACCGACTCTCAGGTCACATCAGGGGATCTGGGTTTTAGGCTGACTTCTGTTACAGATTTGCTGTAGGACTTCAAGGAAGGCATTTAACTACTCAGTGTCTTGATTTTTCTAACCCAGATCTAACTGTTGTACAGGGTGAACTGGTGTGAAGCTCTCAAGAACCAGTGAAATGGAAGCACTTTGAAAAGGATGAAGTGGTGCTAAGTGGTGTCCCAATTGCTCAGTCATTGCTATAATTCTTTCTGAAAGTGACTTGTCTAAGCCTAGAATCACGGACAAACATTTCCACATAGGCCCTGATTGAACATTTTAGGCTTTTCCATGTTGGACCGACATAGTATACAATTGAAGTCCATGAAACATCATGTAACCCTTGTCAGTAGGAGAGTTGCCCCATGTTAGATTCACCATAGACAAGGTAGTGGTTGAAAACAATTTTGTTAGCTTAGGGGAAATACTGCACTATTGAGTGGTTGGTACAAAAACCTTCAAGCTTTTATGAGATGGCTAAAGTTTTCATCCAGAGAACCAAATAAATGAGGCTCCATGCTATGCAGTTGGTATGAATTATTTTTCCTTGTTTTAAAGATGTAGGTGTGTGTGTGTGTGTGTGTGTGTGTGTGTGTGTGTGTGTGTGTCTGTAAGAGAGACTGGGGTAAATAGATGGTTCTAGTTCAAGTTGAAATGCACATCTCTTATTTTTGTGCTGGAGTTCTTGTTTAAATGATGCCCAGGGGCTGAGATTTAAGGGGACTCAGTACACATGGGCTAAGATAAATGAGGTTTACCAAATGCAAGCTGAATATTTTATATTCCCTCTCCTCCTTACAAAATTCTTCAAACATCAAGTAACTATATCTGGGACACTGCTCAGATACATTTTGAAGAAATGCCTCTATCATCCTAAGGAAACAAACCTCCTCACAAAAACATTATGTGAACAATTAGCCTGAGGAGGGAGAGTTCACTTATTGCCCATGGACCAGCAAAAACTAACTGCAGTTGTTACACTCTAGGGAAAATGAGTCTCTCTCAAGGTATGTGAACGACCAAGAGGTTCTAATAAAAAAAGCAAACTAAGTAGAATATCTTGGCCTGAATACTCAATAAAAGCAGGATATGAGGAATTAAGCCTGACAGTGCTTACTATTCACAAAAGTGGGCTAACTCAAGAAGAATTAAAATTTCTGTAGGATAATTATTTGCATGTAGTGCCCATTCAAAAGCAGCCCAGAAGGCCCATTTAAAATTCTTCCAGCATCTGTACATCTTGACTAATGAAGCTGACGCTCTAGGAGTTCACAAAGTCAGAAGTTGTAGACAGTCATTGGCAAAAGATAAGGCAGGGTAACAAATACTGCATGAATATAATTTTTAAGCCTCTTAAATCGGAGTTTAAGAGACATTTAGGAGGGCTGATTTGGGCTCAATCAATATACGATTACAGCACACACACACACACACACACACACACACACACACACACACACAAATATGACAGCTGAGTAAAAGAAAAAAATAATCAAAGCAGTTTGCCTGAGGAGACAAACAACACTTTTTCCTTTTCCACATCCTCATGTACAAGTTTGACAATCTGTAGGCATAAGGTTTTTTTAAAAAGGCATTGGAAACTACTGAGGTGCCTTTTTCACGGTTGGCTGGTGATTTCCCTACCTTTGTCTTGGCTGAGATCGTGGTCTCTATGGCCATCCCCACCTCTCTTCTCGAAATTCAACCACCCAGACATGTTCATGGGAGCGATGGGAGGATGAGGAAGAGTCTGCGGGTAGAAGCTGGGTGACCCGGTTGAGACTGACTGACTTTCAAAACTTCCCACAATCTCCCAATGCTCAGGTGTCTGCCTTTGTTTACGAATGAGACTACAAGCTGAGCTGCCCATAAAGATCAAATAAAATAACATCTATTCTTATTGAATCACAGACCTGTACCCCTGAAACAAATAATGCATTTTATGTTAATAAAAAAAAGTTTAAAAAATAACACCTATTCTGTCTGTAAAATCTTTCGGAAAGGTTAACACAAGTGATGTTCATATTTGTGTTTTTGATTCATTATTAGCCTTCTGGAATCATGCTGGGGGTGCTCTGCTATGTGGATACCTGCTTCAGCATGGATTGACTTAGAGGTCAGGAAGCCGACGTGGAATTTTGTCAGCATTTCCACAATGCTGATGATGACGGTGAGTCTGTACAGGGTCCTGTGTTACTTTTCCAGTCAAAGTGGTCTACATAATGGCTCCAAAACATACCTTTCCCTTTTCCATCACTACATTATTTGCCCACACTATGTTCCCTGTATGTGGAGGGCCCTTTTTTTCCCCTAGTATCCCAATCCTGCTCATTTTTTTTAAGACACGGTGCAAGTCTAGTCTTAGTAATTACAATCCACAAGCTGACTCAAAGACTTGGAAATATCTCAATGATGGTCTTTCCTTGTCAGTTAAATCAGACAACTTCATTGTTCATTGCTGATGGTAGAAATCTTCCAAGCCCAATAGAAGACATGTGTTTTTACGAATCCCACTCAATAGGAATGAGGATCACAACAGGGATAGTGTTGGTAGGTTGCAAATCTAAAGTCTGGCTCATAACTAAGAGCACAGGGTGTTTTGACTGAACTCAAGAATGCACTTGAGGAGCACTGGGTGTTATACATAAACAATGAATCTTGGAACACTGCTTCAAAAACTAATGATGTATTTTATGGTGACTAATGTAACACAAGAAGAATTAAAAAAAAAAAGAATGCACTTGAGATACAAGTTTGGGCCATTTTAACAAATCCATTTTGGGACCATCCTCATCTTCAAAGGAAGGGCTGAGTTACTCATTTCCCATTTACCACTGGCTTTTTGCTCTCCACTGCCCTTTCTCTTCTTTGCTTTGGTTCTTTAATCTTACTCTGTTTTGAGCTCACTTAACCTAACCTATCAGGAATAGAGGTTAGAATCTAGTTTCCAGATCTCTTTCCCCACGTGTCCAGCTTTTTTTTAGATTCCTTTCTTTTCTTGCACATCTTCTCCCTTCTGCCATTTTCCTCCAAATGACAATCAGCTCTCCATTCTCCGAACCCTTGGAGTGTTTACAGTTTATATCCCATGACCTAATGCTAGATTATAGTCTTCTTTAAGCATTCCTCTCTTTTCTCCTCAAATTCTCCTCAGCCAAATCATATTCCACTCATGGGCAGGGACCATGTCTTTTTGGTCCACTCATAATCTCTAAATATTCCCAGGAAGACCAGATTATTTGCTGCTTGAAAAGATTGACAAAACGGCAGAGCTCAGTGAACATGTTTTTTTTTTTTTTTTCTAACAAGACCTACTGGGAACATGATGTGGGTCTGACAGAATAGCTAAAACCAGTGGGAGTCTTCTAAGTACCGTAGTGGGTCACTGACACTGGTGTCTTATCGATACCAGTTAAATATGCTGAAAGTATTAATTAAGATGATGGCATTTCTGGATACCTGCTTGATAACCAGGAGGTCTTTGTTGTCACAAGAGATCACTGCAGTGTTTGGTGACAGCATTTAGCTGTGTTCTCCTGCCGCGTAGGAGTGCTTTCTAGGTTTATGGAATAAATGACTAAGATCTATCATAGAAAGGGAACAATCTGAGCAACTAGAAGAAAACAAATTAATAACAGCCAGTCTAAATGAATAACAGTGAGTCTAAGAGCTAAAACCCAAGAAAATGGAGGCATTTTAAAATACAGTCAGATACCATTTTCTCATTTTCCGTAATTCAAAACTCTCTAGCATTTCCAGGCACCAGGAAGGTATTAATTTAGGGCCAATTCAGAAGGCAGGGATTTTGGTTTTCTGTTAATGGACAATTTTTTTAAACATTCAAGTAGATAATTTTAGTAAAGTCATGCTGTTAAAACTAGACCAGATATACTTGGAAAAGAAAATATCAGCATTAGTAACAAACCAAACCAAACCACAACAGAAGTCTTGAAGGTGTTGTGTGGATCTGTGGTTTCTCATAAAATTTCAAGCTTAATAGGCTAAAATCGGGAGATTGAAAAGTAGCCCCTCTTCAGGCCTCTCTCCCCAGAAATGCCCCCAGTTTTACCACTTGGATAAAGGTGGGATGGTGCCTTTTGAGAGACAAGTCCTAAAGCAGGCCTAGGGTAGTAGTCTGTTTATAGTTCTGATTTTACACAAGAAAAAGATTATAGAAACCCAAGCAGGTAACCTTGGCGGAAGCCATTCTGATGGGTTTTGGCTTGGGGAGGGGCAAAGCAGACCTATCAATCTATTACTATGGCTTCAATTTCCTTGGGTTAGAGATGCCTTCCAAAATAAGGAATGATTCCTGAGCTCTAAGGGTGACTACTGCTGTAATCAGCTTTCTTTCTTCAATAAATACTGGTAAAATCAGGCACTTACCCACCTTCCTTTTCCCAAAAACCTATTACAAAGTCTAACAAGCTTTTTGAAAAACCAAATGGAATTGCTAGTAAATGAAACTGGAAGAAAAATAGAGTAAATAACATTGGGGCTTACTGTCCAGGCTTTGATATTTGGGGCTTGAAGATAACCTTACATTTGAGTTATTAAGCCTTTCGTGCCTCAGAGAGAAACTTTAAACAGGCCAGGACTCACTTCTAAGGGAAACAGTGACTTTCTTTGGACAACGATTAAGTGGACTCATTCTACTGAGACTCTTCAATATTGAGGAAGTTCACAGTCAGTTATTCAGGGAACCCCACGTATGGACACACACTAGAGGTGTTGGTAAATCTCTACATTCTCAAATCCAATCAGTATGGAAGAGAACAGATGTGTGCTGGCCACTGTAGGAGGCCTTGAAGACTCGACTCCCAGGGCCAAAGCAGGTGTGTATTCTGATACTTGTGCCTGACAGGTTTTAAGTATTTTGAGTATCATCTCTATATGTGTGAAAGCCTTATTTCAAACAAACAAACAAACAAAAACAAACAAACAAAATCACTTTTAATAATGGAATTGTTGGGGGCACCTGGGTGGCTCAGTCATTGAGTCTGCCTTCGGCTCAGGTCAGGATCCCAGGGTCCTGGAATTGAACCCCATATCAGGCTCCCTGCTCAGTGGGGAGCCTGCTTCTCCCTCTCCCTCTGCCTGCTGCTCTGCCTACTTACGTTCTCTCTCTGTGTCAGGTAAATAAAATCTTGAAAAGAATGGAATCGTCAGGTATAAATTTGCAAGATACTTTTTTTTTAAAGATTTTATTTATTTATTTGACAGAGAGAAACACAGCTAGAGAGGGAACACAAGCAGGGGCAGGGAGAGAGGGAGAACCAGGCTTCCTGCTGAGCAGGGAGCCCAATTGGGGCTTGATCCTGGGACTCCGAGATCATGACCTGAGCCGAAGGCAGACGCTTAACCAACTTAGCCACCCAGGTGCCCCTGCAAGTTGCCTTTTAATCCCAGCTTTCGACTAAAATTTTGAAATATTTCAAATGGTAGACAACTCAGAAAATAGCATGACACACTGCCTTGCATCTACCACCCAAATTTAACAGATGTTAACATTCGCTTCACATGGCTCAGAAAAAAATCAAAAGAAAATGTTATGAACACAGTCCAAACCCCATGTCCTTATCCCTACTCTCTTTTCCCTTCTCTCCCCAGAGGTAACCAGCCATACCCTGCAGGTAGCGTGTATCACTCCCATACGTGTTTTCACACATTTTCGACATCTATATGTGTCCACAAATATGTAGTATTGTTTATGTGCTTCAGACACTTATGTAGGAGATGGATGATGGTGACGGCTGCACAATCATGTGAATATAGTTAATGCTTCAGAATTGTTCACTTAGGGGCGCCTGAGTGGCTCAGTGGGTTGAACGACAGCCTTCAGCTCAGGTCATGATCTTAGGGTCCTGGGATGGAGCACCTATCGGCTCCCTGCTCAGAGGGGTGTCTGCTTCTCCCTCTGCCTTCCTCCCAGCTCATGCTCTCTCTCTCACACTCTCTCCAATAAATAAATAAGAAGATGTATTCATTTGAAAATGGCTAAAATGGTAAATATTGTTTTATATATTTAAAATGGTAAACTTATGTTTTATATAATTTTTACCACTATAATATGCTAATGACTTTACACCATGTATTTCTTTTGCAACTTTATTTGTGCAACCTTACATTTTATGACCATTAATGTTTTTTTATACGTAGATGTAGTTAATTTATTTTTACTGCTATATAATATTCCATCATGTGACTAAGTCTCCACTGATGGACTGGCTGTTTCCATTTTTTTACTGTCAAACTTCATTGATGGAATATTCACAGCCCTAACTTAATTCTGTTTGGTTTGGAATTACAATGAAATTGCAAACATGTATTTAAAATACTTGGAGAGAAATACTGGGAAAAGCTCCACTGAAGGAAAAGCTGTGGAAAGTCACAAGTGCATATGTGCATCAATGAAGTTTGACAGAGAAGGATCTGAATATAGTCAAACAATTTTGAAACCAAAATGATTATTACTTTCTCCTCTTTCTACTTTATGCAGTACTTAATGTGTGCCAGGAACTGACTGAGTCCATAGCATATCATTTCATCCTCTAGAACTCTGTAAGAAAGGTAGGCATACCATCTCCATTTTACTGATGAGAAAACAGTGGCTAGACGATGTTAGTAACACATTTGAACTCAGTTTATCTGCCTGATTCCAAAGTCTCTCATTTTATTTTTATTTTATTTTTTAATTTATTTTTATTGTTACTTAAAAATTTTCCCCAGTGTTCCAAGATTCATTCCCCATTCCCCATACCCAGTGCTCTATGCAATAGGTGCCCTCAGTACCCACCATCCCCCCACCCCCTCCCTCCAAGTCCCTCAGTTTGTTTCTATGTCCAAAGTCTCTCTTGTTTTGTTTCTCTCCCTGAATTACTCTACTTCTCATTTACTTTCCTTCTCCTACTGTTCTCTACATTACCCCTTATGCACCGCAAGTAAGTGAAACCATGTGATACTTGACTTTCTCTACTTGGTTTATTTCATTCAGCATAATCTCTTCCAATCCAGTCCATGTTGCTACAAAAGTTGGATATTCATCCTTTCTGATGGCAAAGTCTCTCATTTTAAACTACTCCAAATGTTTCCCAAGTATTACAAATTTCACGGGGCTCAAAGGAGAAAGACACATAGCATGATTCAGGGGTTACTGAAAGGACTGTCCATCTGCCCTAAAAATACCATTACTACAGGAAAGCTTTTCTGGGAAGGCACAAATGTTAGAGACCTGAAGGAAATATATTGCTAAATTTGACCACATAGAGTTAGAAAACTTCTATATAGTTAAAAAAGGGAGACATTACAAACTTGGAAAATATCTGCAACACATATGAGGGACAAAGGGATACCTTTTTAATTGACAAAACACAAAGATCAACAGTTCAATAGAAAAACTGGTGAAATGAGTTTAGTGAAAAAGAAATACAAATGGTCACAATAGAGAGGAGATAACACTCAGCTTCATTTACAGTTAAAGAAACTCACATTAAAGCTACAGGGTATAAGACCCCATTTCCCACTGATCAGATGGGCATACATAAAAACATTTAAGGATACTCAGAGCTGCTAAGGGCACGGCAAAATAGGCACATTTACACATTACATACAACAGTGTGTAAATATGCTCAATTTTTGGGAGGACAATTTGATAGTATCTACTACTGCTAAAAATTAACCCTATGTATGTGTTTGCAAAAGTTCTCCAGTATATATGAACTAGGTTGTTCATCACAGCACTTTAGCGATAAAAAATGAAGGAAAAAAAAGCAACAACATATCCATCAAGAAGCAAGTGGCTCAATTATGGTGTAGCCATATGTTGTCATATTATACAGCTCTTAAAAACAAAGAGGTAGGCATGTACATGCTTTTACGGAAAGGTCTTCAGGATATTTTATTAAACAGAAGGAGGGTGAAGTGTAATCCACATGGTATGATTCCTTTCACATAAGGGGAAAAATATATAAAGGTCTCAAAGAAATCAAAAGAAATTGTGAACACTGGTTACTTTTAAAATGAGGGACTGGGTTGTGTGTGTTTGTGGTGAAGAATTCTGGAAGCTTCTTTTTGTACCTTTCTAGAGAGTTCAAACTTTCAAACCATACTCACTATTACTTTTCTATTCTTATGTTTCAATATCAACAGGACTTACCTAGAAGGAGAGAACATTTTAATTTGTATTTTTATATTTCTTTTTCTTAAAAAATAGTAAATGTAATTAAAATATCTTTTAGTGCTGGCCTGCCAGGATGCCTTCAAAGGCTTCTATTTAGGTTTCTTTCTTGACTTATGGTATTACCTCTTTCAGCAGGTCTTCAGTATTGTGCTCAGATCAGAGTGACCCACTGTCAGCCATCAAACTAGGGCACCCCTGCTGGACAGTGGTCGTCTATGGAAGCACAGAAACCCAAGAGTCCTCAGAGATTGGCCATAGGACAGGACAGTGTGTATGGTTTTTTTTTTAACATCATGTTTTTCTTTTGTTGAATTGTAAAAATAATGCTCAGAAAACGAAGGAGAATATAAAAATCGTTCTATATTCCTCAGGCAGAAATTACCACTGCTAACGTTCTGATAAACTTCCTCTCTGAAGTACGTATTTATGTACGTATTTTCTATTTTAGAGAGAGAGTGCACAAGCAGGGAGGAGCAGAGGGAGAGAGAGAGGGAGAAAGAATTTGAAGCAGACTTCCTGCTGAGTGTGGTGCCCACGTGGAGCTCACCCCAGGGCCAATGAGATCATGACCTAATCAGAGAACCAAGAGTCAAACGCTCAATTGACTGAGCCATTCAGGCGCCCCTGGATAAATTTCCATTAGCACTTTCTCTCTGGATGCACACAGTGCACAGTTTCTACAATTTGTATTCTGAGTTTTCCACTGAATACTATTTTGTGAGTATTTTCCTTATACCTGAAAGGGTGTGCCAAGGTTTGGGGATGGTGGGAGTGGTCAGTCCTGGGTGCTGACAGTAAGGAGAGTGAATTTTCAGTAGAAATAGTAAAAACAATAATAAAATAGATGAGTAACAGGTCTGTGTTTATTGTCATCATTCCCTGGAAATTTTGAACAATGTCACTCATGAAATAGTCTTCCCACTGTCCCATCTCCTTTTAGTATACCACTGTGGTTGCTCAGTTCTGATGAGTGGGTGGGAAGAGAACAGGGTGCATTTCTATGTAGGTGTGACAGGTTGAGGTCTGGGGCAAGGGCTCAGTTAGCTAGGGGAATCACTGAACGAGGGAACAAAGAGGAGACATATCAACCCTGTCCCAATTTATCGGTTTGCTGTGTAGATCTATCTACCTTAGACAACTTTAGAGAATCTGCTTGACTTAAGAAAACAAACCCCAGCAGCTGTCTTTCTTATGTGCTTATAACTTAAGTCATCATTGCCTTCAGAACTCTGGTCTAAATGCTCTGTGTGGTGCCATCTATAACATTTGGGCTGAAGTGACCAAAAAATGCAATCAACGACTCAATTATAAAATAAAAATGGGCTTCCTGGCTCCATTTCCAGCTGTGTTTTAGCTCGTGATGATGTTAAAATCATGGATTTCCAAAGACATCTGGGTTTGCTGCATGTTGTTTGAGTTTTACACTGGACACCTGCTAATTTACCCAGTATTGCGGGAGGATCAATGAAGCTAAAAACATCTTCTGATGACTCCTCTGTTGTGGAGTGAATGTTCTGGATTCCCTGGGAAGTCAATGCACTGTAGGTTTCAGATTCCTTCAAGAATCAGCAAAGCATGCTGGACTCACCAGGAACTGACTTCTCTTTTCTTTGATTTGATAGTCAGCTATGTGCATTTGGTAAATTGAAATCATTGAGCCATCTCGTATGGATGGTAGAGCATTATGAGGCCCTCATCAAAGGGTTAGCTCTAATACAGTTTCGTGTTTTAGAACCTTAAAAACAAACATTTTGCATTGAAAGAAATTTCCTAATTAACTTCTGCAGAATTTGTACATTAAAACATCTTACCCTGCTGGAGAAGACTGATAAAGCAAACGTAACACCTTTTGCTGAAGAGAAACTGTATTTAGAAGGAACTTGCTATTCTCATAAAACTTTTAATAGGAAGAAGTGAATCAAATTCCTTAATTACCATTTTATGGTTGGTAAAAGGGCAAATTACATGCCATCCATTTCTAAACTTCTAAATGTCTCTGGTGCTTTTAATTAAAGCTGCCATCTAGAAACTACTAAAGCAATTTTATGCAATTAGTTATTTATAGGTTACCATAATACACCACTCAAAATATGATTTCAGTGATTTGCAGTCTGTTTGTGTGTGATCTCTGTCATTTTTGTTTGGTGGGGAGGGGGTTCTTTTTATCGGCTGAGGTGATTCTTCAGTGGACAGAGAAGAAGGATGTGACACTGAGGAGCTGTGATAAGGAAGCAAAGTTTTCTTGGCTAGTGATCTAAATAAAAAGGGGAAGGATCATAATCCCATACTCTCTGTCTTGATATGTAGGGGGTCTATGCTTCATTTTAGACAATGCTGCAGACAAGTATATTACTGTTATTCCCCCCATCTTTCCCCACTTTGCCTCCATTCCACTAGATACCTAGCATTACATTTCCCCATGCTGCCACCAAGGTGGGAGTAGCTCCCACCTTGTCTTGGCTCCCCTGGGTGATCTCAACTATTCAAACACATCCATCCTGTGCTCCATGCCTTCAAAGCCCCCATCAAATGTTTTAATGAGGAATTCAGATTTTGCTCTCCCAGGCAATAACCCACAATAAACACGGAAGTTCATATCTGAAGAAAACCCTTATGGAGTGAATTTAATGGTGGAATGGTAGGCTGCTAAGGGAATGACTTTTGTAACATGTGCAAGGAAACAGCACTAGAATTAATACATCTCAAGGCTGTGAGGGATTGACTGGTCAAATCACATACAATACCTGAATTCCACTCTACCTTGACTCGTGCTTCTTTTGTGGCACTTTTTCTCCTTGGAAATGATCAAGTCTCAGGCTGACTTTCAAGGACATGGAACTTGTCTCCCTCCAAAGTAACTTATTTTATGGCTGGGTTACTATTATAAGTAGAACTGTTATTAGCAACAAAACAGCAAGCCTGAACATAATGGCAGGTGACATTTAACGTGTCCACACTACATGCTGGGCAGTGTGCTTTACAAGGCACTTTACATCTATTACTGAATACGGTTATGTGGGCACTATTAGTATTCTAACTTCACAGATGAGGAAGCCATAGCTCAGGGAATTTACGTGACTTATTCAAGGTCACACATTTAATGAGCGGTGAATCTGGGATATGCATCCCTTTCTGTTTGACTCCAGAACCTGGGAACTTCTTTCTTATGGTATTTGGCATCTGAAATATGATCTCTGTGTTTGCTAGAATATTATGCATGGATGAAAATTAAAATAAATGCAGAAGAAAAAGCCATTTAATAATGCATTTGTAGCTTTATAAAACTTAAATGAACGTAATACAGGTTTCTCTGGATTAACCATTGATGTTTCCTGGATCAATTAGCCAAAGCTAAATGTAGGTGCCTTCCTTTTGTCTGACTTCATACCTACAGTTTGATGGCTGGATGATTCTGACAGAATAGGCAGAAAGGTTCTCTAGTTCCAGCTGTTGACATAATATAAGGTCAAAATCTTTTGACCATCGTAGGCAGATGCATTAGAGCAACTGCGGGGAACACATTTAAGCCCTCATTCTGGTTGCCTCAGAGACACTAAGTCCTCCTGTATAGCTATCATAAACTGAGAACTCAAAAACAGTATAGGAAAGATATCTCCAGAAGTGGACCTAGCACGAGGTCACTGAGCAATAAAAAACAACTATTTTGTCTGAATTTTAAGGCTTTGTCAAACACATTTTCCTCAGGGCACCTCTGATTCTAGGACAAGGCTGTGGGAGGAAAGTTCTCATGGAAGATGCCTTGAAGCTGAGCTGAGAATTGGGCCCTGGGTGGTAGAATGTCCATCTTACCCAGAAAGACTTCTTCAATAATTGGCTCTCCCAAATCTTGCCTAACATTACTTCCCCATATTTAGCAGAAAGATCCAATTCTTGGAGAACACCAAAACTATCAGTATGGAATACCATCAACTTCCTAGTTCCTTCTACCTACAAACTTATCTTCATCACTAAACCTACCATTATCTTAGGATGGTCTCTCTAATCTCCCCTCCATTTCAGACCTACTCCCTCCCAGTTTCCTCCAGATATGGTTTCATCATTCATTTTCTGTCTTCTGTATCTTTTCATTTACCTATAACCAATACCGTATCTCTTATAGATGAAGCCTCCCCTGAGGGCCCTGTCCTCTCACTGCTTATCACTGTATCTCTCACATCTAAACTTCTCAGAAGAACGATCTTTAGAAGGATTTATTTTCTCTCCTCTTACTGGCTCATTCAATTACTGAAACTTGGCATCTATCCCTCCTGCTATGCAAACCAATAGCAGGGTCAGCATTGAACTCCCCATTGCCTAATCCAATGGCTACAAATGTGTAGTATGTCATACTGTTTTCCACACCTTTTTGAAACAAATGATTCCTTCAGCTTCCTGAATACCAAGCTCTCTCTGTTCACTTTCTTTTCTTCTGAAGATTTCTTCTCAGCCCCCTTCATTAGATTCCCTTCCATTGCCTGTCCTAAAAATATCAGTATCCTCCCATGATTTCTTTACCTCAGCCTCACTCCCGCACAGGCACTACCCCATCTCCACCACAGTTTATCAAACATGCATGCATCGCATGATTATGTCACTCTCTCACTTCAACTCCTTTGCCTAAAGGATCAAACCCAAACTTTCTGTTCCTGACCCTGCTCTTCCTATTACCTTTGGATATTTTTACTTCAACAATACTGATTTATTTGTAGTTTCCTAAATGTACCACTCATTTCACTCAGGTTGCGGCCTGCCTATAAATTGGCGAGTGCTGGCCCTAGTGTCCATCCAAACGGCTGTGCCACTGTGATGGATCATATACTGAAGGAATTTTGGAAAAACCTTACTGCTCTCCATTGCACAGGAGAACCAAAGGAACATTCTCATACCTGTTTGTGCACTATACTCTCCCCTAGACACTGCACTATACTCTTTCCCTTAGACATTGATTAGGTGTCCCTTAGACACTGCTTAGAGTTTTATCATCTTTCCATGAGCCCCAAATTTAGCCTTTCAGAATAGCATGTCAGTAGCGCTTCAGGATCTAACTGAGATATATATGGGTAGGGACAAAAACCAGATTATTCTGTCTGCACTTTTTCTTACTCAGATTTCTTAATTGTTAATAAAGTTAAAGTGACTCCTGTATGATTAGTGTCATGAATACCCTAAAAACACTTCTGGCAGCTGCCAAGATTTAAGGATCATTTCCCTGCTAGAGAATAGCTCAAGAGCTGTTTGCACTCATCTGGATATTGCCTAAGTTCTGCTGAGTTCGGAGGTCAGTTCGCTTAAAGAGGCACATGAAAATAGACATAGAATCCTTGGTAAGGTCCAAGAGAACCAAATTAAGTCATTGATTAATTTCATCTTGTCCAGTCACTCCTTCACCTTCTATATCTACTTTAAAAAATGTATTCAGCTTGTCACAAATTTTATTTTATATTCCCACCTAGTACCATTTCATGTTCTGCTTAAGTACTTGGTCATCTGTTACATGACTCATTAGTTTGAGTTCTCTGTAGAATTAAGGAAAGTTGCAGTAAAAATAATAAATGGAACCTAAGTTTCAACTACACCATCCATGCATGTTTTAAAAGCATCTCTCAATGTCAATTCAAACTCATATACAATACCAGGGATTAGCACACCATCAGCCTCTTTGCTAAACTTTTTTCCTTGCCCCATTACATTGAAGTATTGATGAGTAAAATGGAAAATGTTTCTCTTTATTGGGATTCAACTCAAGGTGCATAAAACTGGATCAGATAAAGACTTATTCCCAGGAGAATACCCAGGGGCTATTTTATATGAAATTCTATTCAGGGAGACTTCCATTTCTACTTTAAATGAAATGTATAGTTACCAGTTGTAATCAAGAAATTTAATAAAGTTAAGGTTTCCTGCCTGCATCCCTTAAGAAAAAGTTGGCAAAATTCTTAACTGCAGAATCTTCCAAAGAGATGGGACAAGGTTTCCTGAAGATTTATTTGAATAATTACATTTAGAGACTATGTAAATGCTGTGCCATCTACTATGAGTATACTGTTAGGTCAGAAACCTCAGAAAAATAGTTTTAATAGGAAAAGGAACCTCGACTAAAAGTCCTATATCTTGCAAACAAAAATAAAAACCATTTTCCAATATTTCCTACCCTCCCAGAAAAACTAACAGAGATCATGGATTTTAGCTGAAAGACAGGCCATGAGGTATAGTGGAGGCATCACAGGCCTTTTTTCCCCCCATCATGGTTTTGAATTCCAGCGTTATCTGTAAACTATGAGAACTCGGGTAAATTTCTTAACCTATCTGAGTCTCTGTTTCCTCATCTATAGAACTGGGGGAAATACAACTGACCTTGCACATCCGTGTGAAGATTAGGCATACTGTTTTGGAAAGCATGGAATGCAGGCTAAGTTATAGCTATGGTTGTTGTAATACAGTAGAGCTGGGAAGGAGATAATCCTACACCCTCAAGTTGACAACCAATGGATGCATCTCAGGATCCAGTGTTTAAATGACTAGTCCAGTGTAACAAAACTAGTCAATGGCACCATTAAGTCTATTTTAATAGTGTTCCTGGAAATGAAACCACCAAAAGGTCCAGTGACTTATACAGGGTCATTGAGAAAAATATTGACTACATGGATTGAACGAGAAAGTCTAGGTTCCCTAACCTGACATTTGTCACAATTTGCTGCCATTTTGAAAAAAAAAAAAAAGAAAAGAAAAGAAAAAGAAAAAAATCCCGTGGCTTCTGACCTTTTATCCTTTGCTGACTGGTTTTTAATCTCATTTGATAATTTATTCCAACTTTAGGATGAATGATCTCAAAAGCAAATTTCATTTCATCCTATTTTTAGAATAGATTCAGAAAATAAATGAGCTGTCTCACAGATTAACATTTATTTGACTTACCTTGCATAATTAAGGACATGTTGGAGAGCCTGCCTATAATTGCAGTATGTTGCTTGTTAAAGTTTTAGAGCAAGCTCTCTTTCCTAACCTAGAAATTGTACTCCCTAGATGTACACTTCCATTTTCTACTGATCTACAGCTTTTCCTTATTAGCTTCTAGATGGAAAGAAAAATCAAACCTCTCCTTAAAGAAATCCGCTAAACATTTGCTCTCCTTCTATGGGGGAAGGAAGAAGGAGCTGATGTGCTTGGTAGTTGTAAAGCAAAAAGAAAACAAAACAAACCCCCCAAAACCCCAAAACCAAACCAAAACAAAACAAAAACCAATTGGTCTGGAGAGATAAAGAATCTGCAGGAGAACCTCAAAGATATCATTAGCAATTAGCAATACTCTCTCCTCAATTTGCACACTGTGCTTTAATGACTTCTTGCATGATTTTTCCTTTTTCCACAGAAGTCTATGAAATTGCCCTGCAGCATTCCATATAATGAGAATCTCACTTCTGATTCACTGTCAAGGGTGAGTGTTGTCTATATTCAGCATGGAGATAGGTGCCCTAGCTAGGCATCTGGGTGTTCTGACCAGCAATTTCAGGAGAAACGGATGTCTGGACACAGGTTGTGCTATCTGAGTGATTTTGAAGATCCCTAAGAGGGTCTTCAAATACTGTGAAAATGGTTGAAGAAGACGTGATGGATATTGAGTGCGAGCCACATGTTCCCCTCCTTTAAATATCCTCGTTCACTCACTGGATCAGAGCAGATGTTGTCAACATCAGCTTCTGTATGTTATGTGAAAGCTGTCTTGGCTGGATTAGACATTCAGTTCTCTGAAGTCTCAGCCAGATGTTCTTAGGGTTGCTGCCCACTTTGGGATGAATAAAGTGTACTGGATTATTATAAAGGCTATTCCTGGATAGAAAGATGAGTAAATCAAGCCAAAAGAAAATGTACTAGTAGCCATGACAACAAGAAAAACTTAGTTTAATATTAACTATAATAGATATATAAATTTTGGCATTCTCAATACTGATGCTTTAAGAGTTCATGTAAATCCTGTTCATCAGGACTCTATTATTGCTGCTTTCCAAGCAAAAGAAAAAAGAAAAAAAAAGCTGCAGCAAACCAATTATTTCCTCTATTTGGAAAAGCCGAGATATTCATTCCTTTATGTGGCAGGTTGAATGTGGTAGGTGAGCAACTCAGGAGGATGTCAATTTCAGGCACAATACAAGCTTGATTTCACCCTATTTCTTATGCAGAAATCCTTATAATACCTGCAAGAGTTTTAAACCTGTGTTAAAGGTGGGACCTAGCCCGATACATTTCCTTGAAAGATGAGTTGATGATATGTTCCACCTAAGTTATGCATTCACTCATCAAATATTTATTGTGAACCTACTATGTGTAAGGAATGAGAGCCTGCACCAGACAAGAAACGTCTTAGAATCCTTTACCATGATACTTGGGGGGCTTATATTTCTTTAGGGAAAAAAGGCCATATTTTTAAAGCATGATTGAAATTCCTTTCAGGAATAGTTGATATACATAAGAGTTACCTAACTGATCAATTACACTGACAAGCGTGTTTGGGGATCTCACACTGTACAATATATTGCTGGGGAAGTGGGGAAAATTTAAAAGAAATATTAGACATAGTTTCTCAGCTCAAGTAGCTTGCCTCGGTTATAAAAAAAACCTCTTATTCATGAAAGAACTGGAAAGTAAAAGAAGGCAAAATATAATCTAGTAGTAATTAGGTGGTGTAGACCCTGTTAGAGAAATTCAGATTTAATGGGCTGGGGTTAGCCAGAGGGGATTTACAAAAGACATAGGACTTGAATATGGCCTTGAAGAAAGGGAAGGCTCTAAACTCTGATTATTGTTGGAATTTAATCCCCATATGGCAAATGTCAAATGGCTAAAGAGTAACCTCTTAATATTTGAAATAAGTGACCATCTAACAAATGAAACACATTGACCTGACTATATTTTTTGGCATGAAAGATGTTCATAATATATTAAGTCTGAAAAGAAGATTATAGAACAGCATTCCATTTTATGATTCCATTATTAGAAAATAAAATATATGATATGCATAAGAAAAAGTCTAGAAGGATATATGCCAAAATATTAACAGTTGCTTTCTATATGTGATAGGATTATGGGTGACTTTAATTAAAAATATTTTTTGCACTCTCTTTTTTCTAATTTTTCTGCAACCAATGTATTTTATCTGTGCAATAGTTGAAAAAGATCACATTGACTTCTTAAAACTCACCAAATGAATACTTCATAAAACCTACTAAAGTAAAAGTGTGCACATGCCTGTGTGGATTTCTCTCTCTCTCTCTCTCTCTCTCTCTCTCTCACACACACACACACACACACACACACACACACACACCACATGGAGAAGAAACAGAGAATAATGTCTAAATAATTAAGGAGATAGGGTGGACAATACATGATAACATTTAGGGTTGATTATCCTCCTGCTTAGTGGCCTAAGATGGGAATATGATTCCAAGTCTATAAAATCACGAAGCTGATTGAGAGAACACGGATTTATTCACAAATCCCAGGCAACAGAATTGAGGATTGGCTCTTAAAGACTGAGAAGTAAATTTAGGACAGATAAAAGTAAGGCCAAGTTCTCACAGAAGGCAAAATCACCCCCTCCCCCAAACTGGAATTTGTTATCCTAGGCAGAAAGGAAAAGAAGCATTCTTACATTTTAATAACACTTATGACTATACGAATGCATATTACCTAGAAATTAGCCCCGACCATGCCTATCTTCTGGGATGGACTTCAGAGACAATGTGTGTCAGAGGCAATATTGAGATAGATGGACTAAAGTATGGCAACAGTCTTAGGATTTTGTGAAGTCAAATGAAGTCTTAAAATGAACAAAGGATTTTTTTTTTTTTTTTACCTCGAGGGCTGTTCAGTGAAGCTTCTGATGCTCTCCCGCCATCTCCACAGTGACTCTGGTCAAAGGGAAGGCATTGATCACCTGTTCCAGCCACCACTTCAAAATTCTTGGACAGATCTTTTGTTTCCACAAGAGATTTCAACCTGTAGACTTTTCGAGTGTTGGTGTCTGATAGATAAAGTGATTCAGACATAGGGTCCATAGCCAGATAGTATTTGTGAGCAGGACTTGTGCTAAGGAAGAGAAAAGTAAAGTTATTCAAAGCAGTTTGTTCAATACGCATCCCCTGGGGTCTGTTTTTTTGTCAAAAGGAAATTCCCTTGAGAGGTGAAAAAGAATACATGTATCTTCTTTCTCATGTGCTGAGGAGATGGATACTACTTCGGTTTTCTAGTAAGGGGTCTGGGTATAAAAAAACTCGAGGTGTACTTCTAACCTGAAATGACATTGACATTTCAATATCATCCATTTGGGGGGCAGAGAAAGAAGTAGAAGAGAGAAAATTCTGGGAAATAAATTTTTTCATCAATACTGCTCCAATTACCTACTAGATGCCTGCCTGGATGGCTCACAGTCATCTCGAACTCAACAAATCCCAAACAGAAGTTCTTCTCTTCCTGCCTTCCCATCCTTCAGAACCCTACTCTTCTCCAGGTTTCCCACCTCACTGGGGGCCCTAAATTGAAAGATGTGTTACATACAGAGGGCTGTGCTGGAGATGCATTGCCAAACTTTTCCTCTCCGAGCTTCCTTTTTTTTAGCTGACCATCACATTTTTCTAATCCATTTTGTCTTCTTTCAGGACATAGCAGAACTGATTATATATGACCTCTTTTGGGGGTTATAATCACAATCAGCTGTACCTTTTAAAGATGATGGTAAAGTTTCCTTGAGTGGATTTTGGTATTCCTGAAACTCTTCAATTACATATTTGCATGGGATCTCTTGTAATATTTTTTTATCTATGTACACAGCTGAGCTCATTCATTCATTTTGATTCTTCCTAATTCTATTTTTTCAATGGCTGAGGTAACATTGGTTTAGGGGATATTTTGCTTGATCCTGAGGTTGGATCCCCATCTTTAAAAACCCTAAAAACTTTTTAATGTTTCTTGGTGAGGTAGACAAGCCTTTCTTCACTTTCCTCACATGTCTTTTAAGGCTTTACTCAGGCATCGTCTCATGAAGAAAGCCTTCCCAAATCTCCAATCTGGGTTATTTGCATTGCATTTACCTCAATTTTGGAGATTACATATTGTATTATTATTATTATTATTATTATTATTATCATTTGTAATAGACCATGCAAGCTTGGAGGAAAGCAAACGTATTTATCCCTGATGTGCTCACAGCCCTGAAATCTGCCCCATGCCCAGTTGTCAAAGCCAGGAGGTATTCTTCATTCCTTCTTTCCATCATTTTCCATATCCAGTAAAACATCATGCTTTTAAAAATTCTACCTCCTAAACTCTTCTCCAATCTGCTCGCTTCTCTTTATTTCCGTGATCATTAGTCTAAACCTCTCATCTCTCATCTGAAATCCTTCCTTAGTACCATTAATCATGTAATTGTTCATTAATTCATGAATAAGTATTTACTAAGTGTACTAATGTGCCGAAGAACTGTGTGGTGGTCTGGAGACCTCTTCTGTGTGATACAGCCCCTTTCTTTATGATAGATTCCTGGTCCAAGGGAGTAGTCAGTTAAGCAAACAGGCTATGACTGTCAAGTGTGAAAACAGAAGTAGAGGAGGAAAAATATGAGCAGAGAGGAGGGACATGTGACCTATCACCACTTGTCATATTGTATCAACATTGTTTTTAAAGATAAACTGAAGTCCACACTTTATTCAGATTTCCTTAGTTTTTACCAAATGTCCTTTTCCTGTTCCAGGATTCCATCTAGGATACCAAATTATATTTAGTCATTATGTCTCCTTAGACTCCCCTGAGCTCTGACAGTTTTTCAGACTTGTTTCTGATGACCTCAATAGTTTTAAGGAGTATTTGTCAGTTATTTTATAGGATTCCCTCTACTGCAATGTGTCTAATTTTTGCCTCCTGTATATAAGGGTTATAGATTTGGGAGAGGAAGACCAAGGGGTAAAGTGCCATTCTCCTCAAATCAAATCAAGTGTACATAATCATCAACATGACTTATCACTGTTGATGTTGACCTTGATCACCTGGCTGAGGTAGAGTTTGTCAGGTTTCTCCAGTGTAAAGTCACTCTTTCTCTCCCAATTTCCAGATTGTGCTTTTTGGAAGGAAGTCACTCTGTGAAGGCAAAACTTGAGGAGTAGGGAGTTATACTCCACCTCCTTGAGGGTAAAGTGTCTACATAAACAATTTGGAAATCTTCTGTATGAGAGCTTTATCTTTTCTCCTCCATTTATTTATGAATTCAGCCATTCATTTATATCAGTAGGGACCCCATCTGTTTTATTTTTTTTTCATTAAAACCCAATGCTACTACTTTTGTTGCTCAAACTGCTCTTGCATTGGCCTCCGGGAACTCTTCCTGTTGGCTTGTGAGACCTTTTGACACACATCCATCAGTGTGGAGGTTTTGTTTTTCTTTCTTTTTTTTTTTTGTCTTAGCCCTTCTCTACTTTTTGGCACTACAAGATACTCCAGGTTTGTCTTTTATAGTCCCTGCCCCAGTACTGGAATGAATCATTTTGCTAAAGACCGCTGGTTCCTTATGTTGGAGAATGGTACTGGAAATCAAGATGTGAAAACTAGTGTAAGCACTATTTTTTTCACATCTCTCCAACTACACTGTAAGCCGTTTGCAGGCAGGACCCATACTCATTTCTCTATCTTCAGTGCCAACAGAGTGTCTGACAGGGTTAATGTTCAGTTACGCTGAACTAAACTATAGGACATGAAACTAATACACAGAAGTGTCCAAGTCTTGGGTACCTACCCTAGCAAAATGGCAGGGAGAGGGTCATTAGAGTAATTAAGTTGTCCTTAAGGACTGGCATGTTTCTGATTGTATTCGTAATTATATTTGTCCTCTAAGCATATCTGTGTATGTTAATGATAGTAAAGGCTAGCAGATACTAATTTGAGACCCAGTTTATAGTTTTAATTGGAAAAAAACCAGATCCAGTTGGAATACTTGATTTTTTTCTACTTACCTTCACTTCATCAAATAAGAGAATTCAGTAGATTCCAGGGACATCTTCAACCCTGGAACCACCATGACAGCTGCTGTAAATAAACTGTAAAGGGCCCCAACAGACTCCAGAATTGATTTGGCAGTCATATCAGACAAGGCATCTCTGTAGCAAAGACTGCTTAAATAGGGGTTTGAATACAAGTTTTTACATATTTAGTTGAATCTTTGCCTTCAGAATAAAATTTCTCCAGTGCTCTTAGATCTTTCTAGAATAAAAATGGGATCACAACCCTTCTCTGAAACAACCTTCAATATTTTGGTAGCCAGTTGGGGGAAGTTTCAACTGAGCCAGATTAATCATGTTTTGTTTAGGAAAAGTCCATAGGCTATTTTTCCAAGAGAAATGTTATTCGCAGAAAAGCACTTTGGAATGCATTACATTCATTTATTATTGAATATCCCCAATATGTCTGTGAGGGAAGTTAAAATTATCATTCTCCTCAAATCTCAGTTGGGGAACCCCAGACACACAGAGGGCTTGCCCAGGGTCACTAACAAGACTATGCCCTGACCGAGACTAGATTAGATCCTATGTGACTGTGTGTACAAAGTACTTTCAGAATACTTTAGTCCTGAAGGTGGAAAAAAAATCAGTGTTCCTGCCTTCTTCTGAGCAACATATCCATTTTGCTCAGCTAGGCTGTTTTAAAATTTTGTGCACTGGCCTTTAGAAAATGGAATAGCCCAACACTCGAAATTCAAATCTGATTAATGTTATTTTCTTGACAGATAACAGTCAGGAAGGTCTCCTATATTGATATGTAATTTCTTGCCATTCCTTGCCATTTCCCAAGTGCACTTGAGCTCTTTGGAGATTGGTTTCTTTCCACTTTTTAAAAACATGCCATATCCGAGAAAGAAAACTGCTGGACTACATTTCAATTTGTTCTAATCCCTTGTGTCCACATGCATATTGCAACTTGAGATGTGTGAAGATTTCTTTTATAACTTCGGTATTAGACTTATTGTCACCTTCTGGTTAGCTTTACATTCGAGCAATGCCCTTCAACTTAGCAAAGATCACTTCATTCATGCTAGTTAAAATCACATAGATTGTTAAATGGGCAATTAATGCTTATAATTAATACTGTGCAACACTTAACCAGTAAGCAATTTGACAACCAACTTAATTTGCTTAAGGAATCAGTTATGCCAAAGTAGTGAGGCTGATCTTGTGCACTGGCATTTAGGAAGTGGCATCTCTCAAATGAAATCCAAATTAAAAACCCTATCAGTGCCATTTTGATGACAATTGGCATTCGGAAGTGAACAAATTCAATTTTCTCCTTTGCAATTTCAGGTAATTTAGAACAGTTTTGACAAGTGTAATGCATAAACAAATTGAGTAGAAATGCTCATTATGATTAATTTCAGAGCTCTGTGCCATTGTCGGTAAATGGTTGGTTTAAAGTTTTTCTATTGTTTCTTTTGGGTGGGAAGAAATAGAAACCATGAGGTCACACAAAAGGAAAGAGGAAAAAACTTATTCAAGAAGGTCATCGTGGTCACTCTCTCTTAATACACTTGTCAACTATATTTCTGTATCTGAGAAGATTGCCGTATCACCTCTCTTTCTACTGCCACTTGATTTGAGCTTACAGACTCATTTGTGATATCACCTAAGGGAAACATAATGAGACTTAAGGCTTTGCTTTCCCATGAAGTACTGAACTGCCAGGTCTCACTTATCTTGTTTTCTTTTTGATATAGTCTGATCCTCCAGCAAATTCCCACTTAGTGGAGCTCTCTTCTTTTGTCCGGACACTTACCTGAATCCTGACTTCTAAATGTGCTTTCACATCATTCCTTTTACCTTATTTAAAAAGTAAACTCTCCCCGTTAGCGCGTTATTAGGAGGTGGCCTGTTGGGCCAGGAGGGGCATTAGGGCGCTGCCCATGTGCTTTGCTTACCTATGTCTGGTATCTCTGTTTCTAGGGTGCACAGGGTTATCCACGAGTGGCAAGTAAGAACAAACAGAGAGTCATCAGTATCATTCAACAAGCCAAATCCGACAAGAGTTTGTGGCTATTAGACACTCCATGGGGATCATTTTGTCAGATGTACAAGCCAAAGTGGACCCAACCCCTCCTGGCTTCTCCTCCTAAGATGGCGCCAAGCTTATTGGCTCTCCTGCCTGGTGGGTGGGCAGAGCTCTCTTTGGACCATCTTCATCAGAACCACCGTGTGCAGTTTCCTGGGGTTCTCCCCACTCTACTGAATCCAAATCTCGAGGCAAAAGTGGGGCCCAGGAATTTGATTTTTAACAAACCCAGCTGGCAATTCTGATACAGAGCAGGGTTTAAGAACCACTGGATGAGGCTTTGAAGAACCAGCCACTGCAAAGATTCTGACCATTCCAGACTCTGTTTTGAAAGCCACTTTACCAAAATGTAAAATCAAGCCTTGTGTGCAATGGACATCCCAAATCTAGCCCAAAGCCACTTATGTGATCTCAGAAATAAGATAGAGACATCTCTTATGTACAGTAGCACATTCCTTACCAATATTAAAAAACTTAACAAATGAAGTGTAAAAGTTTTCTCTTAGACCATGGCAGAATGTCCCTGGTATCCAAACTGCTGCATCAAGATAGCTTCAATAAAATGTCATGTACATCAGCTACTAGGGCCTTGTGTCTTCCAATGTTCTGTGATCTAAGGGGGCAACTGGGGTTGGCAAAACAGATCCATCAGGTCAGAAGAAGCAGAACACTTTAGGGACCTCCCACCAGTAAGCGTCTTGGCACAGGGTACTCTGGGACCTGGGATGAGACTTCTCACATCGGGGACACAGTTTGTGTATGGGCCTGACTTTAGGTCAAATCTGCCCAGAATCAAAAGGCTATAATCATCTGTGAAATATAGTCATTTTAATTTGAAAATCCTTTTAAACCTGGCCCTTCATGTCATTTAAAAAACATGAAGGTAATACATCTTTTTATTTAAACTAGAAAATGTTCTTATTCTTCCGAATGTCAGGGAAGAAGAGAAGATACAAAATGATTTCATCTGAAGCTATCTGCTCCTACTGATTCAACTTTTTTTTTTTTTTGATTCAACTCTTTTAAAAGAAAATCTTTCTGGGATTTTACTGGTTGGGCCATAGGTCAGGATCCACTGACTCTTTCTCTCCCTGACTTGCCTCAAAAGGATAGGCATCCTGTGGGTTGACACGTAAGGTCAAAAGGTAAGGCTGGGAGCTCTGATAGAAACCTGGCCCCGGGCATTTGGACCTCTCTAATTTCTTTATCAGTAGATACTTGCTTGATTTTGTGGCCTCTAAATTAGCAGTTTGAATGTGCTCCAGGCTGGCTCGAATCATTTCCCGAAAGAAGTTTAGTTCTGGAAGTACTAGAAGGACCTCATTAAAACATGGCTTCATCCGCAACAGATCCTCATGGTACAGAACCATTTGTGTGGCTACAAAGGGTTTTGAAATGGTGATGGCAAGGGGTGAGGAGGAGAGTGGTTTGACTTTCTTGCGGCTGCTTCTGATCCTGCCAGTAATGATGCTGTGAATTTGGAAGGATGTTCCATATTAAGCAGAGCAGCTTCTCTCATTAACATCTCAGAAGGAGGAAGTGAAAATGACGGAACTTATTTCCAGTGTGTGACCTTGTTCTGTCTCAGAATTACTTTTAGTTATTGATTCAGGATTGAGCCACCACCAAAGTCAGTTTGCTGTCTAGCTAGCAACTGACTACCTGCTGAGGTGCCAGTGTGAGCTCTTCACAAGTGCCTGGGCCCATCAGTAGGCACCGCTGCCTGGCAACTGACTAACTTGAAGCTGGCCATGACTTAAAAGGAGAAAGGAGTGGAACTGCGAATCTTTTTCGAGCAAGAAATGCTCCCCATGGTAGGGTCTTTAAGTCGATCTTGGATTTTTTCAGGATCAAGATGATTAAAAGGGCCATCTATTCGTTTTTAATTAAAAAGAATTATTGAGATATAATTCACATACCATAAAATTTACCCTTCCAAAAAGTACAATTCAGCAGTTCTTAGTACCAGTCAGAGAGTTGTGCCACCATCGCCATCATCAAATTCCAGCACATTTTCATCACCTCAGGAAGAAAGCCCATACCCATTAGCAGTCAATCCCTATTCCCGACTGCCCCAGGCCCAGGCAGTGATGAATCTGCTTTCTGTCTCTATGGATTTGCCTATTCTGGGTGGTTCATATAAATGGACTCATAGAATATGTGCCCTTTTTTGTCTGGCTTCTTTCACTTAGCATCATGTTTGATCCATTCGTTTTCTACTTTTGTGAGGTGGGGGATGAAGAAAGAGAGAGTACACCGACTGTGGGGTTGCTGCCTTGGTGACCTGGCATCATGAGTTTGCCTGACCTGCTCTGTGGTGGCCATAGCACTCTACTTGTTTCACATGCTGTTCTCAGCATCTTTCCTTATGTTTAGCCAGAAATATTTGATGTCCCAAAGCAGTCTTCCCTCCCTACTCATCTTTCTGTGGTATTCTTCCTTTGAAGACTGAGTTCCTACTCCTACCATTCACTGACTTCTTACAGCTTCCAACTCTAGCAACCCTCACCTAAGTCTATCCTCCCTCACGCTCGGGCTCTGTCCCTTGCCCCTCTCACTTCTTACCTGTGTTGTGTTTTAGGGCCCTGCTTTCAGCTGGCAGTTCCTTGGAAACCAATCCAACAAATGAATCCATGCCCAAGGACTAATGATTTTAGCTTTATGGCTCATTCTAAGTGTCTGTGATGGGGACTCTTAGAGATGCAATATGCCAACTTAAAGGAACACATTTCTTGGAGTGGGGATCTGGGTACTGTGGAAGGCCAGAGAAGATGTTGCTGGGTTAGGGGGAGGGAACTGTTGAGTGCTACCACTAATACATGAGCTCACCCTGGAAAGGTCTATTTCATCTACATGGAGTGTTTCTCTATTTGTTACTCCAGTGCCGATGACAAAAGGATGGTTCTTGGGCATTTCTCGTGTATTTTCCAAGCTCTCAAAATTCAGGTTCCATTTGTTCCTTCAGCAGAGTCCTCTACAAGTTCCCCTGGCCCTCTGAATGTTAACTGCCCCTAAGTGGGTGCTATTCTAGTTCTACTCGATCCCTAGTCAGGGACAGGAGTCAAGTCCTAAGAACAATGGAGGAAATATTAACCAGTCACTGTAAAGGAAACAGTAGAATCTCAAGAGAAATTTTTATGTCATATTGACATTTGTCGAGTCCAAGTTACTTAAGGTACCAAGAAGCATTTGCCAGGCTCTTCTTTTTGTCTTTCTTTCATTTTAAGGGAAGGACAAAATAAATATCTGGAGAATATCAGCATCATGAACAATAACAGCATGAGGTTTTTTAAAAAAGATTTTATTTATTTATTTGACAGAGAAAGAGATCACAAGTAGGCAGAGAGGCAGGCAGAGAGAGAGAGAGGAGGGACCAGGCTCCCCACTGAGTAGAGAGCCCAATGCGGGCCTCGATCCCAGGACCCTGAGATCATGACCTGAGCCAATGGCAGAGGCTTAACCCACTGAGCCACCCAGGTGCCCAGCATGAGGTTTTTATAAAGAATAAATCATTTCCACATGCTTAATAGGTTCTCTAATAGATTTATGAAATTAGAAGATGAGGGAAAGCAAGGGGGATATTCATATTTCTTGAATTCTTGCAAAGGACTTGATAAAGTGCCTCCTATTTTTACTTATGTAATTATCCCTGTTAGTTTCTGAAAACTGTACCATGGCCCTGAGGCCATAATCCAAGGTAGAGGAAATGAAGTCATAATTGATGAGAAATAGTTGAAGGACTTGGTGATGTTCAGACTGAAGAAGAGGAAGCTCAGGAACCTATGATGTCTGCCTTCACACATGTGGAAATGTGTCAGATACAAGAGAGGAGTGGCTGCCGTGCTGCAGCAGATGCTAACATTTGCTGCTACTGAGTGGATGTTTTATGACGGTAGATTTTAGCTCAGTGTAGGCAAGAATTTTCTAAAAGAGCACTGCAAGGGTGCAATGGATTGTCGAAAGGGGTATTGAAGTTTCCTGTTAGCCAAAAGGGATCAAACCAAGTAGATGTGATCAAATGTCAGGCATGTAGTGGGAGCCATGTTGCACCAGATACCTCCACGGACTTTTCTAACACTAAGTTCACAAATCTATAATGTCCCTTTTGTGTTACCAAAATGTGTGTGTATGAAATTTTAACCTGAGAAGCAAATCCACAGGGATAACTAGGGCTAAACTATCTCACATAGAAATGAATGTGTTTTTACAAAAATCTTCAGAGAATGTATTTTGAGATTCCCTTAGGTTTAATTACTTACATAATAATCTTTTAATCTTCTCTTCTTTATTTTCTTACCTCAATTTCCCACTGGAAGGAAACACTAAGATATGTATGCATGGATGAAATCTTCAGTCAACAGGCAAAAGGGTATTCTATACTTTAAATAACAAGAAGTAATATTGTTGCTCTTGTTATATTGCTAATGATAATGACAGAACTGACTTTTCCTTACTCTCCCCACTCAGCCAATGAGGGGCCAGCTAAAGGAAATAAATGATTGGCAAACAATGAATATGAAATTATCTCTGAGGTCAGATGAAAGAAATTCAACTAGGGAGAGTTTGGATCAACAGAGCTTAGGAAGGAAAAATCTAGTCTTCTAATCTTTGAAATGTTAAGGTGCACCTGGAAGTTTTCAGTGTGGCCCACTATGAAACAAGAGGATGGAAGAGAAGGAAATCTAGAAGTGCATTCATTAGGGGCAAGCTTTATGTCAGAGTAAACAAAATGTCATCAAACTCTGGGTTGAGAACTATGCATCTGTGGGTCTTAAAACAAGTTAAACTGTATAAGACATGTAAGAAGATGCTCAAATAGTAACTTGAAATCAATTTTATAGATAGAGAAGTAGAGAACAGAGTGGTTAAGTTATAAAATGAATAACCTTGACAGAGGGTCAAGATCTGGAATGTTCTCTATCCCTTTCTGTAATAACCTATTGACAACATTGCTCTTCCACTCACAGCTTTAAATGCAATGAATAACATAACTATATTAGTCTGTGTTTCCAAGGAAACAGATGACTCAACCAAGTAAAATGACTAATATGCGCTGGGAGGGAGGAGGTTGGTGGCAGCAATTAAATCAACTGATCTTAACAACAACAACAACAACAAGAAAACTGGTACAAAACGAAGTTTCTATCTATATGCGATGGAATCCATTAAACATTATGGTTCTTAACATAGCAAAGACTTACTATATCAACTTATTTCTCCACAGGAAGTTTAAGTCTGGAAGTTATTAAGCAAATATATAAATTTACCAATAATATGCCAAAGATGCAATGCATACAGTATAGACTACTGATCAAGCCAGACACTGTTTTTAGGTGAATCTAGTAAGAACTATAATTAGTTCTGAGTACACATGACAGATAATGTTTGCTGACATAAACTAGTTTCATGGTTTTGACTATAGGAAAATAGGGAGTTACCTATCAATTAGGTCAAAATGTTCATGTAAATTCTATCAGTTTATTTCTATGATGGCCAAGCATGGGAGTATTAAGAGTAGATTATTTTTTCCTCCTTGAACCTAACAGAAGAGAGAACTACTTCTTTTCTGCTTGACCCTAATCCAAGGAAACATAACTATGAGTCTATGAAAGGGGTAGGCTGCTGGCAGGTGGGGACATGCAAGGAGAGAGGGGAAATATGGAACCCCTGAAAACACACGTACAATTTTGTGAGAACGTTTATTTTTTTCACCCCTCTGGGAAGAGGTCCCACAGCCCTCCTTACATTCTGAAATGAGCCTGAGAATTAAGGGAAAAAAAAGAAGAAGAACCGCTCTAAAGGATGTGAGCTCAGAAGAGCTAGCTAGGGAGAGTCAGGCTAAGTGACAGAGTCTGGGTGTGTGAGCTCATGGCATATACTTGCCTATGTGTTTGAAGAGCTGTGACAATGTGAGAGCACAGTACTGTGGAGTAAGAATGAATAGAGGGATTGGACAATACTTCACACTGCCAGAAATGGATTTTTCTTTATACTGAGAAAATCACTTTGCAGTTGGTGTCCAAGTTATGCTATTTTATTCTTTGAATGACTTTGTGTTGAAGGTCATAAGGTACTTTGGACCAAAATGCAAATTTGTGAACTGTTAAGGATCCCTGAGCAAAGGAGAATCTCAATCAGTGAATGAAAATTGTTTCACCTTAGGTAAATTTGCATTTAAATCACAAAGGAAAGGACTAAACTTAGCTGGGTTTTCTTTATAGTAATATTATTAGTCTTAGTATTTGTTTTTCTAGCTAATCTTGTGGTTTTTCCTTTGAGGAGTCAGCTTTATAGGGTTAGTGAGGTGTCTGTCTACGTGACAGTTAATACCTGCATGACTAGAAACATTCAGATGGTGAATGAATTGTTCAGTGCTCCATCAGTGTTTGGCATCATGTAAATGGAGCATCCCTAGGATTTTGAAAGCAATGTTGATTAGGGCAGGCTTCTATGACTTAATAACTCTTTAGACTCTGTAGATGTGCTTTACCTTTACAAAATCTTAATGTTACAGTTTTTTTTATCAGTCAAGGAATTTAATAGCTTTCTTCTCTATGACAGTGTTTGCAATTATAATTAAGAAACATATAAAATTGGAATGAATTAATGTGAAAAATGGATCCAGGCTTGGGAATGGAAGATGTCTCCAGCTAGGTAAGGACTAACTCACTCTGAGAAAAAGGAGGTAGATTCCAGAGAAAGCACGAGAATCTGAAAAAATTCAAGGAATGTCCTCATGTACTCAAATTTCTATGCCTGTGTGAACATAATGTTAAGTGGAAATGACCTAAGACTTCTCATATGTTTTGACTGGCCTTGATGGTGCTCTGTACACAGAAGTTGCTCCATCAATGTCTCTGTTCTCCCAGTCACTATTTTCGGTCACTATCTTTCAGGACAATGGGGTGCTGCCTGAGGCAACAATGGTTTTACGGACTGGTTTATAGGATTACATTAAAATATACTGGAACAAGGGAAACCTTCAGCCTAAAGTTCCCAAGGTATGTGTCAGGGATAAAGCTTCCATAACCAACTGGAGGGAAGACTCTATCCATTTACCCAGGAGAAAGGAAACTGGTCTGTCTATCCTCACAGGAATGGGAAGAGATGTTTCCTTTTTCTAGGACTCCAGAGGACATTTACTTGTATATTGTAGCCTCAGAAAAGGAGAAATAAATCTGATTAAGCCATAGTCTATTTAGTTGTAATCTTTGTGTAACTTCAGAACATGGACTACCAGAAGGTATGAATTCTTTTCAAAAGGTGTCAAAATACTTTGTACTCCCCAGAAAATCCCTAGAACAGAGTGAGAGTCTAATGCTGAATGCTTTAGTCTTTTCTCTACCCCCCCTCCCGTGGAATAGAGCTTTCAGGTGTAAAAAAAAAAAACAACCCAAAACACTGAGTTTTTCCTTCCTTATCAGGGCACAAAAACACAGACTTCCATCTTCTTTCTTATGAAGTAACCATTTCAGAAGATTGAACCTGGAGAACTTAGAAAATGTAGCCTTTGGATCTGGCATTACCTCTACCTGCTGGAATGAAATAGATATTTTTGATCAGTCTTCATTATGACCAACAGAGGCTGAGTGACTTACCTAAGCACTTAGAAGTACTGAGATCCATGTCAGTGAGGGCAATGCCCAGAGGGAAGGCCACACATACAGAAATGTCAACATTTCCTGGGTCTCCAAAGGAGTGGGCATGTTGACCTATGTCCTTTGTCCTTATTCCTGCATCTCAGCTCAGGGTTAAAATATGGGCAACTGCACTTTCTGCAATGTTTTTCTCTTCACGTTATCACATTCTTACTTTTTCCTTATCCACTAAGCCAACAGAGATTAGAGGAGACTTACCTTAATTCCAAAATACTAACGGAGTTTCCCGAGGGAAATATTCGTCTTACAAAATTAAAGTCGCCAACATACACACTACCATCAGGGCCAGAAGCTAAGGCAACAGGAGCAAAGAGTTTGTTGTTGTGAGCTGGGCCATTGCAGTTGGTACAGGCTACACTCCGTTGGTGTCCATTACCCATTATGGTTGATATGACTGGGGGCTGCTGGGAAATGAACATATTTTCTCCATTCCCTTTATGTATGATTCCTAGATTCCAGGAAAAAAAAGAGAATAAAAAACCCCACAATTACCACACAATATTCTCAGCAACATTTTAATCTCTCTCTCATTGTTCAAAGCAGCATCGAACTTTGGCCTGGCATAAAGAACCTGAGAGTGAAGCTCTTGTCACTTTATTGAACTGCATAGCCACAACGAACAGTAGTGCAACACGTGGCCTCAGTTTGTCTTCCTGTGATATGGGTTAATACATCCAGGCCCTTTAGTGCTGATTCTAAATGGCGTCAATAAAGCATTTGATGAATACCTTCTAATGATCTCCTGTTCACTTTGGGCTCTGTGAATCATCTGTGCCTAATTTTTCATCTCTGGCTAACTTTCTCCTGATACCTGGCACACACTTGTCTAACTTCAAATTACCCTCACTATGCAACTGACTGGTTCCTGAAAAGGAAATATCAGTCAATTTTAATATTAACCTTAGCAAAACACCATCAGGAAGGTAATCCACTTCTGTGAAAAGAAAAAAAAATCATACTGCTAGAATGTACTTCAAAGATATAAGAAAGGAACTTGAATTTTCCACTCTTTTGGACCACATCTCACTATCATCAGTGCAGGAAATAGAGATACTGACTTATGAAAATCCTGGAAAATACTATGCAGTCATTCTCTTTGGGTGATCTCATCCATTCTTGTGGATTTAACTCATATCTCTATTGGCTGAAACTTTCTCTTGTCCAGAGTTGGGACCTACCCTGTGATTTCCTGCTCAATCACCCCACTTGGATGCCTCAAAGATTCCTTACCTCTACCAAACCCTGCTCTTCCTCCTGCGTTGCCTACTCATCCTAGGAGTGGTATCACCATAAGTGTATTCACCTAGGTTGGAAATGTGGGCGTGATCACGGCTCTTCTTTTCCCCATATGCTACACCTGATTCATTACAAAGCCCACTTTGAGTCTATCTCCTAGCCCACTTTGAGTCTATCTCCTAAAATACGTCGAACCAATTTTGTTACCTCCTTTCTTATCACTAATGCTTTAAGTTCATTGTCTCTTTACTTCTTGGTCTCCTGGTCTCTGCACATACCCATTTCCAAACCATCTCCTGCACACTCTTTCCACTGAGATTGTTTTAGAATCTTTCAACAGCTCCATATCCTCTGTAGGATACGAGCACATTTGCTATTATAAAGGCATACAAAGTCCTTCATGACTTGACAGCTGCCTACTCACATCATCCTCTTATTTGTATCTTGAGTTCCAGCAATAATGAACTATTTTACAATTACTTTCACATTCTTCAATTCTGTTCTGCTTTTGTATATGCCTTTCCCTGTTCTGAAAGCCCTCCTCATCTTGTCTGCTTGGGGAACTCTTATCTATCCCTCAAAGCTCAGCTCAATTTTTCCCTGTGCTCTGTCTAGGCAGAATGAGTTACTCCCTCTTCTTTGTGCCTGCAATTTGTTTTCCATAGTTCCATTATAATACCGACTACATTGTATGAAACAGTTTTCATTACTTTTCTTTCCCATTAGAGCATAGGCTCCATGAAGTAAGACCCTCTGTCTTACTCTTTTCTGCATTTTAGTGCCAATTCCTATGGCCAAGTCATTGCAAGAGCTCAGTAAATGTTCAAAATAGGCTTTGAGTTTCTTGTAGTCTCCTTGTCCAAATCCCAGTGATTTTGCAAACCTGCTGAAACTGGGCAGAAAATCCAAGGTACAAAGACTTCTGTGCTCAAGTCTGCTCACAATGAGCCCGGGTAGGTAAAACACCCATATTGTGAGAAGACATGCCGATGCATCAGACAGAAGTAACTGACAGCAAGAGAATGAATATTATAATCTTGTAGAGCCTTTTTCCCCCCATGACCTCTGCTATCTATCTCCTTAGATTGCCTGTTACTCTCCCTAAACATTTCCTGAAATGACTTCCTCAGTTTTCTTTCAACTTTTGGTCCCACAGTCCTACAATGGACACCACTGATCACTCTGAAATAGGAACATTGTTGGCAAAAATAAGTAAGAGGGTAAAACATGCACAACACCATAACACCAAATATGTACTTGGAAGGGGCTTTCCAGGAAACAAATCCCATACATCATACAGCCTTTGGATTTCAAGTCTAGGTATTTTGACTCTCCCTCCCAAGGTGATTCCTGGCCATTTTTTCAACATATGATCTGCAGGAACAGCTATGAGTTTATGCCCCAACAAACTGGTCTTTTACGGCAGAACTGTGAGGTATCTAGAGGATCACTACTTTCTTATTAATTTTATTAATAACTTTATTAGGCAGTAAAAAAATCATAAGATTTCAAACAGTTAATTAAGTAAGATTAATAGGACTGAATTTCATCTCACAAAAAACACTTAATTGCAGTGTGATCAACACTAGAGTTCAAATGAATTATAAGTAAATGAGAACTGGGATGACTGTCACACAACATCATTGAAAAGAAACCTGATGATCACTGAATATCCTATCAATGAGATTATGATATGTTCTCGAACAAATGAGGAAGCCAAATGTTTAGTGTGTCTGTATTTCAGCAATGCACTATAGGGTATATCATTCAAAAATATGTCCAATTATTTGCTTGGAAATACCAGATTTGCTATTAACATCTATTTTCACAGGTAGATCTCCATCTTTTTTATATCAATATAACAGTATACTTAACGATTACCTTCAAAATGACATGTTATTACCAGGCTCCTGGCAATTTAAAAACTAAAGATGGCTATTCTGAACCATTCTTCTAAGCCTGCAATTCTAAAACTCCCCTTTTCTATTAGAAAGCCCAGTACTCCATCAAAGAAGAAGAATGATTAAAGGAAATAAAACATAAGGCAATGTACTTTCTGATTACGTCTCAACAATTGATGTCTTGCTTTCATGCAAGGTACTAAAGTGCCTGTGTACTGAAATTACCATTCCTGTTTAAAGCTGAAGCAATCAAAACAAAAATGGGCAAACCCCTTTTGTATTGCCTTGGAAAAATAGATCATTTTGAAGGGTGTTTTTGTTGTTTCAAGAATCTGTTTAACCTTCCATTACATAGAACTGGGGCATACCATCTAGCAACAATGATTTAACACCAATTCTTCTGCAAAAGGTTGCTTTGAAAATATTTTGTTTATGTTCCTGGAAATCTTGATCAATTACTGCTGCCTCCCTTCCAGTTTATTCTGCCACACATGCTCATTTTGAAAACAGAATCAAATGATCCTAGGACAGCGCCATTATTTATATGAAGGCCAACTTCCTGCTAAGGATTGGGTGTCTTGTTGACAGTCAACAAAGAAACCCCACCGAATGGGGCCTACTGCACATTTTCTTCCCTAAGTTTTCCTTTTCTCTGCCAAAAAGCCAGGTCTGCTGTATAATAAGTTAAGCATACTTTTAAACGCACTACTCACACCCTCCTGCTACCTTGCTCAGAACTTCTTTTGAAGCTTATAAATAAGTTTGAAATAAAAATTCCCCTCGGAAGCCAGTGGGTGGTGCTTTATGCTGATTTCAAAGAAGAAACCATTTTTCAGACTTATGAACAACAAGGGACACAATACATATTTCTCTTAGGACTTGACTGAGAGGATATAAACACAAGCTGGGAGATATGCCAGTGTGATCAATGGAAATTTACTTCCTCTCCCAGTAAAACCATTTGTCGACAAACTACTGGCCTATTTTGGAGGCTAAGTTAAAAGAAATTCTTTATCCATTTCAGACTGATGATGATACCCAATTAGTACCCTGGATTGTTTTCTTTAATAATTTTTTAGCACTCAACTGGGAGGACACACTAGGAGATATGTTTGATACAATGATATACTAAAATAAATAACTTACCTCTTAATAGATGATTCATGTACACATTTTTATTCCTCATAATTTTAAAGAACTGATTTATCTTAAAAGGTAAGGATATGTACTCTCTGAAATCACTAAGAAGATGTATTTTGAAGGAATAATATTGAAAAGCACAAGCTTCTAGTGTTGTTTTCTTTTTAAATCTTGGAAAGTAGAAACCATCTACATATATCAGACATAATATTTGGAAACAATTTTCCACAACCAATGGCTAATTGTCAGGTAACTATAATTGCTGCAACTAAAATGACAAATGGTCTGAGAACACTGCCTTCTAGAAACTATCTACTGCATAATGATTTTGGAACCAAAGAAAAACTGAAGAAGTGAATGGCAGCAGACTTCCAATCTAATTACAGGTGTCTTTTTAACTAGTGAGAGGAAATTGGGGGAAGATAGATTCTTGTTTCTAATCTGCCATCTGTCTCAGATCAAAAAACCAGGGTGCCTAAAGAGTTAGGCTTTTTCAGAAAGCAGAGTGGGGGAATTTGGAAAGATGGGCACTCCTGCCTTAATCAGTCAGAAAAGACTGTCTGACCTGAGGGGGAAAGAGCATTGCTTTCTAAATTGATCTTCTCGAAGCTTCTCCTTCACACTTATTATTCCTGCTTCTAAAACTGCCTTTGTGGGTGGGATTTAAACTTCGAAAACCTCCCATGAGAGGTGTTCGTGTCCAAGGTCAGGGTGAAAGGCAGTGGTAGAGCTGGCTTCAGATCTGTTTCCTGGGAAGTGTGACAAGTTCTTGGTTAGAAATAAAACGTGCTTACAAATGAGATGATCCAATGAACAAATGTTCCTTAAAAAAAAACCTATCTAAAATAAGGTTTCTTTCTCAGAATATAATTTTCAGAGACAGAGAGCAGATTCAGTAGGCCTGGGGTGAGCACAAGGGATCTTTTTGGGGCAACAGAAATATTCTAAAACAGTTGTGGTGCTGGGTGCACAACTCTACAACTTACTAAAAATCATTGAAGTGTACATTTAAAGTGGGTAGGTTGTATGGTACGTATAAATTATGCTTCAAAAAAGGTGTTAAAAAGATTCCCAGAAAGAGCTCAGTATCTCTTGCCTAAAAACTGATTACTGGAGAAGGAGGGGTGGAGAGAACACATCTGTGGAAATCAGGGGGGGTCCCAAAGCCAACTTCCTCAATGGCCCCCCTCTGCTCTGAATTTTTAAGCCTGTGTGAAGCAAATGGTAAGAGGACACAGGGCTGGGAGCACACAGCTGGGGGCTGGTTCGATTGAGGTCATTTCCCACTTTGTGCTTAATGTCAATGACAGGCATTTGAAAGAGACAATCCATACAAGCCAATAAAAGTGAGTGGAAAAGAAACGGCTGCTTAAAATGTCAAACTCTTTCAAATCAAAACAAAAACCCTCATAATTTAATAAGTGGCATCTGCCCTTTCGTTTTTGTACTTTTAAAACTGTGATTCTCCTTTTGACAACACAAAAAAGTTGACATTTTATATCTGTGCCTGAATCTTTGCTCTCAAACAAACAAAAAAAACCCACAAACAATTTGAAATGGAATTTAGAATGTTCCTTGAAAGAGGGGGAGGAGAGATAATGAAGGCATATGGCAAAGGGCTCATTTACCTTTGGGGTCCCATCCTGGGACTATGGGAAGTGGTGTCATGTCATGGCTGAAACAAACCCGGTTAGTTTTGCCAATCAAAACTTCCCAGCCCATGTGGCTGGCTGACTCAGCTGACTCAACGATGGTGTAAACAAAGTAAGATCATAGTTGTGATTATAAAATGGATCTCTTAGCCTTGGTCAGTTCATAGCCTTATGAGATAACCTGACCTTAGCCAACTGTTTCATAAAGGTCAGATGCAGACAAGGATGGCTGGATGGAAGAGTATAACTGTCTCAAGACACTCACATCCCTGGTCCTGGAGAAATAACCCAAAGTCCATGCTCTACTAAACGTTGCTCGGAGTCTGCCTCTTTGGATGAAAAGTAATGAAATTTTGTAGTGAAAACTTCCCAGGAGATGTTCAGATGAAAGCTGGATGAGAACACCAATGACCATCCCCAGAAGGATGCAAAATGAGGTAGAGGAACTTGGATGAAGCATTTATAACCAGGGTAGTAAGATCAGTTTGTCTCAGAGAGTATGGGCTCAAGGATTCCCTCTCCTGATTCAGCTAACATGTAAATTACAATCTAGGAGAAAGTGACAGCAGCAAGGGTGGTTCAAAGAAGGCAAAGATGGAAAATGACAGTTCTCTGCCTTTTCCTTTTTTCCTAAATCCAGGACTTAAGGAGACTTAAAACTAAGTGAACTCCAGGACTGCCCTCTTTCCCTAGAGTCTTTCACTTCTTCTCCTGTCCTCCTCCTACCTCTTCTATTTTTTTTTAGCCATTATTGTTCCTTCACTCAGTTCCTAGATTCTCACTGGATCTACTGACATTTATGTGGACCAACAACTATGGTGAAGAGAAAGCACAGGACTCAAGCCACTTTTGAATGGTGCAGCATTGGGGAAAGTCACATGACTGTGTAAGCCTCTGATTCTTGATTTTTTAAATGGGATTAATGACATACTGCAGGGTTGTTGTACTTAAAAGGGGGCGGAGGTCACCAGAGCCTTTGAAAACTGTATCACATGGATGATTCATCAGTCCTAACGTGCACATTTTGCTTCACAGTTTTAACATCCCTGAAATATGTATGTTTCTTACAATCAAAGCCTGTCATAGTTTGATTGACACCATTTCTCATAAAACAGTAGTGTAATTGATGGAGTCCTAGATCATATAAAACATCATATTCTTTTTAAAAAAATTGGTTAGTATCAGATGCACTGGTTAATTACTTGGGATAGAGCACTGATGATAGATGATTCTTAAAACCCTGTTCCACAGAACTTTGTGATGAAGAGGTCTCACTATACTAGCACTAATTTGAAATCAGATTGTTGTATTTGAAAAGAAATGTACTAATATGACTATCTCTGGGTGGTGAACTTACAGGTAATTTTTCCCTTGTACTTTTCCAAGTTTTCGACATCAAATATGTGTGGTATATGTGTAATACATATATATAGCACTATGTATGTGTGTGTATATATATATATTACATTAAGAAAACAGTATTAATAAACATTTTTAAAGCTTCTTAAGTACAAAGAAATGGGCACTCTTGATCATGAAATGGACTATTATTCTCAAGGGAAACTTGGCAGTATGTATGAAAAGCCTGAAAAACATGTATGTCTTTACCTTTACGTGAGATACCTAAGCTAGGCAAATACATACAGAAAGTAGGACAGGAGCTGGGGGAGGAGGAATGGGGAGTTACTATTTAATGGGTACAGATTTTCTCTTTGGGATGATGGAAACATTCTGGAAATGGACAATGGTGATGGTTGCACAACACTAATGCCAGTGAATCGTACACTTAGAAATGGTCAAAGCGGCAAACTTTTTTATGCGTATTGTACCACAATTTTAAAAAATTCCACTGGGGGTGCCTGGGTGGCTCAGTTGGTTAAGGGTTCGACTCAGATTTCCACCCAGATCAAGATCTTAAGGTCAGGAGATCAAGCCCTGAGGTGGGCTCTGAGCTCACGGAGCCTGCATAAGATTCTCTGTCCCTCTGCTCCTCCCACTACCCCTTCTAAAATAAACAAAAATATTTAAAACAGTAAGAATAAAAATTGCATATCCTTTGAAAATAAAACAAAATAAAAAGCTGCTTACCACTTTGAGGATTCAAAATATGATGCTTATTCATTGACCAGCCTCCTAGGTTAGAAGCATCCATCTCAAAGCCTTGTAAGATGACTGTCCTTTTCTCCCAGAGGATAAAGTCAGGGCACGTTTCATATTCATATCCCACAGATACTGCAAACAAAGAGTTAATAACACATTAGAACATTTAAAAATATTTCCTTCATTTTTACAGTGGTTGATAATTCTGTGGGTATTGCATTTGCCATTGAATTCTGATATGGGGTGAAATTGGACTGCAAGCTCCTTTCACCTCACACAGCACGGCAGAGCACTGGCATCCCAAAGTGATCACCAGTCAGTGCGTACTGGCTATGTACGTGGATGAGTGAGTGCATGTGCACTGTCATTAGGTACACACCGTATGTTTACGGACATTAAGCTTTGGGCTTTCAGGTTTGAGGCTATGTTGTAAAACCGAAGAATCAAGTTCTCTGAAGGCTTAAGCTATGCTGATACTATTTCTTTCTTTACCCTTCTACAAGAGGCACAGGGAGGGCTGGTTTCTTCTCTCCCCGGAGAGAAAAATGCACTTAGGAAACTGGGTTACTTATACAACAACCGACTACACATGAGACCAATACAAATCGATTTGCCCAATTTATATTTTGTTTTGTGCTAACTGGCCTTTAGTTTGCCAAGAAGTCTGAGTTTGCTTAGAGTGCAGCAAGTGTAAATTCCACCTTGCACGCATTATATTTTGGTTTGTGCATAGAGCGGACGAATGGGATATTCCCCAACATTTGGACTCAACTCTCATGAAGCACAGATGTTGTGCATTAAACTTGGAACCCTGGAATGCCACTAAAAGGGGAAGTAGGAAACGAGGTAGCATGGGTGCCTCTGCTCTACTGAAATATGTCTAGCTCAGGTACACCAAATCCCAGCCATTTTTTCAGTTGGTAAACCTGCTTACCTGTTGGAACCCCAGATTTCCGAGTCTTGAATTTAAAATGTTTTCTGTCCTCATAATGTTCTAAGCCTGAGAGTATTGGCTCATTACACTGCATACCCTGAAGCTGCTTTCCCCCTTTCTGGCAGCTTCAAATATCCCTAGCTAGTAGTTGGCCATTGCTTTTCCAATTTCTGTCTCCACCTGAATCTTTACATGTCCCTGGAGAACTCATTCCTCCTTTTGTCATTTGGTTATGGAAACTGGTAATGAATATGTGTGCTTAAACCGTGCCAGAAAAATAGGACCTAAGATGAAAAATTAAAGCAAACTAGTTTTTGGTTTTGGCATTGGGTGAAGGGAAAAGATGGTAATTTTAGTCAAACTGATTTATATGTGCATGCGTGTGTATGAGCATATGCACAGATAAGCCAAAAAGTCCTTATGATTATGAATATACAACTTTCTAGCATTGTGGATCATCTGTGGCCAATTTTAAATCATAGGTTGTCTTCTTTTTGTCCCGCGCTCTACCAAAACTTTAATAGGGATCTTATAGGGCCATCTTCACTGGTTGTGTGACCTGTGCAATTGCCCAGGGGCCCAGGCTTTGAAGGGTCCCACATTTTGTTTAATGCTCTGCTGTCACTGCCTTGAAATCCTTGATAATTTTTTTACCACAAGGTTCTGTGTTTTCACTTAACACTGGGCCCTGTAAATTATGTAGCCTGTCCTGATGAGGATGCCCTTCTACCCTGCCATCAGCTGGTGAAGACTCATGGAATGCAAACTCACTTTATTATTAGCCCTAACCAAGCATTATTAGCAAGGGAGATCAATGGGGAGCAGGAAAGACTAATCACAAAATGGAAATAACTTCTAAACGGAAATTAGTTCGGGATCATTCTGTGTCAATGCTATTCTCTATTAAGGTGGATGGAAACAGAGAATTTCAGTGATGGTAAAGGATTTCAAAGGTAGTCTAGTTTGGGTTATAGTCAAGGAACGAATCATTGCTGTCCATCTCCTGGATATCTTATCATGGCCCCAGTGCTTGTTAAACAACTCTGGTAGAGTGGAAAGAGTTGGTTTTAGAGTTAGAGTCAGAACAAACTTCAACTTTTGGGTCTGCCATTAACCAGCTATTGGGTGTCATGTTCTTCTCTGGTAAGAAAATCAGGGCGAGGGAGGATGGACTAGAATTGGTGATTTTTAGAGCCCCGAGTCAGTCTTCCCTGCATGGCAGGGTGTCTGCTTCTCCCACTCCATCTCCTTCTGCCCCTCCCCTGCTCGTGCTCTCTCTCTCCCTCTCTCTCTTAAAAAAATAGATAAAATCTTTTTTTAAAAAAAGAAAGAAAAATGCAGATGCACACAAAATTTCATATATAATTCTAGGGGGTTCAGCGACTTCTGAAATCCAAATAGAGATCTCAGATCAAAGACTTCTGCACTAGATAATTTTTACAGCGCCCCTTGAGCACTAACACTCTGTGGTTCCAAAGTGCACTCTTTCAAGATTGCGTTTGATCAGTTCTGGTTGGGAATTAAACCCAAAAGCCAAAGAGAGTACTGCATCCCATGTTGGCAAAATCAGGTGGCGAGAAAGCATACTTGGGGCCACGTTGGTATGTCGAATAACACGGTTTCTGCTTCTCTTGCCAACATTTAAAAGTCTTGATGAATAAATAATCACAGCGACAATTACAAGTTCCCTGAAAGCCATCATCTCCTTCCCTACCATTGTCAGGATCTGCTTTTTATACACTGTAATTCCCTTAGAATCCTTTCTCCGGAAGGTGATTATGCAGTTTTGCAAATAAGTAGTGTGCCCTGGTGACCTCCAGTGGTGGTTTGGAGCCAGATTTTTCCCTCTCAGTAACAGTAAAGATCCTCCTAACTCTGTGGCAGGAAATGCTTATGCAGAGCATCAATTAAAGAGTTCTCAATGCAATGGTAATGAGACATACTCTTTTCACCTCATATCTGCTCTTTGAATTGCTCTCTAGTCCACAACAAAAAAGTGCATTGGCTGCAAACCCCACAATGATATTACTTTCCCCCCCTAGTCATGGCAAATAGCAACAAGGCAACCACTTAATAAGTTCCCTCTAATTTTTATTAGGTTTACTTTCTTGGGAGAAAGCTCCATGAGCTAATACAGTTATAATTTATACTTAAGACTTATCCAAAATTTCAACTGATTTTAATGAGAATGTGTGTTGGGGTATTTTTGCATGTGGCTTCTTGCTCAGAAGTAACAAGGCAAGGTTTCTTTCTGACAGCAGCCCATTTTAACATAATCCTAGAATTTGCAATCAGTTTAGAAGAAGGCAGACATTTTACCCCACAGAGCTGAGCTACTCTCCAAATACGCAGGAAACTGGCAAATACGGAAGCAACCAATCCTAGACTTCCCTAATGGAGGCAGACTTTAATGCACTAAATGCCTGCTCTTTTCCATATAATTAAAAATAGGGGGAAGAGGGGCTATTCAGGGGCTGGCAATGAGAATGCTGAGCCCCAACATTACACTCTGCCTGGTACTGTCGCAGCAGAATAGTGTAACAGGAAGGAAAAAATAATCATTCATCAACATTTCAGAGGAGCTGCAGAAGACACACTGGTCTGGCTGTGGGCCGAGATAGGTGTGTGTGTGTGGGGGGAAGGGGTCCCAGACTGTACTTCCCAGGAGCTGGCATAGTGGCCCCATGCTGGAATGTATATTGGAAAGGCAGGGGAGAAAAGAGCCATTAATATAGCAGAATGAGTTTTTTGAACGGTGTGACTGCCTCCCTTGAGACCCCCTTAATTCTTTCTGGATTTCTGTCTTCCTGTGTTCTCTCTCTTACCTCCACACAGAGATATTAAGGAGATATTTCTTCACCAAGAGTCATTGCTGGTCAAGATTAGGACTGTTACATTTGCAAACGGCTCTGTCCTCTGGTCACAGGATCACACCTTTGACTTGACTGTTAGTCATCTTGCAAATATTAACACTGGCTTATGAAGAAAATTTTATTATACTGGTTTATAAAGAAAGATTGCAGCTTACTCCCCCGAAGTCATTGGACATAGGGCAAAAGAACTAAATGCTCATTCAAATTCTCCAAGCAGCAGCATTTGTATAATGTGGGGACTGCAAGAAGGCTGAGGGCCACAGTGCCCCTGACATCCAATTCAGTGACTGTGACATTCATCTATATGGGTTAGGATAGGAGACTGACAATAAATAGCCAAGGTAAAGATGTGATGCAAGGAAGCTAACGTGCAAAATATGATATGATTAGGCAGATGATTTTCAACTGCTTCAGGCTAAGGCTTCAGAAATCATAATGGTTGCATTTATGAAGGCAATACATAATTAAAAGTAGTCTGAAAGTGTGAGAAACTGACATGTTATTTCCTGAACTCAAGGAACATCTAAAAATAATTTCATGACATTTAAAAGGTAACTAACAAGATAAAAAGTTTCTTATCCAAAAGGAATCATTAAATAGAATAAACATTTCCCATTCTTTTCAACTAGATTAATGCAAAACAACAACAAACAATAATGACCAAAGGCAAGGGACCTAAAGAACGAGAGGAAGGCCCTTGCAACAGTAGACTAAGACTATATGGATACAGTGCTATCCCCTGAGAACAGGTATGTGCTCTTAGAGCATCTACCTCTTCCTATTCTCTGGTGATTTATCATAGGATAGGATGACCCCAGAGGCTCCTCAGTTCGACACACTGCCCAGTGGCCTGAAATGCTTTGTTGATTTATCTATTATTCCTGGCTCACCAAGAGTGTCAGAATCAGGTGATGAATTTTTATCAAGTGTCTTTTCAGCACTTATGGAAATATTCACATAGTTTTCTTTTTTAATCTATTAAGGTGGTGAATTATAGCAATAGGCTTCTTAATGTTGAACCATCTTTGTGATCCTAAAATAAACTCTATTCAGGGTGCCTGGGTGGATCAGTCAGCTAAGTGTCTGACTCTCGACTTCGGCTCAGGTCATGATCTCAGGGTCCTCAGGCTCCATGCTCAGTGGGGAATCTGCTTGAGATTCTCTCCATCTCCCTTTGCTGCACGCCAACCCCAACCCCCATTAAATAAATATTCTTAAAAAAACCTCTTTGGTTATAATGCATTTTTTAATGAATCACTGGATTTGATTTGGTAATACGCAGGATAAATACCCTAGCAGTTTACAAAAATAAGGTTGAGACATGATAGTGCTAAAAGTTAGGTAGCTGGAGGAAGAAAAAGTACAGTAAGAAAAGTAAAAAGCATCCAGCACTGAGGTAGCCACATAAGAGGTCCTGTACACTGAAATCTAATATAACGAGATTTTTTTCCCCTGGCTGTTCTATTCAAGCCTCGCTGCGTAGAAGTGAACCCAGAACATGGATGACCTAAGTGCCACGAAGGCAGGACGACGTTCTGGCTCACACATTTGTGAGGGCCTCCACGTACCGGGGCACAGTACTCCTCTCGCTTGGGGATACGTCATCCCACTACATAGATAAGTTTTTAGCCTCCACCTTAAAGCTTCCACTTTAGCTTCCACTTTTGTTTGTTTGTTCAATCATTCAACACATATGCAGTTTTTAATTGGTATCTCTTGTCAGGAACCGGAGATATGAGGATGAAGAACACAGAACAAGACAGGACTTTCCCCCGTCACGCCTCTCCAGCCCTGCCACATGGGGCTCACATTCTAGTGGGAGGACAAAATATAAAAACAACACACACACACATATACACAGAGTGATAAATGTTACCATGGGGAAAACGAAGTGTATTAGTAGCAAGTGTAACAAGAGAATTTAAGGTGGAATGGAGAAACAAGGAAAAGCCTCTTCATGCAGAAGGGGGTTTATCTTATGAAGTGTAGGGAAGAGCATTCTAGAGAAAGCAGCATGTGTGCAAGGCCTTGAGGCTTGGTATCTTTGGGAGATTTAAAAAAGATCAGGTTGCCTAGAGGGTGGGTTTCTCTCGAGTGTATCAAAAACAAATGAAGAACAACCCCTTCTCCCCCCCCCCAGTGCAAAATAAAACAAAAGACTACTATGCTCTCACAGTACTTAGGCATTTTTCTTGGGACAGGTTTTAGGAAATAGATTCACCTGGAAAATGGACTGGTTACCTTTTAAAACAACGTGACTGATTAAAAGGCATACAATGTTATAATAGAAAGAAGGGGGCTGTTATTTTAATGATTCGACAAAACTTTACTGAGCTTCTCTATGTGCCATGCAGGTGATCAGCTGAGCACTGCAGATACTATAGCTATTACGCAGAGTAGGATAATTTGTCATTTGAGAGAGGCCAGACCTGAAGGGTTACTTATCTTTCGGAACTTTTACCCTTTCTTCAGCCCGTTTAACAACTATCACAAAAATAATATCGCCTTACATTTGTGTAACACACAACAGTTAAATACATTTTTGTGGTGTATTACCTAACTGGAAGACTCACCAAAACCTATGAGGAAGATATATTTACTCCCATTTGATAGATGAGATGAGAGAGTCGGAGAGGTAGAGTGACTAGGTCAAGGTCATCTGGCTGGTAAATGGTAGAACCAGAGCTAAACCCAGTGACTCATAAGCAAGTGCTTCTTCCTGCTATGCTAGATCACAGTTATAAAGGGCAAGGCCTACAGTTCAGAAGTGTTAAATAAATGTTTTATTTGCTTTGAATTAATGAGATAAGAACTGGAGGGAGGCCAGGCCCAGCCTTGAAGGAGAAGTACCCTGTATTCTGGTTGGCCCAAAATAGCAACCAGTTATGTTGTTGTCTTGATGTAATAATGAACAGCATCCCATTTTAGTATCAAAAGTATCTTGGTTTGAATGAAAAATTATATGGTCACCCAATCTTGGAGAGATATCTCCATCCTGCTCTGGTATGGGTTGGTAGAGGGGACTGGAAGGCAAAAACAATCATAAATGTTGACCTGGAAAATAGGATATACAGTTTTGAAAATCATTTAAGGATTATGTCTCTTGACCATGTCATCTTACCAATGGCTTTCAAATTCTTATGCCTGAAAGTCATTTGTGACCCAGCATACACATGGGGACACACACACACACACACACACACACACACACACACACACACACAATCGAAGCCAAGTTTTCTAAATGCTCTACTAATAGCTTTACATTCTGGTATTTTCTATTCTGTTCACTTTTGTTCTGTGCCGTTCCATTTTATTTCATTAAAAAATATACCGGTTGACTCACTAAAGAGATTCACAATCTACTAATGGGTATGATCAGCAGGTTGAAATGGGCACGGACCATTGCTTACCAGGATATCAGGGTCATTTAAAACTCCTGGTAGGCTCCAGGCATGCTTACTTCTGGAGGTCCTACATCACATCTTGTCAAACATATTAAAATGGATACAACCCACAACCCATATCCTGCATTAAACATATCTCATATGCAAGTGTGAAAATTGAGAAGCAGTTGACAAGCTGACATAATGCGTTATTTTATAGACATTTAAACATTTATTAATGTTGATTTTCTCTTTTTCTTTTCATATTTTGGTGCCAATATACTTATTTTTCAGGTTGCAAACGTTTTTGCAGGTCCTTGAAAAACTTTATCCTTGGTGCTCTGCCTATAAAGCTGAATGGATAAAACAGCCCTGCTCTCAGTTAACGATTATGAATTCATAAGTGGAGAGAAATGATGAAAGATTATTATCTCTGCTAGCTTCTTTGACAGAAAGCCACTGGGGCATTGGATTGGGTGCTCAGTAAGGTGGGTTGGTCAATTTAGTAAAGAGAGGCAGCAGGGAAAGTCATGCAGAACTCAGGACTGGGAGATTCAAGTTTGAATCCCCGCTCTGGAGAGGACTTTAGGCAAGTCACTTGCACTTTCTGAACCTCAGTTTCCTCCTCCGCAAAAAGAGGATCATATTCACTGCCCTATGCCTACCAGGCAGGAATATTATAAGGATTAAAATGAGATGATGTACGTGAGAGTACTTCACAAATTGTAAAGCACTACCCATTTATTATTAAAATATTCAGTGGCTGTGATTTTTGTGGCTGCCCAGCCTGCGTAGGTTTTACTGAAGGGAAATTTATGAACACTAAAGCATCGTTCTCGGGGATGTTTTGTGTGCACAAAGCAACCATAGCTTAGCACCTATTACTATTAATGTTCCCTTGTTTCTCTCCAACACAATTTAGACAGACTCCTATGTACTGAGAACCTTTAGGAAGTCTAGTTCTCTCTGCAATACCACTGTTTCTTGCCAAACTACTGTACTAAATAATTATGCAATTGTTGTTGTCAATACCCTGGAAAAAAAATAGAATTGTTTATAGCAGTGCTACCAAAGGCGATGGCTGGTTTCCTGAACTTCCAAGACTCCAAACCACTGTGATTTAATTTAATTAAAATGAAGACCAGGCAGAATGCATTATTACATATTGATAATGTATGCAAACCCAGGCAGACTTAGGGAATTATTTTGACAAAATTCATATAATGGATGCAGATCAGAGCCCCCGAACAAGCCAGTCTGTCAAATTAAATAAGCCGTCTCTAGAATTTTAACAGCACTGTGAACTTAACAATAATCATTTTTTTAACATTGTCTTGCAAGCAGCAAAGTTGGGAGAGAAACTAAATAATATATAATGATTTCCAGACATCATACCTTATTTAGAGCTAGAGAATCAAGTACTAGGGCCAAATTATTTCAAATGCACAGATGGAGTTTTTTTAGCAGGGGAGTCTTGCCTGTGTATCAGACAACAAAATCTTTAAGCTGGATGAACTAGTGATTCTGGTTTTTGTACTGCAACCCTGGGGGTGATTTTACTCTTCTTCTACTTGATCAATATTATACTTGGATTAATCAGTCTTATCAGTTGCCATTGATACTCTGCCAAGGAAGTAGTTCACACAATCTCTGTTGGTAATTTATTTATTCCGGTATTGTCCCTCTACTTGCAAAATCTGTTGCATTGCAAAACAAAACAAAACAAAACAAAACGAAACAACAAAAACAATAGTGGGATACTCTAGGATCTCAAGCACCCCTTTCTCACTGTGGCTGTCCCACAACCCTCTATTCTTCTTCTGAGACACCCTAGCCCTTAGGGAAGCTACCAATTCCCCACAGCTGAGCTACGTGGGAAACAAGAGCCCCATATTTCAAACTAAGTGGGCATTTCAATTTAAATATTCACCATCACTTCAAATTCAGCTTGTTTAAAGCTGATCTTCTCTTTCTTCGTCACCCAGAAATGGGTGGGACAGAGGTTCATAATGTATATGGCGTGAAAAGGGAAAAAAAGTGGGAGAACTTTCCAGCCATAGATTTAACCCAAATCCTTGCTATAATTGGGACTCTATGAATATAGGTCAAGGTTTGCTTCCTATTACTATTGTAACAAATTACCACAAACATAAAGGCTTCAAATGAGACAGATTTATCATCTTATAGTTAAGGAGGTAAGAAGTCTGAAATGGGTCTCACTGAGCTAAAATCAAGGTGTCAGCAGGCTGCATTCCTTCTGGAGGCTCTAAGGGAGAATCCATTTCCTTGCCTTCTCCAGCTGCTAGAGGCCTCCATAATCCTTGCTTCTTGGCTCCCTTCCCCCATCTTCAAGGCCAGCAATATCTGACCCTGCTGTGCCTTTCTTCTACAGTTATACCTTCCTCTAACTCTGACCTCCCCTTCTGACTCCATCTTCCACTTTTAAGGACCCTTGTGATGACATCGGGCCCACCTGGATAATCCAGGATAATCATCCCACCTCAAGGTCAGTTGATCAGGAACCTTAATTCCTTTGCAACCTTAATCCTCTTTTGCTATGTAACATAATACATTCACAGATTCCAGGGATGAATGTTTTTGGGGAGCAGTGGTCATTCTGCCTGCTGAAAGACTATAGTGCACATAAAATACTATGAGTAACACTTTTCCCTCTGCCTTTGGATATTTCTGAGTAGATCAATTTTCTTTTGCTTTTGTTACTGTTATTAGCCTTAAAAGTGAACCAACAACATATATTTTAGCATTTTAATTAAGGATATTTTATAGTTAGAATGCTTCAGGAAGCTTTGACCAGGAATATGATTATAGAAATAGAAAGTAAACCAATACCCATCAGCAAACAGTAGGAATGGAGGCTTCATCACTGGTGTGCATACTAGCAAGTCTTTGCTTTTCTTTGTGTTTTAGTTGTTTATGCAATAATCCATGGGCATACTAGAGGCTGTCATTAGGAGTGCTTAACTACAACAAGGAAGAAAATTTTAGAATCTTTAGCACTGGGGGTATTTAAAAGAAAAAGAAGTAACACATTTTATGCATAAAGTAAGGTTGATAAAATGGTGCAGATACAATGGTTTCTCAACAAGTCAAACACAGAATTACCATATAACCCAACAGATCTATTCCCAGATATATTCCCCTGAGAAGTGAAAACAAATATTCAAAGAAATACTTGTATATGAATGTTCACAGCAGCACCACTCATGAATCCAAAAGGTGTAAAGCAGCCCAAATACCCATCAGTTGATGAATGAACAAACAAAATGTGGTATCCATGCAACAGAATATTCTTCAGTCACAGAAAGGAATGAAGCACTGATACATGTTTTGACATGGATGAACTTTGGAAACATTATGCCAAGAGAAAGAAGCCAAATATGAAAGACTGCATATTGGATGATTCTGTTTGTTTGAAATATTCAGAAGACATATATCCATGAAGACAGAAAGGAGACTGATGGTTGTCAGGGTCTGGAGGGGAGGGAGCAGTGGAGAGTGACTGCTAGCGTGTGTGGGGTGCTACTTTGTGGGGGTGATGCTGAGAATATTCTGGAATTAGATACTGCAAATAGTTGTACAACACTGTGAAAATATGAAAATCACTCAATTGCACTCTCTAAACAGGTGAACTTTGTGGTATGTGAATTATATCCCAATGAAGCTGTTATTTAAAAAAGTAAGGATAAATTGCATTTATGTGAACCGTGGCAAGAAATAGCTGCTAGACATTGCCTTGGGAAGCTCTTCATGACAGTACTGGTTAAACTGCTAAGTGTCACAACTTAGAAAAAAGTAAAAACAAACAAAAAAGTCAATGAGCCAGCAGGAGCTCTGCGGAGGGTAATAAGGAATTGGAAAACAAAGCCCTATGGAGAAAAGTTAGAGGAATTTTGGGTTATCCTAAGGAAGCAAAAGCTTTAGGATAGTCCCGGAAAGAACATGAGGTTTGAGTGTGCACCAGCCAACATCCCCACAGGAATCACACATCACACTCAAGTGTTCATGCACAGTTAGATGAAGGGGCTATTTACAGCAGCACTAGCAGAGGCTGGTAACACATTCAGGGACTGGCAACACTGAGAAGCCTCCTGAGTTTGTAAGGACAAAGGGAGGGAATGATGATACAGAAGACCAGAGAGCCTGGGGGTGTGGAGGAGGGGCTACCAGACAGGAGCTGCCATCTTCTAATGTAGTTGTTGCCAGAACTGCAGTGGGGCAGGGAATGGGGTAAATAGCCTGACCTCCTTCTCCTTCCCCCCTGCAGTCTCCAGATAGTACCACCCACTGACCACTTCAAATGGGAAGCCAGAGAGTGAACGAGTCCAGGCAATGAGGTCCCTAGAAGCTAGGCTGTCACAGTCCAGAGAAGGGTAGAGAAAAGTGTGTGTGTGTGCGTGTGTGTGTGTGTGTGAAGGATGGAAAATGGAGAATAACTGAGTGCTTGCTTGCTATACCCAGTTCCCTACTTAGAGAAGCTGAGACAACAAATACCTGCGAGGGCTCCATGCTTTATACCTTGTGATCCCAATACTCTAGCCACCAGCAGAACTGCAAAAACACTACCACTGCTTACTGTGTATGAAGCACTTTACATTATTTAACTCATTTAATCCTCCTATAATAACAACGTACAAGTAGCATTCTCTTTATGATAGCCATTTTATAGATGGAGAGGCTGTGGCACCTGGAGATTAACTCATAGACCCAATGTTTCATTGCTAGTAAGTAGACAAGTGATTATTTGAACCCACAGAGGGACTCTGGCTCCAGAGTTGTTCTCTTAACCTCTATAGTCACTGAAAGGGGATGGAGCAGGAGTCCATAGGCTGGTCAACAAATTCAGTGATAGTTAGCCTAATGGTAGAGCTCTGCTTAAGGTGTTTACTCTATGGCTGACACAATCCGATATTCTAAGAGGAATCTGGATGCACGACATAGAGCAAGTCAGCAGACTGTGGGGTTTGAGGAGCCGAGAGAAAGGCAGGATAGTTAATATGGAAGAAGTGATGAGTTCAGGCATCAGGGTAGCTGAGTCACCATGGAGGGCCACAATGGCCTCATGCTGCAGAGGGGACAAGTGGAGCTGTTGCTAAATTGACAGAGCAGATGCTGGCTTCCTAGAACTACAATGTATCTTCAGCAAGGCTGCAGTTTGCCGATGCCTTCCCTTGTTCTTTCTTACTTTGCCATGTCTTTACAATAACTCCTCACTAACTGAGGAAATCTGAACCACTCTCTGTTTCTGGCATTTTAATCAAGTCCAACTGAGATGAGTTAATTATTTAAACATACGAGGATCTCTTGGGCAAAAAAGAGTCACCAGTCTTTGTTCTCTCCCCATTTGTTTAGAGAGGAAATTGACATACCACAGTCTAAAAGATATATGTTAGTTATATGGAAGTTATTCCATGATAGACACTTCCAAGGGAGGATATGAAAACATCTCCTCTGGAGAACTTTAAAAATAGTTTTCTCATCTGTCCAAGGGTGGTTTCCATGAAATATTGCCTGAAGGCACAAGAATCAATGGCTCCCAACTGTGACTCCACATACTGGCGTCAGGTCCCTTAGGAAGTTTTCACTATCTTCTACAGGGTGAGAGGGCAAAAACGACATTGCTGTCTGTCTGTCTCTCTCTGAGCATCAGTATTAGGTTGCTCACTGTCATTTTTTTAGGACAAAATATTCCCTTTTCTGATATTAAGGTATCCCTCTCCTTGATGAAATTACGGTAGTGGTAGGCAAGTAGTATATTGTAGTAGGTTTCCCCCCTCCCTTTCTTTTTAAGATATTCTTGCTTGGCAAAATAAAAAATTGGCAAATCTGTTTCAGTCTAATTTTTTAATGTCATTTGTCTTACAAAATTAAATATCTGAGAACTGTAGGCCCAAATGATCTCTAAATGTCCCTACTATCTCTAAGATTCTAAGTTTTAAAGTCTTGAAATAACAGAAAATCAAATGGACTAGGAAGGTGAGATGATTTCTTTTTGCATTTAACCTACTGCAGTAACAAGTTAATGGAGTCTAACTATCTTAGACAGAAGAGATAATAAGCGGAGATGCCTGTAAGTTAAAATTTTGTAGTTTCTGAGTGGAAATGACAGTCTAAATGTCAAACCCCATAACATGGCCTAAAGAACGCCACACCAAAGGTCACAGTTAGAAGGCAATATTCAGCTCTGGAGACAGTTACAAGTCAGATGGTATGTGATGCCCCTGGTATGCAGCCATCCTGAGAGGAGAACTAAACTAGTTTTTAAGCAAAAATTTGTCAAAAGGAAACTCTAAATAGGTCCAAAAAGAGCGGTTTGAATGAAAAAATGCTAGATCCTTTAAATAAAAGAAAATCATAATGTTCTGGTGCATAATTATTCCACATACAAATGAATATGCAGCTAGTATTTTCTGTTCGGTGAACATAATGCTGTTATTTACGTAGAATTAGTTCAACATACCCAAAGCCTCTGCCAGGCCCCAAACCTTCTGTCCATAGATGTCGGTCTTGTTCCAAGCAAATGTGTAGATGAGATTAATTGCAGCAGGAAACCACTTCTGTGTGAGCCGTCCTTCCACAGCCACCGTGAGGTGTACTTTTATCATTCCCACAGGAATGGTCGAATGTGTCAGAAGGATCCGGAGCAGGGTTTTATACCCAGGGGTGCGGCTGCTCAGGTAACTCAGTCTCACAAAGCTGGAAGGAATGGGGATCTCCTCCTGTACGACCTGAAAGACAAAAAGCTGGATGAGCTCTATTGGTGGTCATGGGTAGAGGAGGACACTGCTTGCTTTCTCGCCTTAGAGACAGACCAAAGTAAAGAGGTTAAAGGGATCCTGTGGACGCCAAGGCAAGAACCCTGGTGAGGCTGAGTGGCCATAGGTTTCAAATTTTGCACTGAATCTACATGGGGATCCAAGACATCCAAGTAACCCTGAGGACTGTGCTTCTTTTTTCCCTGCCAGGGAAGACTGTAAAAAGAACAGTTTTAGTTTGTCAACAGTGTTCCAAAAATTGCTTAGTAGGAGTTGGAAAAGATCACACTACTGAATGTCAAGCATTTGAGTGCTATGGGCTCCACGGAGGAGTCTTTTTCTTATATATACATACAGAAAATGTTGTTTGGTGTGTTAAGTCATATATCACAAAACCACTGCTATAATCCTTACTCAGGCCAGGCTCTCTAGGAGGAAGGACTCCAGAAACAGGCTCAGCAAAGTGATATTTTATGACAGAGATTATGGTTTCCCTAGAATTAATCTTTACTGATGCCATCAAACTTGTCTTCTTTGGACCTTTAGAATGACCCTGAGTGTCAATTTTTTAATCAAATTTTGCTTACATATTTCTTTGTGCTTCGACCTACCAATAGCTGGGAATAAGTTTTTCCAAGTTGACACTTGTAACTGAGAAGCAAATAACTCCTATTAACTGCTGTGTACATTTTATACTAAATGTTGGCCCCAGAATGAAACTACCACTTGGCTTCTTTAATTAATTGCTATTGCTTATTTGTTTATTTGCACAGATGGAGTTAAACAACCAAAAGCGGTCACTAAAATTGGATCTTGTGTTCTATGACTTTGACTTTTCAAAACTCAGCTGAAGAAAGAGCCTATTTGATACTTTTAAGGTGACATGAATATTGTGGATATTTTTGTGCCCTCACTCATTTTTAGCTCAGAACCTTGTCCCTTTTCCAAATGAGTGCACATAGTAGGACAGGTTGTTAGACACATGGTATCTCATATTGTCCAAGATTTCTGGTCATTATTTTTCTGGGGACACAAACTGTTTTTGTCTATTCTTTGCCTGATTTTCCTTCCTCTACAAAGCTAGTTGATACTCGAGCTGTTTAAAGGCTTTGTCTTCTTAGACGCTGGCAGAAGTACAACAGTGAAGCCCAGCAGGACACTTACCACCTTAGTATTTCATTTCCCTATGGAAACATGCCATCCTAGAGGAGTTTGAAAACTGTGCTGGAAGAGACCTGTACTTCCTAATGACAAGTATACAGTCTGGTGTACCAGTTCAATGCACCCATTAAATATGGTCTTATTTTTTCTTTCTTTTTAAGGAAAACCAGTGGAAAAGACAGGAGGGGCAACTCATTGGACTCCTTTTCCTGTAGAGCGCTATTTTTTTGTGAGTCTTTCACAAGTGGTATCCTCTGGGGATTGTTAACAGCTGCTGGGAATGCTGTGATGGGAGAAAAACCAATTCAATCTTGAAATGTCCGTTTTTACTTCATTATGAGTATACTTCTTAAATTTTGGACCTGCGTGACTTGGGTCCATTTTGGTAGCTTCTGCATTTAACTATCATTAAAATGTTTCCATAATGTGATGAGCAAATTATACTATAGATGTTTGGATGGCTTAATATTAAAATGAAAATACTGAAGTCTCAATAAAAAAAAATTCTCAGGAACTATAAAATACCAAGGTTCAAAAATATGTCTTCCTCAATTAAGGTTGAACATTCAAAAGCAAAGCTTTAAACAAAACCATACACTTGAAAACTACCTTTACCAAACACAGCTAAACAAAGAGGTGTTGTTATAACTTCGAAGAACAATGACAATGGATACAAACAAGACAATGGAGAAAAACTAGATTTCTTAAGGAATTTTAATTTCAGAACCACAAACAGTCCCACCTCATTGATTATACTGTTATCACTATTGAGCTAGCTAGCTAGCTTTGTTCTTTAGAGCACAGTGTTCATTAGGTCAAGGTTTGGGGTTTAATTTTCATGACAGCTAGTTCATCTTGCTTTGTTCTATGGCCATAGATAGTACCCTATAGCCCTGGCCAATCACTTTGCAAATGTGTGCCAGAGAGATTACATTTGAAGGCTTCTCTTAATAAATGAAGGGCAGCCCATAATGGGGCTGGCAGAAGTACCAGGAAAAGGAATCCAGCCATTATATGCCATGGACCACTCTATGATACTATGATTTTATACATCCAAAGGCCAATGTACCTACCTGCAGCTCAGGAACAATAGTTCCCCTCTCTGAACAGGACCCTCCAAATGATGTGAGTGGTGAAGGAAGCACAATAGGGTTTGGGCTGATAAAGTTGGAGATGTCGCAGGATGGTGGGTCTGATACAACTCTCTGCATGGTTACTTTCTCTACCACAATGAACTGATTCCAGGGCAACCAGAGTGTCCTCTTCTCAGACAGGAAAGGTGATCGGTCAAAGATTAAGATGACAGAAATGCCACCAATGGCTACAAGGTCAAAGCTGAGAAGGAAAAATACAAGACGGTTTCAACCAAATGAACAACCAAAATAAAGTTTAAGTTAAAAAATACATTATTTTAGTGCACTTTCCTTCCTTTGGGACTCAACTCCAGCCATTCGTATTTCTGTTTTGTAAGTTCCCTCTAGCTAAATATATGGATGTCTTCTTTTCACTATCCAGTAGATTTTTGAGAAAATACTCTGTATCACCAGATGATATTCACCCCAAATTTGAAAACCAATTTTAATACTATCTTAAACAAGACCACTGCATGTATTTCTGCAAAGCCGTGTCTTTCAGCAGCGTCTTTAATATAATACATTATTTATCCTCAAAAATTACTATAATGTAACTCAAGAAAAGTAAAGAGCCAAAAGGTTAACTATCTTGTTTGGAGTCACAAACATAGTGTCAGAAATCTGGTGGTGTCTTTGAGATGGCATTTGGAGAAAGACAACAGCAGAGGAAAGCTCTTCAGTGAAATTTGCTTGAACAGTACCATGTCTGAACCCTTCACACCTGCCTTCCCACTTTGGCTCCTGATTCTACTTGAAGTTGATGTTTAGGATTTCTGGGTCTGTCTAGAATTCCTCTTGGTTTCCTTTTGTAAGACAGCCTGTAATGGACCCTATCCATCTCCGCTGACAACACCTTCCATATCTCTGACAAAGCAAGACTACCTCTCCTGAAAGCCAATTCTGTCCATCACTCAGTGTGGTATCTGACATTACTCTTGCACTGGAGCATAACAGAATCAGATTTCAGTTCATTCTGCACTAGATGATTCTACCTTACTTCTCTTGTAAGCATAATGATGTCTTTGAGATAATGTACTTGAAAGCATTCAAAAAGCATAAGATCCTATATAAAAGTAATATAATGATAAATTATTACTATTATATCATAAAAATGGATAAAGGGCAATATGATGCTCCTTAATATTCAAAGCAACTTAAATCCACAGGAGAGAGATATAAGCAATTCCCTGCATTAAAAGAGAAAGAGATCTTTCTGTAAAACACCTTTTCAATGATAGAATGCCCTAATAGAGAATCAGACTTAATTATGGATAGCTCACCATTCCATTCATATAACATTTATTATATCTATTATAGTATTGCCAATCATGTCTTGTTGCAGAAATCTCCCAGATAAAGACAAATGGGCAGTAACAAGGGATGGCTAACACTGTATTTCTTACTGTTACTTTTTTAGTCAAGCACCTGTAGTAATAAGGCAGTTTCCAAAAAGAGGGTTTGAAGAACTATAGTAGTTATAGAAAATAATCTAGGTTTGAACTAAAAAAAAGAAAACCCAAATGGCTTATGATTTAAGACAGAAAGGCTGAATTCACGGTAATACAGGAGCAGTTTAAGGGAAGTATGCTGGGGAAAATCCTACACTACTTGTCAAGAGACCTTTGCTCTAGTTTACATTCTATGTTGATTTACCTCATGTCTATGGGCAAGTCGGCTTTGCCCAGACCTTGGCTCTTGCCTCTTTAAAACTAAAGTGCTTATTTACTTGAAAACAAAAACAAATGCACACACATACACAAATTAACTATCTAAACAAAAACATATGTACCTGGGAATTATTCTCTATGTCTAGAAAGATGACGCAGACAGGGCAGGGTTCTTATTTTGTAGAAAGAACAGGGTTTTGGCTTCATACACACCTGGGTTTGAATCCCGGCTCTGCCATGGTAACTTTGTGTCTTTGGGCTAATTATTTAACCTCCATGAGTTTCTGTTTCCTCATTAGTAAAATGGGGCTAATATGATCTATCTCTCAGCTGCTACTGCTAATGAGTAAATAAGAGAGACTTAAGAGTCAAGGACTCAGTAAGTGTTAACTTTCTTCTCATATCAGATCCTTGGCCTTTTACATTTACAGATGTAATTTCTTGTCCAAATGAACTGTAGGACAGTTTTTGATTATCTACGTAAGCAGATACTGATTCTTAAATTCTTCTGTGAACTTCCCCTAGGTTTCCTGTGATGGTTTACTGTTATCTGTCAATGAAGCAGGGCGATAGTACCCAGCTATTCAGACACTAATCTAGGTGTTGCTGTGAAGGCATTCTGTAAGATGTGGTTAACACCTACACTTAGTTGACCTGAAGTAAATGAGATTACCCTTGATAATGTGGGTGGGCCTCATCCAATTATTTGCCACACCTTAAGAGCAAAACTGAAGTTTCTCTGAGGAAGAGGGAATTCTGTTTCAAGACTGCTGACGTAGCATCAACTCCTTCCCAAGAGATGGCAGTTTACCAGTCCCTACAGGTTTGAACTTGCCAACCCCACAATCATAGAAGCCAATTCCTTGAAATCTCTCTTTCTCATGTATATGTTTATATGTATGTATGTACACAAGTATACACACACAGGTTCTCTTCCTCTGAAGAAATCTGACTGATTTTTTTCTTCTTCCACCTAGCTGGTATATGGTCAGACTGACTCATTAATTGCCATGGAGGTGGAAGGTGGCTCTGTGGCCAAAATTCCATCTACTCATTCCAGTTCCAAATTGCATGTTCCCTGGATCATTAATTCTTTGGGATTTCCCCCACCACAAATGATCTCCATTGGCATGGATCATTAAGAACAAAGTATCAGGGACACCTGGGTGGCTCAGTGGGTTAAGCCTCTGCCTTCCGCTCAGGTCATGATCTCAGGGTCCTAGGATCCAGGCCCCCATCGGGCACTTTGCTCGGCCGGGAGCCTGCTTCCTCCTCTTTCTCTGCCTGCCTCTCTGCCTACTTGTGATCTCTCTCTCTGTGTCAAATAAATAAATGAAATCTTTTTAAAAAAAGAACAAAGTATCAAGTCATATGATAATGAGTACAAAAGACCAAAGGGAGAGGACCTATTTGTTTGGAGACTTGTCAACCATAATAAGTCAGACCAGTCATAACCGTAGATGGAAGACTATTGAGGCCAATGCAAAATGCTTATTTCTGCCTTATAGTATCCATAAATCGATAAACTCTTGACTTGAGGGGAATTCACCTATTGTGCTTCTCACTAGCCAAACTGTAACATAGGAAGTTCTCTTTCAAAACTTTCCTGAGCACCTGTTATATAATCTGAGTTGAAGGTGGCTAGTCATAGAAGGTAAGAGCCAGATTACTTGGGTTCAAATTCTGGGCTCGACTTTTATTAGCTGTGTTAATTGGGATACGTTTTCTCATCTGACAATTGGGGAAGATAATAGTGTTTCCTATCCCATAGATCTGTTGTGACGATGACATGGATCAACAGTTATGAAAATGCCTGACATACACTAGACACTCATACACACTCATTTTTCTCCTAGAATTGCCTTTTTCTTCTATTCTACTACTTGACTTCTCCCAATCTGCATGTCTAATGTCTTCTTACTTTTAGAGGGCTCCTTCTTCCACTGACATCCTTCCTTCTGCTTTTCTTTTTTTTTTTTACATCATTTTGGTCCCTTGACCTAGACCTTTCCTGGTTCTCTAGGGAAAGTTGTCAATTAACTTGTGCAAATGGATAGCAATGGGGGTAATTAGTTCTACATCCCATACAACGTATTTGCATTTAACTGGGACTTTTAGAGTCAACAGCTTAACCCAAAACAGTGATGCCACTGTAGGAACTATAGGCAAGGAAGCAGACAGGTTGGACTGAAATTTAGAGACAGAGGGCCCCTTACAGCATCTTACCTATCACAGTCTGTCTCCTGGGTAGTTAAATGCTAATCTCAGCCTTTCTAGAATCCTTTGCTCTCAGGTATAGTTTCCTTATAATACTCTGCTTTGGAAAGTATGCACTTAGTCTGAGAGAGCAAAAAGCAGAGGCATATAAATGGAAACTCCCATCACACTGTCACTTTATGTCCAGGACATGACAGTGGGACAGTCTGCTTGGCATTTGGGGCACAGATTTTGAATGCTTACACCCTTTGTGGAGCCTGAGGGGAGAGTTATTGCCAGAGGGGACTCTGGCTGTATCTGTCATCTACATAAACCTAGTTCTCACAGAGAGCTCAGCAGACAAGGGTCTTCGCATTTTCCTTTAAACAAAAAACACAAAAATGATGACAAAAATTGTTCCTCTTTAATGTTTTCAGTAAACTGGAAACAGAAAGTTTTAGATGTATATCAACCATAATAAGTCAGACCAGTCATAACCATAGATGGAAGACTATTGAAGTCTTTTAAGCTCTTTTGTAAATATCAAATAATTCACTGAAACCTTTCTACACATGCTAAAAAAAACCCCTAAAGGCCTATGAGTTCTCCAAGAGAGGTCAAATGTCTCCAAGGGCATATTCTACTTAAAGAAATAATTCATTTTCCAATTTCTGGTACATGGCTGAACATGCTGGCAAGGGAGAGGCCACTTCTGTATACCAGTCACTGGTGAGGGAACTACCAAAATTTTATCATTGAATCTAATTGGAAGAAAGGTCCCCTTAAATTAGTAGAGAGCTCCGATTATGGACTGTTTGAAAGGAAATGTACTTTTTATTGCATATACACATATATATGCAATGGATGTGTGTGAGTGTGTGTGTGTGTGTGTATTCAGACTATCTGTACCCAGAGTAGTTTTGCTGAGTTTGTTCTAATAAATGGATGGCTAGTTAATAATTAGCAATATAATTTACATACAAATCATTCATATGATTTACTGAAGTCTTACAAATGGTTTGTTTTGCTTAAGTATGTTAAAACCTTTCCTTATTAGCTTCTTTAACTATTTTTATAAGCATTTTCTTGACAAGCAGTTGACAAAAATAAATTCAGCATAGCCCAGGTTGAACAGTTAACAATTCTGAAGTGGTTAGGATTAATGAAGTTGGATTGTAGGTTCTTGAAATAAGATGGTCTTTCACACTGTGATAAAGTTCTAAGCGAACATCTCTTTACAGAGAAAAGCAGCTTGTCATGAGTAGTTCATTTCAAGGGTAGCCATCTGGAGACTAGGGCACCCCAAGGCCATCATTACAGTGTTCCTAAGTGTCATAAACAGGTACCTTTAAGCTGGACACATGGACCTATTGACTCAAATATTCTGAACAAATGTCTATCTAAATGATAGACAAAATGTCAACCTAAATGATAAACAGAAATGTTTTTGTGAGCAAATCCTTTTCTGGGATGAAAAGGTTTTACTTAGTGGTCTTGCTTCCCGGATCTCAGAGAACCTGAGAAGCCCTTAGAGAGTAGCTTGGTGGTTGGTGTTGAGGTTAAATCACTACAGTTATACAGAAACCGAAGAGAATTGGTTAGGCTGACCATGCTTGTCAATCAGTCGCAGCCACTAGTAAAATAGGCTGTCTAGGGAAGATGCATTAAAAATAAATATCGTAATGCAGCTGAATTCTGTACTTTTGGAAGAAACTTTCTGTATGTCTTCATTTCTAAAATATTTTGAGGCTGCCATAGAAGAATGGTCTAAGTGCTCCATGGCTCCTTCTTCCTGTCCTGCATCATAACACTGAATTTTGAAGTCAGATTGATAAATGGAATTGGATGAAGGCTAGGAAACTTTCCACATGGCCAGGGTTTCAAGAAGACTTGAGTAATAGCACATGGTTAGAAGAGAAATTTAGTTTGATTTAGCTTGGGAATAGAGGAAATAAATATCACTAGTGATTTTCTGAAATACAGCTAGAAGGAAGATGGGCTTACAAACACTGTATCATCTAAGTCCTGGTTTGACTCATAGCCAGAAGTCAGTATTTGGCCCCTACAGTGATTAGAAGCAATACTAACATACCTTCCATCTTGCCGGCTGATGGTAAACCCATAGTCACTGTGGTGCAAAAAACTAACATTCACCCCTACTAGAGGGGTTCCATCTTCGGCCACAACTTGGCCTCGAATCACACAAGCACGCCTGCAACACAAGATCAAAGGAAAATATAAAAGCATGTTGAGACTAGATACCAGAAGCCAAGATGGAGACACTTTGGAAAACACAGTCAAGTATAACAGAGAAAACAATGATTTCACCAACCCAGTAGTAACTAATAACATTTTGAGGATGGCATGTATATCTTTTTTACCCATCAAAACTGAGATTATACTCAGTATAGATCTGCATCCTGATATTTTTAACAGTATATAATTAACATTGTCCAATGTGATCAGAAATTCCTTAATATATCATTTTGTGATTATACAATATAGCTTTAAAACAGCATTCCTTGGGGGCACCTGGGTGGCTCAGTTGGTTAAGCGACTGCCTTCGGCTCAGGGCATGATCCCGGAGACCGGGGATCGAGTCCCACATTGGGCTCCCACATCGGGCTCCCTGCTCGGCGGGAAGCCTGCTTCTCCCTCTCTCACTCCCCTTGCTTGTGTTCCCTCTCTCGCTGTGTTTCTCTCTGTCAAATAAATAAAATTAAAAAAAAAAACAGCATTCCTTAATCCATTCCTTATCTTAGGACATTTCATAGTCTCTTCACTTTTCCAGCACTGAATATTTTATTATTTCCTTGGGAGATAGTCCCAGTTGTGGAGGAATATTTTTCTCTTATTAAAATTAGAATTCATTACATTAGTTAATACATAAATATATAGTACATGTGACTACAGTCTGCTCACCACCTCCCTCTCCCAGTTGTTGGGTCTTCTCCTCAGAGGTGATCAGCAACATCATTTTGTTGTGTGCATTTTCTATGCATTTATATACATATATGTGAACATTTTTAAGGCTCTTGATACATATTGCCAAATTGCCTTTTTTGAAAAACAATTTTAAAAAAAAATAAGACTGGCTAACTTTTAAGAGTTAGTCTGCAAAAGAGACAAGGTCCTTGGCTATAGTATTCTGTTTCTCTTGCCTAATTGAAATAAAATATTTCAGGTGATTTCCCCTTTAAACAAAGGAGTTTTTGGGGCACCTGGGTGGCTCGTTAAGTGTCTGCCTTCAGCTCAGGTCATGATCCCGATCCCGGAGTCCCAGGATTGAGCCCCACATCGAGCTTCCTGCTCGGCAGGAAGCCTGCTTCTCCCCCTCTCACTCCCCCTGCTTGTGTTCTCTCTCTAGCTGTGTTTCTCTCTGTCAAATAAATAAATAAAATCTTAAACAAAGGAGTTTTACCCTTGCCAAAAAATGGGATTCTATTAAACTAGCCTCTAAACAGGGCTGTCTCCCAGACATAGTCCACTAAAATGTGTATACTTTCATCCCTAACATGACCAAGTTGTAACAAATTTCAGGAGCTTGACAGTTAAGAAGAGGAGCAAATTCCAAGCAAAGATTTTTCACTATTCTGCTATTATTGTGGGCAGCAGGGGTTGGGGGGCAGTTTTTTCACCACTTGTGGAGGGGGGAGTCTAATCCTAGTTTTGGCAGCCCTGAGCTCGAGGATGTGCATTTTATACCTGGAGCTGGTAGTGCTGAGGAAGGTTGAGCAAGGTCAGTAATTTTTTTTCCTAGGAGTTAATGCCATTTTTTCACCAAGTGGGATTCAGTAGACCCACGGAATCTTAATTTTGGATTAAAGAGGGCCATGTTATTTGGGCAAACATAACTTTCCAAACTAACCATGATAATTCCACCCTGGCAAGATACCTTCTTTAAACAAAATTAGCAAGCTGAGGCAATGTGTCTAAAGGCTCATGGCTACAAAGATCATTTGAGAGAGAGAGAGAGATGACAAAAACAAATCTCTGAAAAATCAAAAGACGGTTAACAGCCAAAGTTTGTTTTATATGTTATAGCCAATAAACTCCAAACTAAGTTATATCACACACAATCAGAGGAATTGGATATAAGTTATGCTAATAGGGTCTATCCTGTATTATCTAAGTAAGGCCTTCCCCCCAAATAAGCTACAAGCCATTAAGTACTATCCAAAAGTAAGCTAGTATAACTGTTGTTATTGGTGTATTGAGCTCTCAAACATCTCTAGTTTTGACAGATCAGTGGCTTTCTTCTTTTCAGTGAGCTGTATACTTTATGAGTTCTGTAAATCATGGTTCTGAATGGTATGCAAATGGCATATTGGCACTTGCTTTGCCTTGTGTGATTCTCCCAGTCTCTTTTAGGGATGTTTTGAAAGCTGGAGATTTTGAAATCCCATTTGTTCTAATAGAGAAGACATTTATTTGAAAGTCAATGAGTACTGGATTTTGAACTAATCCTGACAGATCTGGTCCCAGGTTCTAAGTCCAATGTAACAAGAAATGAAAATGAAAGGATGTCTCTGGTTTTACACAGTAACCTTCTGAAGGTCTTTAGAAAAAAAAAACTTGACAAGCAGGGTACAGACGAAGTAGAAGCAAGCTGAGAAAATCTCCTGCAACTATTTAGGGATTGGAGCTCGAAGGGCTGAGAAGAGGTACTGGGAAGTCAGTTAAATATGGCTTCCTGAGCCCTAAGTGCTGACTGCCTTTTTGGGCAGTAGGGGGGTAACTCCAAACTTACCATGGCTTTACCAGTTTACAAGGTGGCTTTTGCAACAACAAAGCTTACCCAGGTGGCTGCTGATTCCCTATGGGCAAGACAATTCCACAGTTACTCAGTTTATTTGTTCACATTACTTTAGACATTGTGTCTTCCCACAGCTATACTAGGCTCAATTATTTTTGTTTTTATTTTGTCAAGCCTAGTTGGCATTATTTGCTCATATTTTATGACAGACACAGACCTGTCTCTTCTCTTTGCTGCTCTCTTATTTTCTATATAGTTTATATTTATGAAGGATCCAGGCTGGTGAGTGAAAGTCTCATAAAAGTCATCATTATTCTGTGCGTTTCTCTTGTATTCCTCTCTTCCTTCATTCTGTATCTCATTCTGAGTAGACTTGTCTTTTGACTCTTCTGCTCTTTAATATTCCTCATATTTTATGAAGCACACAGATTTGTGTGATAACGACTCATCAAAGTCATCATTATTCAAGACATTGTCTACCTGTTCTTCTCATTCATTTCACTCATCATTCATAAATAATGCGCAGACTTGTCTTTCAACTACCCAATTTTTTATTTCTCATATTTTATGATGCACGCCAACTTATAGCATATGATAAAGCCCCATAAAACTTATTATTCTACATTTATCAGCACTGAACTCTCTTTGTAATGTATTTGGCTTTAAATGTTCTAAGATTCCCTGTATCTTGCTGCATTTGCTCCCATTATTTACACACTCCAGGTCATCTATTTTTCACAAGAATAACTCTCAGCTCCTTTCATTCCTGGATTACTAGTATTTACTGTAATATTTTACCAACATCAGTCACCCTGTGTCAGTGGAAGTTGTCTAAATTTCAGGACAGTATTAAAGTATTCTTTTCTATTTGCAGTAATCTTGATTGGCACTGCATGCAGAAACGTAGGGAAAACATCTTCCCAGGCAAACTCTCCATTTCAGAAAGAAAGCTCTTAAGTCCACTTGTTTCCCGAGGCTACTCCTGCTCCAGATGGCCCTGAGGGAGACTTTGTATATACTCCTGCAAGTATGATGAACTGTGTGCCACTTTGCTTAGCTCAACTGCTGTTTTGTCCACTCCTGGCTTCTAAATTCAAGTATTCATAATTGTGGATGGTAGCCTTGTATCTACTTTATCCTTCCTGAGTCACACAGCCACTGAAATGTAGTCTCTCCCTCTTTACGTTGTCTGTTTGGGTTGTGCTTCTCATATCCAAGGCAGCCTGTATAATTCATCTTTTTCCCAGTTTAGGTCCTTGTTGAAGTAGTGAGCTGGATATGGCGGGGGTCTGTCTTTGGTAGTGCCACAATCCTGCTTTCTGGGCTTGTCATCATTCCCATTGTGGTGCTTCCCTGCTTCCTCACCCAGAGAGTCCCCGGTGTCCTCAAATCACCACCTAAACGAAGTATTCATACCTGGTCTGTTCTTGGCCAGTCCTGGGGACTTTCCTTGGGGAAACATCTTGAATTCTTAAATTTTTGTCACATCAAACTACCCTTAACCTGAGTCCTAATCCTTCAAGGACCTGCCTTTTTCTGAGACCTTTTCCCATTAAGTATACTGAACTCTTCTGAACTGTCATAAAGCTGGCCCTACGCATGCATATGGCAGATGTGCACCCAGTGTGACTGTCATTGGTGCTGGTTATGTGTGTCTGTTAGTGTATCTCAATGGCAAGTACTGCATGGTTTCTATCTTTGCTTGGGGCTCACTCTTCTTTGATTCACAGACATGGTTGGGATGCTTGCCTTCCTTGAACCTAAAAAACAAGAACCTCTCCCTGCTGTTCTGGGTTAGAGCAAGAGGACTTGAACTCAGATGGACGTGACCAAAGTGACTTTAGAAACATGTATGGGGAAAGATCACCCCTCACAAGTGTCTCTTTTTCCGTTCTCAGGAGTATACAGGCTGCTGCCAAGCTTTCTACTCGCTGTCACCATGCTAAAGCAGCAACCCCAAAGGAATTGTTTCTCCTTTTAACTAAATGCTGAATCTTGTAGGTGTTTGGAGGTTGGTCTGAAGAGCAGGGCATCCTGGGAAATGCAAGTCAGAATACACTTTACCCAGAGTCTTATTTAACTAACAAGCTGCTTTTTAGACCATTCTGATGCAAAAGGTCTAATTCATTCTGTATTTGCTATTTTCATGGCACAGTCAAATTATCCCTAGCCTTCAATAAACTCTTGGTTCCATTCTCCTCTTTTCTTATTTGTTGTCTTTTGTCTTCAGTGTCAAATTTCCAATATTCAGTCAACACCTCAGGCAAAAACATTAACCTCAAGCACAAGAGTTGGTTTGAAAAACAACACTGAAAACTAAATTGCTGAAAGAAGATGTAATTTACCGCATTGTGTTTCTGATTAAAATCTTATGCAAGGAAAAAGAGGCCCAAGGGGGAGAAGGTAGAACTATCTGCAAAAGGTAACATTCAAAATCAAGGTCCTGGCCAGCAGGGGATCTAGCAGGTTAGGTTGTTTTCTTCATAGGAACAGATGAAATCCTTCCCAGAGCTGATCAAGAGATAGCGTTGAGAAGGACTGGGCTGAGAGAAGCCACGAGAATGCTCTGCTCACTAGTGCTGGAATTCTGCCCTGTAGATGGTGTCACTTGGGCTAAAGCAGCTTATCTGCTGCCGTCATGCAATGAGTAAGGGATCTTCTCTTTCAAGTGTCATTCATCTGGGGACCGTGACCCTGGTCCTCAGTCCTTCCTGGTAATCTTTCTTGCATACAGATCAGTGTTTATCAAACTTGATCATGCACCAGAATCACCTGGAGGACACGGTAAAACAGTTGGCTGCCCAACTCCCCCGCGGTTTCTGACTCACAGATCTGGTATGGGGCCCCAGGAATGTGCATTCCTGGCAAGTTCCCAAAGACCGATGAACTTTGAGAACCACTGTTTTAGTGAAAACAAGACCAGAATACCGTCAGCCAATTAAAAGGTATGAAGGCCTCAAGAGGGAGGCACAGGACATAAACTGCACCAAGGCGGGCAAGTTACTCATTGGTTCACCATTGCACAGTTATGAAATAAATCCGTGAGGCACAAATTTGTAACTCCTCTGTATAAACCTCTGGAAAAGAGTCTGTCAAATTGTTGTTTGGGAGTCATGTTGAAACTGTCATAACAAAGTGGAGGTTGGAGGACAGGATGAACTGTAGGGTCCCTTCCAAATCCAGAGATCATAAAATGAAACAATGTTTTAACCTGATTTATCATAAAATGAAACAATGTTTTAACCTGATTTATCTGTTTCAAATAAGTGTCATTTTTTCCTCCATCCTTATTATTCTCCTTAGACAGTGCTTGGATGCATGTTATCACACTTGTCCTAGCCTGTGTGGGATGAGAGTTATAGATGTGTCTGCCTTTTCTATTAGATCATCTACTCCAGGGCAAAGACTGTGATTTTTCCTCTCTGTGTCCTGCCCGCTGCCTGGGGTACATGGCGCCTGCTCAAGAAAGCTACATACACAGAACTTCAACTCAAATAGTTTTGTATGAAGATGCAAGATACTTGCAACCTACCCTCATGGCACTGCTTCAAAGGTTTCAGAGACAACTTTCAGGTTCCTGCACGGGAGATGGCTTACAGTTCCTTTATTAGAAGCCAGCATTCTGGATTGTGTTTTGTGACTTTCTCATCATGAGAGTTTTGTTTGATAATTCACTACTTCAGGGAATTAAACAGTAACCCTGTGATTGGAAAGAATGAATGAATGGTCCTCCTCACATGCTTAATTGATGAACACTAACCCCATTATTCCTTCATATATTACCATATAATTATGATGTGGTATTTCATAATTTAAATACATTTGAGGATTCTAATATTCAAGTATTTGGGGGGTTTCCACACAACACATGCTGGGTTTTTGATATATGTTATCTAAGCTGGTACAGCACTACGAAAACATTTAATGTTATAGCATAAACCTGTTTTCATGTTCTGAAAATGCGAATGCAGTGAATGATATGCAAACCCAATAAAATCTCATTAGTTTTTACTTAAATAGAGCAGGCTGATTTAATCCCACTCAGCTGGTCACTAGCTCAAATAAATAATACCTACTAAATGGGTAACATTAAAAGCAGCTGGAAGCATTACCCATCAACATTCTAGGGCTCTGGGAAAGGTGGTGCTATTGAAAATGCAGATAGCTTTTTAAGCAGAATTATTTTCCTCATGGCTAGTGATGTTTCAAGTAAAACAAAATGGGGGCACTCACCCTGAGGACGGTGGCTATTTTCCCATCTGCCCTGGTAATTGCTTGTCAAAAGCAGGCTGGCTTTGGACGCCTGAGATCCCCAAAGAAATGGGAAAAAGATCAAGTGTTTTGAAGCAATAAGAAAACTGACGACACAGTCACATTTTCAGGAACGCGTAAGTGCCAGATTGCTTCATTTAGACACATGATTATTTTTGTCTGGAATTTGAATCCTGAAATATTTGTCCTGTAAGCCCTTGCAACTCTCCAACAGTCCCAAGTTTGTTTTTATTTGGTTTGGTTCAGGTTTTTTTTTTTTTTTTTTGCCTGTTTTACACATTACTCAAATGGTTTCTTTGTAATTAGCCCTTTGGGTTTTTATTAACCTCATTAACCTTTCCTGTCACTTCTCTGCGAAGCTCCCTCCAAATAATGGCTAGTCATTAAATATAGGGGAAGTCTGTCTGGTTGGCTATAGCCTGGCAGGGGATTATTCTTCCTTCCACAGAGGAAAATGTGGGGCCTAGCTCCACCCACACTAGTTCGAGCTCTGGATCGCTCATTAGTCGCCCATTGTGACTTTTCCCTGTCCTATTCTAGTCACCTCACAAAGGTGCCTTAATAATAAAATAACCCAGTAAAATGACTGTCTTTTAAATTGTATCTTTCTAATTATATTCTCTTATGTACCCCAGTATTTATTAAATATGTATAATGTATACAAATATATAGACAAATTTATAACAATAAAATATTTTGAAGCACTTATTATGGGTCAGGTACTACGCTGAGCACTTTCCTTAGTTCATTTAATATCCATATCACCCTGGGTAAGTACAACTATTAGCCCTGTTTTAAAAATAAAGAAACAGATCCAGAGAGGTTAAAAAAAAAAAACTTGCTCAAGATAACACAGCTAGAAGGTGGTGAAGTGGTGGAGGCCCTTCGACCTGGATTCTAAGGGGCCTGAGCTATACTGCAGATCTTTCTTAAAATGCGGCTACAAAGGAAAAGAAAGTTGGAGCTCACCTACAAGGATGGTGCTTTTGCTCTCCATAGGACATCAGTTCCTGTGGACAGTGACGAACGGCTGAGTGCTTTCTGTGTGCAGGGTGTATAGTGGAGATGAGCTATATATCCTGTTATTCATTCCTCCCTCCCCAGACTTGGATTTACTCTGCCCTCTCTCAGGACAAACTGAGATGATAGAACCAGCTAGAGACATGGCAAGCAAATGTATGGCTAAGAAGTAAGTAATAAGGATTTGAGCCTTTTGAATTTCTTAATGGACAGCTCCTGGTATCACTGACCACAGTTAATAAGCATCTCAGAACATCTGAGTTTCAAAATACCACAGATAATCAACTGAACAGCCTTTTGAAGATCTGTGCTCTTATTCTTTTTATTCTTCGTTGCCCAAGAACATTTGCAAGGAAGTGAAAGTCACACATTCTTTCTTTTTGGTACCTTTAGGTGTTGACTGCTGATTTCAGGAGCTAGTCAGCACTATAAATTTTAGCACTTTGTAATTTTTATAATGTGTTTCTTAAACTTTAGCATCAGACAAAGGAGTTGTTGGAAAAATCAGGAGATCCCGTCTTCACATGCGTAACACCTTTCATATAAACGGGATCAAAGTGCTTTATTAGCAAGTAGTAACAGTCTTCCTTCCCACTTAGGACGACTGCAGAAGTGATAAGCAAAAGAGGTTGCTCAGGACCAGCAACATGGTAAGCAAACAGAATGGCGGGGAACCGTGATGGATCCAAACCACACCGGGAACTTTTGCAAACATGGGCAGATCATGTGCAGTGGCTCCCTTCAGAAAGAAGGGTGAACAAGAGACAGATTTGCAGATGCTGCTGCTGTAGAAAGAGCTTCCCCCAGTCCTTAATGTATTCAAGTTATTCAGTAATTGTTGCACTGTGTGTTTATCAGCCCCTAGTTGTATATCTGGTATAATGTTTTTCATGTTCCTAGATTAAAACTACACAAAAACCTGCCATTAGCAAATAGACGTGGAGGTCCTTAACAGATTCATGAGAAAGTTAAACACAAAACATATGGATTCCAATTTGTACCTCAGCAAAATTACAAATGATGTTACAGACTTTCTAGGGGCTACCTGTGTGTAGACTTAACTATGTGTTACTTCCATGAATGCTTGACTACTAAACAACATAGGATTTCCTTAGTAAATATTCTAAAAGGAAGGCTTTTCTTGCCTCTTCTTCCTAATTCCAAATCAGCAAGTGGTTTCTATATATTTAATCTGTTTTGGGTCCAATACTCATTGATGAAGATCTGCTATTTTTTTTCATGACTTAACAGTCTAGGGTTGTTGCTGATTTCTCTTTCTAGAAGCTAATAAGTTTGTCTGAGGTATTCAAATTTTCTCAATGTACTCCTCGAGGACAGGCACCCCCTCGCCTTATCAGGAAAACCTAGTACAGTAACCCGTGTGTAGTAATTCCTTGAGAAAAGTTTGTTTTACTTTTCCATATAATGTCACAGAATCTTGATTAGTGGGCCCTTAAAAGTCTCTGCCAGGCCCTGGCTTGTGCAGCATTCTGTTGCATAAGGGTCCAACGTCATCTGAGATATAGGTGAATGCCATGAGGTCTCTGCTTGAGTGTCATTTCCCCAGAGAGACTTTCCAGGACCACTTGGTCTAAAATGGTCACTCTCTGTCCCTAAGCTTTCTTTGTGTCACTTGAAAGTACTTATACCTACCAGACATGTACCTTTTTTCATTATCATTCTTCCTCACTAGACTGTAGGGGGAAGGCCCTTTGTCTGCTCTAGCCCAGAGCCTAGGACAGTGCCCATCACCACATGTATAAATGAACCAAGTAAACAGTGTAATGGGTATCGATCTCAAGAGTGAAATGATTAATCTTCCTCAATTTGGATTATCTTGAAACTCTAGGATCCATCATTATAAATGATGCCAAAGTGTTGTTAACGGGGATTTTTTCATTGCGGTAAATGAGAGTTTTTTTGATGATTGATTTTTTTCCCATTAAATTCATCTGTTTAATACAAACATTTTAAATTGTAGAAAAAAATTACAGCCACACCTTTCAAAGGATGGAACTTCTTGCAAATAGTTAAGCTGCTCATGGTCCAAATAAGCTTTGTGTTTGTCTTGCAAGTCATCAATAATCTCCTGTTTGTGTCAATTTTACCAGCTCTTTATGCTCACCTGAGTTAATTAGTACCATCTCTGAGCTACTGCTGAAAACTTCCAGGTCAGTCTCACTTCTGTCATTGTTTAATGAATTTGTCTCATTTGCTAGAATATCTCTTGTCTAACATCCACTTATATTCAAAGTAGTTGAATTTGAGACCCAGAGTCGATGAATGCCAGGCTCTCTCAAAAACCTGATGTATCATAATCCACAGAACTTATTGCAATTTGTAATTAAATTATTTTTGCATTTACTTGATGTTTGACTGCCTCTACCATTAGATTTTAAGGGGAGTTCTGTGAATAAAGGGCTGTTGTTTCTTTTGTTTCCTTCCATTCACGCAGTTTCTGGCATACAGTGGGTACTCAAGAACTACCTGTTGAATAAATGAGTGAATACCTATCCTCATTACTTTTTAAAACATGAGCTGATATCAGGATATTATACTACACTAGGGATGGCAGAGGAAGTTATCTCTTCTAGAAGAATTTAAAGTCCTTGGCCACTCTGGAAATACTAGTATTTCAATAAATACAAATTTTAAAAACCAGTAATTAGTTTCACCCAAGTATGGTTATTCCTTTTTTTAAAAAAAGATTTTATTTATTTATTTGACAGAGAGATAGAGAACATAAGTAGAGCAGTAGGGAGAGGGAGAGGGAGAAGCAGGCTCCCTGCCGAGCAGGGAGCCCGATGCGGGACTTGATCCCAGGACCCTAGGATCACAACCTGAGCCGAAGGTAGCCGCTTAACTGACTGAGCCACCCAGATGTCCCCAAGTATGGTTATTCTTAAATCCTAGTCACTATTCAAGATCAGCTGTTTCTGTAGCAATGACCCATCTTCCTGCAGACTTCCTCCCTTAACCTCCCTCTTGATTGAATAACTCATTTTACTATTCACAGGATTTCAAATGGCGTTAAGTTCCCAGTTCAACTCAGTACAGAAAGGCATATTTTATTAAACAAGTTATGATAAGTAATTATGGCTATTACCAGGTATCATGAATAATCAGGAGCATGAAACAAGGTTTTTTATTGAGTGGGGTAGTAAAGGAGGGGGGAAGGCTTGTTTAAGTAGAGAATGCTAAGAATGCCACGCTCAAGGCACTGGAATACCTCAATTTGTCCTGGACACTTATCTTTGTTTTTCTCATGAGATGGAATAATGAAACATACCAAAGTAAGCCAGTTAACGGCAGCCTTCACACTGGCTTCTTGATATTGCTCCTTATTTTCTAATTTTTTCTCAGTTCTAAATTTTGATTATCTAGCCCACTGAAGGCAGAGAGGATTATTGATGCTTATTCAAAATTATAAATGATGTCAATTATGGGCAGGCTCTGACAGTGGTGGAATGTCTCATACGGAAAAAAAAAAGTAATTACTTTGCTACTGTTAGATAATCACTTCATCTTTTATGAATTTGTTCCTGTGCTATTTGGAGAACAGTAATCTTACCTTTAGGCTGGTTCTACATTTGGGAATTGACTTATCTGAGGTCCTAATATCATCTGTGTGTTCTAGGCAACAAAAATGAGTTTTTCATGAACAAATAGCACTTCAATATTACCACAACTAAGTCACTCATTCATTCTTGACTTGCTTTTTGCTAGGTGCTGTGTTAGAATCTGGGTGTATGGTGGTATGGTAGATTAAAGGTAGCCACAAATTCTTTGATACTTGTCTCACAAGAGGGGGGTTCTATGTCTCCCCCACTTTGAATCTGGGCAAGCTCTGTGACTGCTATAACTAACAGTATGTAAGGTAAGTGACACTGTTAAAATTTCTGGACATGGGCCTTAAGAGACTGGCATCTTCCATTTTTTTGTCTCTTGTAATGCTCCTTCTTGGAGTTCTGAACCCCCATATAGGAGGCTAACTTCCATGCAATAAGAAGCCCAAGTAGAAAGGCTGTATGTAGAAAGAGAGATTCCTGGCTGCTGGTCAGCTGTTCCAGCCCCCAGCTATTTGAAATATCTTAGCTGAGAGCCCAACCGTCATGGAGCAAAGACAAGCAAGCCATCCTGGCCATACTCTGTGTGAATTTCTGACCCATAGAATCATGAAATATAACAATAAAATTAATTTTAATCCATTATGTTTTGGAGTAGTTTTCTACACAGCAACAGATAATCAAGACAAGGAACAAATCAGACTTGCTCCTTGTCCTCACAAAATTTAAGATTTAGCAATTAGGACAATCTAGAGCTAATCCTGTATACATCTCAGAGTAGAGCAAGAAATAGAAATATAGGAATTTCATAGAAACTGGAAGAAGCCTACCATGTGTTTAACCTCTTCACTTTGTAGCCTGTTAACAGTGCTGGTACGTGCTTAATACTGTATTAAGTTTGGTTGCCACTCTAGAACTTCTCAATTAAGGGTAGGCATTCCAATGGAGTGGGCGAAAGAAGCTGCCGTAACACCACCCAGCAGCACTGTTACAAATTCTTTATTTAAATTGTTCTTAAAACTTTCTAAGTGATAAACACAATAGTCAGATGCCTCTCAACAGACACACCCTTCTCATAGAAAGTGGATATTTTGCTTCTAACATGGCAGGCCCTGGATTAGTTGATGTCATGGTTGATGAGCTGTGCTACCTGAAGGTTAAAATGCACTGCCTCAAGGGAGCCTAAGGTGTGAGGCAGAGTGGATGCCAACTCTTCACAAGGTAAGCACAGGTACCCTAGTGAAGTAAGGGTGGGAATAGCATTGCATTAACGTGATTTCCAGTTCATGTCCAATCACCTTTTTTCTCTTTTTGAACCAAGACAGTAAAGGCCCCAGATTAAGTAAAAGGGTAAGATTAGATATTTAAGGAACCTCAGGGAAAGAGATTGGAAAGAGAAAACCAAACACTTGAGGTCTTTCCGGGGAAGGCTACAGAAGCTGCGTAGTCCTGAGGTGACAACCCTAAATACCAGCAGGGCCAGGAATGCCAGTGAAAGGGAGGGAAGTGAGCCAGGTGTAAGGAGAACAGTGAAGGGGGAGCTAGAGATATATGTCATAGCCCATCCAGACAGGCAGTGGCCCTGTGCTCCACACCACCTATGCCATGCCCATGGGTGCAGAGATGCCCAGCTTTGTACATTTCCTAAAGAAGGAAGGCATTTAAATTTTTACATGAGATTTTCTAATTTCTAAATGTTGTACTGAACAAAATACATCTGTGGGCTGATATGAAGCAACCTTTGATGTAGATGCCTGACATGGATTGATGTGGGGTCAGCCTCTCATGGCTACAAAACAGACAAATGAGTTTGGCCAGACCTTGCTGTCAGCGGTTGCACTAACCCTGGTAGGATTTTGTTTTTTAAATGCACTTCTCCATTAGTGATGGCGAGTGAAATGTCTGGCTTTGCAAATTACTGCTGTCGTTTAGTTTAATGTACTCTTGTTTTTACATATTTATAAAAACCTTTTACATTATTAATAGTGATTAAATGCTTAGACACTGAAGATCAATAATGCTTCTGTTCACCTATTTACATTATTAAAAAGTAATAAGTCATACAGAGCACGTATAATATGTGGTTTACTTTGTAGTCATGTTTGGAGCAGATCGAAAAAAAATGAAGAAACTCAGGCTACTGGGTAAAATGTACTTGGGAAAAAAACCAGTAGCTGAGTTGGGCTTCCTAGAGATGTCACTGCGTGGTTACATGCTCAACAGAGACATTATGCTCTAATGGGGGCACAACAAAAGCTAGTCTCACTTGGATACACAAGGATGAACAGATATTTAACCTTTGTGTGTCCTTGCAACAATTAGTCACCTATGTGCCACTGTCTTTAGCTCCAAAAGCTTCTGATGGTGGCAACACTCAGCAGCGAGTCTTCTATGGGGTCACACTTTGCCCACAGGCAAATGAGTGCCTTGACAATGTTCTCTTCATCTGCTTATCCGGCTAGCTCTCGCTTATGTGACAAAAGCAAAAAAGCAGAGTGGGTCACCTGATTTTGGCACAGCAATGTTCTAGATCTGCCTGAAGAGTGCAACTCCGCAGCCAGGGATGTCTAAGGGCCGTAAGTCTTTTCGGGGTTAGCTAGCCCAGCCTTCCAAATAGCTAAAGGTGCTCAGCAGAGTGGTTCAGAGGTCAGGCTATCAATACCAGTCTCCCTGGGTACAGACCCTGGCATTGACACTCGTGGGCTGTGATCATGGGCAAGTCACTTACTTGGCACCTCGGTTCTGGTTTCCTCACCTGGAAAGTAGGCATAATACTAGTGTCTACCACATAGAGTTTTGGTAAAGATTAAATGAGATAGCCCATGTAAATGCTCAGTAGCAGACCTGACACACAATGCTCAAGAACAACTTACATAGAGCAAAGGGCCTATTTTACCCATCATTCAATTGTGTTCTTTTACCAAGAGGAAGTTCATTAGCACTGGTTTGTAGTTTGTAAATAAGGCCACTGAAAAGCATTAAATGGAGCTGGATTTTTAAACATCACTTTTTTTCTCTTGTGTTGACCCAGATGCAACTTCTCCAGCAGAAATTAGATCCAAGTTACCAGGTTTATTTAAGGACAAGTTGAAATAGGGCAGCTGTGGTGTAACAGAAAGGTTACAAGAGTTGCTGTGCTGATCTTTTAGGCAAAGGAGAGTGAGATCACTTGCCCTCAACTCTATCCCTTGGAAAAGGCCTATACATTTTCTGACCAGTTTGGTAGGTGTCTAAAGATGAGATCGCTGGATGAAGGGGACCCGTTGCGCTGAACTGAAATGTGATCTGCAGAGCCAAATGGTACCTTGGAGCATTTTACAAAAGAATGAGGACAACTCAATCAAACCTGGAAAAGAAGGGCCTTAGGGACCACAGGTTTATCCACCCTGCCAGCACTGGCAAATGCTGCTGCAGCCCTGAAGCTGAACTGCAGGGGTGCAAGTCTTTCTTGGCTTTGCAAAGTTCATGGCTCCCACGCCATCCTGCTCTGGGTCACAATGACTTGTCTCCTGCCTCTCTTGGGCCTCTCCCTTTACTTGAGTTCACGGAGCCATTTAACAGACCCCTATGTCATGGAGGTTGTTATTTCTTCCACTTGTTTTTTTTTGTTGTTGTTGTTTGGACTCACTTTCCCTGAGCATGGACAAAGCTGCAGAGAGATGACTTCCCTCTGCCTTCAATAGGAGAATGGGGGTAATGGCTACATTTTGTTCCTTTTGGTCCTCTGCTGTATAATCCCTCAGTCTCCACTATCTAAATAATGACTTTGACTGCAGCCCTTCTGAAAGTTACCCCAGGGTTGTTACGGAGCTGGGAGAAATATTTCAGAATGGGGATGACTGAGCTCTTGGGAGAACTCAAACTTGGACTTGATCCCCTGGTGGAATAGGCCTTTCTCATGATGTGCTGGCATTTGGGTTTTAGGTTCTTTCAGACACCTAAAAGGTCACAACTGCCCAATAATACAAAAACAATGAGGAAGTTTTAAGTTTCAGTATCAGTTCTTGTATACACTCTGTGGAAAGGTTGCTGAGTGTTTTACATTTCCATGCACATCTGCTTTTTTTCCTTTTCTACTTTGTATAGGTCCAGATGGAGTTGTCATTTTTTTACATTGTCACTCATATTAATATAAACTTTTTAATATTAATATAATTCTTGACAGAGTTTTCTCTTGGGGACTGATCACACCCATGAGCATACAACAAAGTGGATGGCCCGTAGACAGGGGCTCCTGGACAGATACTTTGCATGATTTTTTGAATTCGCATTTGTCATAGTCTAGAAAGTAGTGAAACATCTGCTTGTGGAATGACCAAAGGAGGACATTTTTAAGACACTAGAATGTTGACTTCAGTGACTTATTTACGTCTAATGTTAATTAGTAAACTATATCATTGCTGAAGATAAAGCAGAGAATAACACTGAGCAAGTTCATGTGATTACACTTTAAGTTAATTTAAAAAAATTCTTTATGTACTACGTTGGGCTTTGGTCTTAGGTCTTTAGTGACAATTCATGCATTTCAGCTTTCCTAAAAGACAGCCTTTCTTTTTTTAAATTTTATTTATTTATTTTAAAGAGAGCAAGAGTGAACACAAGTGGGAGGAGGGGTAGAGGGAGAGAGGGAATGCCATGCAGACTCCATGCTGAGCATGGAGCCCCACACAGATCCCATGACCCCAAAATCATGACCTGAGCCGATATCAAGTCAGATGCTTAACCGACTGAGCCACCCAGGTGCCCCTAGAAGACAGATTTTCACAAGACTTACATTTCAAATCAGGATGTCAAATTCACCCAACTCTTTCATATAGAAACATTTTACATCATGGAACAAAACTTTTAATTTAGATTTTGAAATTCAAGGGTTTTCAAGGGATCTACCCAGAAGCTAAATAATAAATTTGCAAATTAAACTTCCATTCTGTTTTTGTCATTTAAAACCCTACCCATGCTTTACTACAAATAATACCTATCATGTATGTGTGTGTGTGTGTGTGTGTGTGTGTGTGTGTGCATATACACACAGCTGACCCTTGAACAACACAGGGGTTAGAGGTGCCAACCCTCCAAGCAGTTGAAAATCCACATGGAACTTTTGACTCAGAAACAGCTGATTAATGCATATTTTGTATGTCATATGTATTGTATACTATATTCTTACAATAAAGTAAGCTAGAGAAAAAAAGTTATCAGAAAGTAGTAAGGAAAATACATAAACAGTACTGTACTGTAACAAATTCACATATAAGTGGACTTATGCAATTCAACCCTGTTGTTCAAGGGTCAACTACACGCACACACACACACACACACACACACACACACACACACACACATTCATCCTGTATGATAAAGAATCTACAGAAAGACTTATCTCTCTTAACTAATCAGTAAGGTCTTGGGCATTCCAGAGAAGCCTAAAAAAGAAATTGATATGTACTGTGTGGAGTGGAAAGTAGCCTGATTTTTAGAAGATATCTTCCTTTTATAGTTAAGGAAAAACATGACCACTGTTTATTAAGGAATAAAATAAATACATAAATACCTGCTGTCAAATGAGATCTCTGGAGGAATGACATGAGTACTGTCTTTGCCAATGAGGAATTTAATTCGATCATAGAAGAGTCTTGAGGTATGCTGAGAGAAGAGGGGTTGGCTTTGCTGAATGAGGTCGAGAGGATCTGGTGAGCCCTGGCAGAGAGGACTTACGTAACAGTTGCTTTGTTGACAACAGTCGGGGTCCACACAGTCTGTCAAACCATCTGAAAAAAAAAGTTTTTTTTTTAAATTTAGCTTCAAGAGAAACAACATTGTTTAAAACATGCATAAATGGTGAACAATCTACAATACAGACAAAGGTAACCGTCCATGTTTTGAGTTTAGAACCTATTAAATTCACATTTCTCATGAAAACTTACTCTGAGTTTAGATGGCACAAACTACTTTGTTAACACATCTTTCTTCCCTGAATTCATGAGCTTTTCGGGGCTATACCACATTGTTTTATTTGGATAGAATATTCTATGAGGTATCACTCTCTTTAGAAGTTTCTTTCTTTCTCAGCAAGACCACTCCTCCAGGACAGGAATGATTCTTCTAATTCTTTTGAATTTCTCACACCATGTACATTTATAAGCACACAATTAACAAATGCTTGCCAACCTGAATTTGTATTTCTAAAACATCTAATATTCTTATCTAATGGTGATTTTTTTCCCTCAGATTTTATTTACTTATTTGAGAGAGAGAGAGAGAGAGAGAGAGAGAGAGAGAGAGAGAGAACACAAGCAGGGGGAGCAGCAGGCACAGGGAAAAGCAGGCTCCCCACTGAGCAGGGAGCCTGATATGGGACTCAATCCCAGGACCCTGAGATCATGAACTGGCCAAAGGTAGACACTTAAGCAACTGAGCCACCTGGGCATCCCTGGTGGTGAGTCTCAAAACAGAGGTTGGTATTCTCACAGTGAAAAAATGTCTGGAGCGGGGCAGTGATTCTCAAATGTGCAGTTGACTATCTGGGGAGCTTATTAAATATGCATATTCTTGAGCCTCACCTACTAAATCAGGTTTTTTTCAAGCCCAGGATTATGCAGACTTAATCTGGGGGATTCTGAATGATTCTGAAGCATACTAATGTTTCAGAATCGTTTTTTTTGAATTTGTAGAAGCAACTAGAGCTTACTTGTTCCTAACAGCAGGTATTTGATGAAAGTACTAATACATCTGAGGTATATGAATATGACGAGTAGCTCTCTTTCATTTCCTAGGCCTTCACTGGTTACTCTACATTTCTGAATCCATGGTTGTACCAATAAAAACAATCACATGCAGGCTTCATTCTTTGGTATGAGAATTGATGAGGAGCACAGGGGTTGCAGGAGCAGTTACACCCAGAATCTAATAGGCACAAAACACTGTGTTAGGTGACTGGGGAAGTAAAGAGATAAAAAAGACCCTTTTCCTGTTGTTGGGAGCTTGGAGCTGAGTAGGAGAAACAGATGTATAAACAGTTGACTCTTACACTAGCTAAAAGTGCGGTAAGTGTTATAGGAGATTATGTGCAAAGAGAAGGGATGGGAGTGATGAACTGAGTATATGGACACTCCATTCCACACCCAATGAGCAATAAATAAAATAAAATAAAATAAAAATAAAATAAAATAAATAAAATAAAATAAAAAAAGTCCTTCCAAGGTTCTTAGAGCAGACAAGTGGCTCTAATTTAGATGTTTAACAAGGGTAAATTTAAAGAAGCTGATCTTGGCTGGCTGCGGAATAGGGAGGTTCAAATGGATCATCGGTTCCTTAAGGCTGCTGCTGCTGCTGCAAGTTAACCAGCCCCTGGCTTCCCGCTGCTCTTTGGCTTGCTCTATCTCCCTGACTGGGCTGCTCCTGGGGAGCTGGAGGGGGTGTGCTAAAGCTGGGGGTAGGGGCAATGAAAGCCAGGAACACCCAGAGAGAAGATGTTTGGAACAGTAGCCCTAGGGCACCCAGGAAATATTTTCCCTCACATAAGGACCTTTCAAATTCCCTGTGCCATAGACACTACTTTGATTTAAAATACAGTTTGCTGCTTTCTTGCCTTCCCTGTTTGTTCAGTGCATTTTTGCCCCGATTTCTACTGCTCTGTAGACATATTTCTTTTTCACTGATGACTAACTTTTAAGTGTGGATGCATTCCAGTAAGAAGTCCCTTTCTGCTCTCCTTTCTCCCCTCATTCAGCAAATCATATTAACAGATTTTCTATAGATTTTAGATGCCACCACCACCTCTCTCTCCAATACGTTGTTGTCAGTCTCTTATTAGCACATTATCTCTTTACTCTGCTAATTAAACATCTGGATGCATTGAAAAGCTGGCAAAAATATCAGGCTGATTAAAAGAATTCTCTGATGTCTGGGATTGTGCATAACGTACTGCACAAAAAAAAGCGCCACTTTTTCAAATGGGCAGTCACCTTTATCTTTCAATTGGTAACAAATGGACTAGTGATCATCGGATCGGGCATTTGCAGGTTTCAACCTATCAGCCACACAATTTGAATTTAGTTTTGAAATGAAGCTGATTTTAAATAAATAGAAATGCCAAATGGGTTTCAAAACTGAATTCTAAAACCAAACACAGAGCCGGTTCAAAACTGGGACTCACATTCTCATCTAGTTATGGGCTATAAATTCCAAACTACTGCTTCATATTTAATAATTGCCTATTATGGAGGGCTGACCCTCTAAGACCTCTGTTTTCTGAGAGAACAGCGAGACTTCTGTTGAATCTAGAAAGGCTGCAGGCAGGCAGCCCAATAATGGTATGTAACCCCCCATTAGAATTCATAGGTAAGCCCAATCCATGGGCAAAGATCTACTTACCAATTATCACATTGGCTGACACTCCATACAGTATGTCTAGACTGTTACAAAGAAGTGCAAATGACAGTCACACTGCATGTGTGGGTTTCTTTATTTCCTTCTTTTTTTTCTTTCTTTTTTTGAGGGGGAGACTATTGCCAGTTCTTTTATTGTTCTAAAGTGGCAGCTGTGGCACCCTCCTGACAGCCAGGCTCAGGGTATCAGACAGGAACGTATCAAATGTTCACTGATTTTACTTTTAGGGCCTGTTCATTTTTGAAAGGAATAAAATAAGAGCCAGCAAAAGAGAAGGATGTTAAATTACCCTGAAGGACTAAACACTGCATGCACTGATCCTAGCTTTGTCAAGCAGTTCGGGGCGATGCCAGTAGGCTCAAGTGGGGCTGATAAAGATCAGGGATGCTGGTTTCTTTTGTATATGCTCAAGTAATTTACTACTAAATTTTACTTACTACATGGATGCCCTTGGATGAAAGAACGATCAGACAAGGGAATATGAATGATAGAGGGAAAACCCATAGTTTTCTAATCTTTAAAATGAATTTGTAAATATATATCCTTTTAGGGACAACATCCATATCACCACCTTGACAGAGATGGACAGTTCACAATAGGGTAGCCAAAAGGATTCGGAAACACATATAATCAGTGAATATGCCAGGTGTGGCCCGAGGTACTCCCACATCTATGATTTCAACTAATTCCTACAACAACCCTGTTAGGCAGACATTCTCACATTCATTTGCATATAAAGGAGGGGAGGCCAAATGTGGTTGCGCAGTTGGGAGAAATATGAGAATCATATCAACAGCCCGTGTTCTGGCTACAAATCTGCATGGCCAGCAGCATCACCTAAGGAGTACTACTAGTATGACCAAGGCTATAAGACTTCCAAGTACCTGACTAATGCAGGGATTTAGAACACACGCAGCGCTTAGGGTCAAAGAACGAGACTACGATTCTCATCTTACTTTGCCACTCACAATCTAAATGATCCTGGACAAATCATTTCAACTCTTGGATTCTCAACTTCCCCACCTCCAAGATGGGGATTATAAAAATGTCTTCCCCACAGAGCTGTTGAAAGGATCACATGCTATAATAATCCTAGAGTTTGCCATTAACCAAGCACTACACTGTACAGACTTCAAAGAGTCTGGAGCTAGAGTCCTAAGGGTAGGTGCCAATGGTGTGCAGTGGCTGCTAAAAATGTTCAGACCTACTTTCATTGATGGTGTGTTAGCACTGGCCAGAGGGCAATTAGCTGCCATGCAGCATAGTCCGTTTGCTGGAATGTGTTCATTTTGTGAACTCTGCTTGGTTAGGTTGTCAGATAGGTAGGATCCTGTGTAGCTCTAAATAGACACTAATGCTACAGTAAACCTTTATTCACTGAATTTCACAAATTCACAATTTGTTATCATTTGGACAGGGGCTAGATTGAAGCTTAACCTTTTCAGCATTTAGAGAATAGAGGGTCTGCCAAGCAAATTAATAGTGAAAAAGAAATTGAAGGGCTGATCGTTCCAACGACTCAGTGAAACAAAATCTTCTCAGGCATTTTAGAAACCCATAAAAATTAAAGATAGAGCTACCCTATGACTCTGCAATTGCACTACTGGGCATTTACCCCAAAGATACAGATGTAGTGAAAAGAAGGGTCATATGCACCCCAATGTTCATCGCAGCAATGGCCACAGTCATCAAACTGTGGAAAGAGCCAAGGTGCCT
>PITA01000763.1:104889-239138 GCA_004023965.1 Spilogale gracilis
TATGCTGAGTGAAATAAGCCAAGAAGAGAAAGTCAAGTATCGCATGGTTTCACTTACTTGCGGTGCATGAGGGGTAACCTGGAGGACAGTGGGAGAAGGAAAGTAAATGGGAACTAGGGTAATCTAGGGAGGGAAACGAAACAACAGAGACTTTGGACACAGAAACAAACTGAGGGACTTGGAGGGAGGGGGGTGGAGGTATGGGAGAGCCTGGTGGTGGGTACTGGGGACACCTAAAGTGTGGAGCACTGGGTGTGGGGAATGGGGAATGAATCTTGGAACACTGGGAAAAAAATTAGTAACAATAAAAAAAAACCACCAAAAAAAAAGAAACCCATAAAAATAAACTAATTATAAATCACTCATATATTTTTACCAAAGCAGGGCCCTGTACCAGGCACTCCTGTTAGCTTAGTTATTGCTGTTACCTGCATGGAAGGTAATAGGACTGTATTTCCTTGGGAAATAGTCTATAATTCATTTGATTTTTCATCTATCTAGGCTGACTTTCACCCCAACATTTTGTTATATTAGTAAGAAGAAAAAGGAAGAGGCTCAAGTGCACTCAGGATTTGACCCACTCAAATCTCTGTTATTGCTATCACCTCATATAATTGACTTCTTTTGGGTCAGGAAAGTAAATTGTTTATATGCCACAAATGTTCATGTCCTACGGTCCCCAGATTCCATCAATGGCTTCTCAAATCACTCAGAGTAGAGGCCCATGTCTTGACAATGACTTAACTTCCCCACACTCTGGTTCTCTCTCTCTCTCTCTCTCTCTCTCTCTCTCTGTCGCCTCTCTGACCTTACCTCCTATTATCCCATAACCCCCTTCCCCATTATTCCTATGCCTGGAATGTTTTTTACTCCAATATCAACATGGATCATCCCTCTTTTCCTTTAAATCCATCAGCCACCTTCTCAGGGAGGCTTCTCTGACCACCTTATTTAAAACTGCACCCCTGTCCCATGCTCGTATCCTCTTCCCTGCTTTTTTAAAAAATTTCTCCACCACACTTAGCATCTTCTATCATACTATTTATTTTCAAATTTTGGCTTATTGTCTGCCTCTCATGATTAGAATGTAAGCTCCATGGAAGCAAGGATGTAGTCTTTTTTATTCATTGCTATTTCTGCACTAGAAGAGTACCAGGCTCAAAGTTAGTATTCAATGAATATGTATTGAATGAATAAACGGATGTCCTAAAATCTTACTTCCATGACATTTGTAAATTTACCTAGAGATTAATCAACATTCAACTAATGTGTCAAAAAACACATGTGTCAAAAAACCTAAGTTATAAATAGATTCTTCACTGATACCACACATTTATTGTCTTCTTTAAATTACTGTATTTCAAACACTAGTTCATTCATTTTCACCACTGCAAGGTAGGCAGATGTCAAGTATGACTAACCTTAGTTGATAGATAATGTGACAGATGTAGTCATAGAGGGCTTAGGTGAGTTACAGAGTGTAGATTTCCCAATTTTGTATCTGCCATCACTTGGCAATTTAAGTGCTCATAACTAAGTGATAATCCTTTAACAAATGGGTTGTTTGGAAATGAGGGGGTTATGGTTAGGAGAGAATAATTAGGGCTATGCTTTGTGATACTAGCTCTTTTGTCCCAGCCAAATCTTTTTTTTTTTAAAGACTTCATTTATTTGACAGAGAGGGAACACGAGCAGGGGAGTGAGATAGGGAGAAGCAGGCTCCCTGCTCCGCGGAGAGTGGGGCTTGATCCCAGAACTCCATGATCATGACCTGAGCTGAAGGCAGACGCTTAATGACTGACCCACCCAGGTGCCCCCCCCCCAGCCAAATCTTAAAAGTAAATGTGGAGAGGGAGTCTAGGCCTTAAACAGAACAAATGTTACCAATTCATTGCTCTTTCTATTTGATTTTCCTATTTATTAAACAGTGCAGCATGCTGGTGACATTCAAAACATAAGGCTTATTGATCCATGAGCTTACGTGTTCATAATTCACCCATGGTGCTGATTTCTAGATCTAGAAACACTATATCATAAAACAGGCTTACAAATAGCTATTGTTCTTAATGAATGGTGACTTGTTATGAGGAATGATTCCTGGAAGATGATTGTCTTTTAGCAATTAACTTATTGATTTTACCAATGAATATGAATATAGGCCACTGGAAGAGTTTGTATAAGAGAAGCTTGGAAAACATGTGACAAATACTTAAAAGATGAGGGGGAAAGGGGTTGTTCTGATTAAACACTCTTATTCCACACCTTTTTAACCTCCTTGGCAATTGTTCCACAGTATCAGAAACCACTTGCCTTCCTCTATAACTAGAGTGAATAAAATGTAATCTTTGTTTGATAACTGAAGATCATATGAACTTCACACTGTTCTGTATGATCTGGCTAATGCCTACTTTCATATTCTCATCTCCTACTAATCTCTCCTTGGCTCATATTCCAGTCACAATAACTTGCCTTTCACTTCCTAGAAGAGCCTAGCACATTTCCACTGCAGGGCATTTGTACATGCTGTTTCCTTGGCCTGGAGAATTCTGCCCCTGACTGAGGTGAGGCCTCCCTTACCATGTAGACTTGGTTAGGTCCCCCTACACATTTTTATAGCACTCTAAAAATTTTATAGCACTCTTTACAGTTGTAAACATATAGTTATTTGTGTTGTTTCTTATTTAATGTCTTTCTCCCTTCCTAGACCATAAGCTCCTTGAAGGCAGAAACTTGTCATATGCTCCCTAAAGCCAAGCACAATACCTGGCACAAAGTAATAATGAATGAATGGAAAATTGGGTACACTCCATATGAAATGTCAGGCTGAAAGGTAGGCATTTGGGTCAATCATTTAGATTAGTACCATCCAATAAAATTTCTTCTGGATGATGGGAATGCTCTAGATCTGTGCTAATAAGCAGTCACTAGGCTCATGTATATTGAGCCCTTGAGATGTGTCTAGTGCAGCTGAGAAACTGACTTTTTTTGAGAAACTGAATTTTTAAAGATTTATTTATTTTAGAAGGAGAGAGGGAGAGAGAAACAGAAAGTGAGTGATTGTGAGGGGGAGGTGCAGAGGGAGAGGGAGAGAGAATTTCAAGCAAAATCCCCACTGAGCACTGAGCTGGACATGGGTCTTGATATCATGATCCTGAGACCATGACCTGAGCTGAAACCAAGAGCTGGATGCTTAACTGACTGAGCCATCCAGGCATCCCAAGAAACAGATTTTTAAGTGTTAAGTCAAAATGAAATAGTCATGTGATTAGTATCTACTGTTATCAGACAGTGCAGATTTTGATATATCCAAATGGCTAGATGTTAGAGGGCCTATAAGCTTAGCCGAAGACCAGAAAGAATTTTGAAATTTTTATGAGGTGCTATTTATCATTATTTTTCCCATTGTGGTTTCTTTCCTTGCTTTTAAGTTCAAGAAGTCCTTTCCTGTCTTGAGATCCTTCAGCTATATTTTACTCTAATTGTGTTCGAGATTTTCTTGCCTTTAACTCATTAATCAGCTGCAGTGTTTTTATTTATCTTATTTTTATTTTTTGGAATATGCTAGGAATTGAAAACCTAAGGTTTTTTTTCCTTAGTAGTTGTCTCAGCACCATTTATTTCATAATGCTTCTTTTCTCTACTAATTTTTGATGTTGGTTTTATAATCCACTAAATTTTTATTTGCACTGGGGTGTGTGACAGAGCTTTTATTTGCTTGTTCTGATCTGTCCACTCTTCCACCAATACCACTTCGTTTTAATTATCATAGCTTTAAAATAAGCTTTAATGTCTGGTAAGCTCGAGCTTGTTCCATTTGTTTTAGTTATTCCGATTCAGCTTGTGTAATGTCTAAACTTTTTTTTCTCACGTCAATACATATGTGCATGTAACATATGGTGATTACATTTTCTCAACCTCAAATCGGTACACACAATTAACACATGAAACTGTGGGGACGCCTGGGTGGCTCAGTCGTTAAGCATCTGCCTTCAGCTCAGGTCATGATCCCAGGGTCCTGGGATTGAGCCCTGCATTGGGCTCCCTGGTCAGCGGGAAGCCTGCTTCTCCCTCTCTCACTCTCCCTGCTTGTGTTCCCTCTTGCTGTGTTTCTCTCTGTCAAATAGGTAAGTAAATTAATAAATAAAATCTTTAAAAAAACCCACACATACATGAAACTGTGGTCATCATTCACATTAATATTAAGTCTCCTCCTCCAAGCATCGGGTTGTGCGCATAGTAGGTGCTTTTGAACTAAAAGGAAATGAGGTCAAGGCATTTGATAGGTTCGTAATTTCTATGGTAATTAGTTCTTATACACACAATGCTAAGATAGCTTTCCTTGTTTTGCATGTTAACAAAAAATCCAAAGGTTATTTGTTCTCTGTTCTGTTCTTACTGTTCAAGGAACTTTTAGGTAGCTCCTAGACCAGCTGTGTCACCCACATATTCAATGCAGCCCAGTTAGCTACTAAGAGTCACAATGCATTGAATCAGAGTGTAACTAAAGTCAAAGCTGCAGCAATACTAATGAGTATTCAAAGCTGATTAGAATGCAAAAAAATCCAGCCATTCTTTAAGTATCTGGTATAATATGGAGCAATCAGGTAGCAGCTACTTGAAGCAATTGCTTGAAAGTGTTTTTTTTTTTCTGATTGGGAAGATTTCTTAAGAATTACATTTTAAAAATGAGGACCATTTTCCCCCCAAGGTTCAGTTGGCACTTTCTGATTTAATTAAAACGCGCGCGTGCGCGCACACACACACACGCACGCACAAGTATGCAAATATTAATCATTAGTTATATTCAACTAAACGAATCCAGTCATTCCACATAGCTGGAAAGCTGAAACCACAAAATGAAGGACATTTAATGTATTCTTAGAGATAATATTTAAACAGCATAGGACTCAAATTATTGTCCAAAATCTCAGTCCTGGGGCTTTCAGAGGTTATTTAATCCACCTGTCCATCTCAAGATAGAACCAGATGTGTATTTATCATCAATATCATCTTAATCCTACCAAAGGAAAAAAATGGTAATTGGAACTCTTCAGAAGCCTTCCCCTGCTACTCCCTAAAGAAACAATCATAAAAATACAGTGAACTCAAATCAAGGTTGTTGATTTTTGATTCCTATATACACAGTTTTAAAGGAATGTTCAGAGGTCAACACATATTTAGCAAAATCTTCTATACATTTTGTGTCTATATATACCACAGATATTAAGAATTGATTATCCATTAATTTATTAATATTTAATTGATTCATTCATTAAACATTTTTGGCTGCCTCAAGGTGACCTGGAGGCCAAATGCTTGATAATTAAATATTCAATTATTTTTAGCAAGATGTACTTTATCAAGGCAGGAAACTTATTTGGGCTTAACCCTGAGGGGACGCCTGGGTGGCGTTAGAAATTACAGTCACAAAGGTTGTTAAAGTATTTTCTGAGCATAGAAATTACAGTCACAAAGGTTGTTAAAGTATTTTCTGAGCATAAACCTTTTAATCAATATGTCAACTGAAAAATATCTTTTACCACCTCAAATCCTTTTTGGAATGAGGCAGACCACCGGGGTTTATACCCTGGTTTTTATCATTTCTTTGTTATATGATCTTGAGCAACTTATTTAACTTCTCTGTGTCTTGGTTTCCTAATTTGTAAAGTCGTATTTTAAAAGTAGTTCTTGCCTCATGGGGATTAAATAAAATAATTCACATAAAGGACTCAGCACTGGACTTTATACATAGTAAATCCTAAATACAAATATGCTAATATATTACTGGTGATTTTATATTATATTATATTATATTATATTATATTATATTATATTATATTATATTATATTATTATATGATGCCAGAGGTTTCATGGGAAAATAAAGTGAAGATGAATCTTGAAATATTTGATCAGTGCACCATTAAACTGAAAATCTCACTCTGGCTTCCCAAATAACTTTATTTTCTCATTCAACATTATTTATTTGTTTTTATTAATTTTTAAATATATTTTTAAAATTGAAATTTAATTAGTTAACATATAATGTTTTATTGGTTTCAGAGGTACAGGTTTGTGATTCATCAGTCCTCTATAATACCCAGTGCTCATTATATCACATGCCCTCCTTATTGTCCATCACCCAGTTACCCCATACCCTCCAGCAACCCTCAGTGTGTTTCCTGTGATTAAGAGTCTCTTATGGTTTGTCTCCCTCTCTGGTTTCATCTTGTTTTATTTTTTCCTCTCTTCCCCTAAAATTTAGATAGATAGTAAACAGTCTCTTCTGAAAATGGGCTGTTATCCTAAGTTTAATGCATGTGCATATGTTATATGTGTGTGAAGGGGAAGAGGGTCTATCATCTTTTAAGGAGTTCACATGAACTGTCTCATTTAATACTTATAACCCTATGAGAGAGTTAATATTATTATCAGTTCTATTTTAGAAATAAGGAAATTGAAGCACAGAGATACCAAGAAATTTTCCCAAATTATACAGCAGCCAATAAGTACAACAGCAGCCAGAAAGTTTAACTCTAAAGCCCTGTGCACTGAATCACAAAGTTGCTTCCACTTAAAATTCATAAAGTCTTATAACTTTTGAGGTAAACTGCTGGCTGGAACTAGTAAAGGAGGAAACTCTTACATCCAGCAATCCTCAAACTAGGATTGCTACCTTATTGATTTAAGCCTGATGTTTGGCTTCAAATGACAGGGTATATAATTGTCTAAGCAGATAAAGAAAGCAGAGAAATCAAATTTAATGACCTACTTCATTTTAAGCTAATATACAAGCTTAGAAAGAAAACTTTTTTATTAATGTCATGTTTTCTTGAGTAGAAAGAAAGAGGAAAGTGAGGATTTGTTGTGCTAGGTTCATTCAGAGGTAATCTGGGCTGTTTTGAGGCCTGATGGAACAGTGTATTAGATGCTTTTGTTTGTTTGACTAAAAAAGGAGTGGTTAGGTTACCCTGAGGCCTTGGAGCCAATGCGGCTTTTGAAAACATCATGTGCAACTCTTGAATTAAATATAAAAAATCTACTGCGAATTGTCTTGATGCTGTGTCCTTTGAAAGATACAAAGCATTGCTAAAAGGTAGAGACACAAGAGGTTGCTCTAAATAACTAAGAATGAAGAAAACGATTTCACAGTGTATATAGTGCAGGCATCTGACAGTTTGAACAGGGGCACATGCATATAATAAATGGTATAATAAATGCCACAGATATGGAAGCGGTGTGGCTGTAGTCATTAAGAAAACAGTTTGAAGTCATATAGACCTGAACTGGAACCTGGGTGCTGTGACTTTCTAGTTGTGCAACCTTGGAAAAGTCATGTACTATCTCCACTCTAAGCATTAGCTTTCCCATCTAGAAGTCGGGAAAGTAGTGCCTCTACCTCATGGCGTTGTTGTGAGAATTAAATGAGATATAATGTATGCAGGGTTTGCAATATTGTCTGATGGTAGTAAATATTCAATACATGAAGATTTAAAAAGTAGTATGGCCTTATATAACTCAATATCGTTTATACGAAGGGTTCTTAATTTTCACTCTAGGCCAAACTGTTCATCACTGTGCTGGGCTATTCCTTCCTCCTATTTACATTTTATAAATAACTCACCTCCATCATTGTCCAAGTTATCTCCACAAAGCATTTCCATGACAACATTGCAGCCTGTCCCACTCCAACCCACCTGACACACACAGTGCCAACCATTTTGATCCAGGGTACATCGCCCATTTCCAAAGCAGAGCCCTGGGCAGCCATCTGTAAAGACAGCAAAGAATCACAATCATGGAGACATCAGAATGAGATTGGCCAACAATGATGTATCTACACATAGGAAAGCATCTAATGGTTTGGGCTCCACTCAGATGAGGTGTTGAATAAATGGAAGAGGAACTTGCTTGCTTACAAAATCTTCCCAGGGAACTTGTTATCCCTTACTTGGCTGTTTTTCCTTAGAGAGCCAATTAAGCATTATTAATGCTAACCCCAATTCCCAACCTCTGGTGTAGATAAGATGAAAACTATCATGGGGACAAAAAAATGTTTTTTGTTTCTTTTTGAAAAAATTCTTCTCAGCTCAATCAAAATTGGATGGATGATATTGAATCTAGTTATGTCCAATAAGCTGGGAAAAGACAGCCGTTTCTACTTCCCCTAACTACTTCTAGTCTGTACTGATTTTTCCCTTGTGAGACACTTCTCCAGGACTTTGGTATGTTGGTACGCAGTTCAGACCATGCCATTAAGTTGTTTTACATTTATTTAGCTTTTTTAAAAAAGATTATCGTTGATCTGAGGGCAAAGAATTGATTTTTTTTTACTTATCTGGTATCTCCCTTAGAAGCTAGCATAATAATATTAAGTCTGTAGTAGGTGCTCAACAAATGTTTATGGAATTAATGTGAGCCAAATTGAGACCTTCAGAATTCTAGAGAATGACTGGATAAACAGTCAAGAGGAAACCATAAACACTAACAATGGTCTCTATTTAGACTTTTAATTTCTCTGAGATGCCCTACTCTATCTACAAACAGTTCAGAGTTAGGTCATTCCAAAGGGCAACTGTGTATGTGTCAAGTGCTCAGTGGACAGATGATCAGAGATCATGATAATGGCATGTAGCTTCTGGAATTTTCCCAGTAGCAGCACAAGGTCAGATCTGAATTTTACTGGAGAGAATCCAATCAATATATTTTTCTTATTTGCTATCTTTGAAAGAAAATTCCAGAAGTATAAAGAGCAAAATAATTTTTAAAAAATCTGTAGGCATAACCCAATGTTCCTTCCAAATGGCTTTCTAAGTAGCTATCAACAGACCAGATGAAGAAACAACTTTAAAATAAGATGACAGATGGCTTATAGAAAATATGAAGACTCTATCATTATATATATTATATGTAAATGTATATATATATATATATTCCTCAAGAAGTGGTACAGGATGAATATATATATATATATATACATATATATATATATATGTTTAAGAAAATAATTTATCTAGCTCTATTCATCTAGTTCCATTATCATAGATATACAATGGATACAGAAATATGAGGGATAACTGGGAACACAGTCAACTTTCTGAGGCTGAGGTAAAGAAAGAAACCAGGATATCTGACAGAAAAACCCTTATTTACTCTATCAAAGGCAGATCCTTAAGGGGAATGCACTATGGGTTACTTATAAAGGGATGATTCTTCTGCCCTTGAAAGGACACTGTACATGGACTTAGAGCCATATTGTTACATTAAAGAAAATGTTCAGCTGTTTATCCAAATGGAGTTCATATAATAATTACCTTACTGTGGTATACCCACAGACACATGCAAACACACACACACACACACACACACACACACACACACACAAATGCACACACACATATACAACTCTATAGAAAGACAAAGAAAAACAGTTCTTAAAGCTGCTTTTCAATCCATTAGACACTATGGCCAAAAAAAATGACCCTTCAGGGTTAGAAAAACAAATTATTTTTTAGTCAGACTATTGTATCATGAACTTAACAATATCACACTTAAGGAAGCCTGCCAGAAATAAAAACACAAACCCAAAACACACACACACACACACACACACACACACACACACGCACACACACACACACACACCCTTACTTTCCCACATGCATATTTTTCCATTTACAATATTTTTCTGTTATAAAACGAGTGAGAAAAATCTTACCTCGGACAGCATCTAAGTAGTGAGCTAGAAGGGGGGGGGGAAAGAGTGATTGAATGAATTTCTGGGAGACCACAGCTATCCAGCATGTATTAATGGTCTACCATCTGTTGCCTGGGAGGAGAACAGCAAACTGTGAACTACCGAAATGCCTGCAGCTCAAAAGTTGGTACATGAGCCTGTGTACTTCGTGAATAATATTTTCTGTGGGAAAGATATTAATGGCTTTTCTTCAACAAACTCTATTAGGCTTCCTAAAAAAGTGTCATATTTCATTAAAAGTATAAGAACTACATTTTTACATTTCAGTAATAACTTCCATGAAAGAGCACTAGCTTGAACTTCTTATTAGTAATATCTTTAGAAGGGAGTTCTGGAGTAACCACCTTCTGTAATCATCACAATATTTAAATCCTCTTATGTGAAGGCAATAAACTTACTGTAGTGCGGGAATGTAATTACTTATGCTGCATCAGACTCTCACCCCTCACCACCTTTTTAATGAATCTTAAATATTTTCTACAGTCCAAAACAAGACTTACTATACCTTTAGTAGAGTAGTAATGCAGTTTATTAATATCATATGTTATATATATAATATATAGTATACATTACTTTGGCAGGTCCCAACCATTATAACAAAATACTTTTACCTAAAAATAACAGCAGTGGTACAGTTGGGGGGGGAAGCCCACAAGCAATGAATTGGGTATCCAGAGGCCCACGCTTGCCTTTGCTCTGCATGGGATGTCTGTGTGCTCACGGAATGCCATGGGAACACTCTGTGACCCACTTTCCTTAGCTGAACAATGGGAATCGTACTTGTCCATCTATGTATGAAGGAGGCCTTTGTTGCAGATACATGTATGTGTCAAGGACTTGGATTTTTTTCCAGAAAAATAAAAGTACTTTAAAATTGAAACTCTAGTTGTTATTACTGTCTTTTTATAGTGTGAAGACCACATGATGGATTTATTACATAGGCTCTCTCATACCCACAGACGGTTCTCCCAGGCAGCGTCCTCAAAATTAGTGAAAGTCATGACAAGGGGTGGGAGAGGGTAGATGCCTCAGTATGAACTCTCTATACTACCTGATAAACAATTCAACACAGATGTTCTATTTATAGTAGGTCATGAGTGTCTTCCTCATATACATTAAAGACAGTTCCTAATGATATCAAATGGCCTCTGTTAAAGTAGTCCTGTTTAATGAAATTGCCTCTAAGTGCTTTCAAGTGAAACAACCTATACTTTCAAAAGGAAAAATGGGTAGTGAATGTTATGTTCACAACAAAAACACTTTTCTTATTAACTAATGACACTTTATTCCAATGTATCATCTTTCATTTGAGTAACTCAGTGCACTAGAAAACAGAAAATATAAGGAATACTGAAGTAATGAGCAAAGAAATGACACAAGAAAGAAGTAAGATACTATCAACAAGGGAGGAATACTCCCAGTTAACCAAACTTTCAAAGTTATGGCTAACCCTTTTCCCTTTTCTCTCCTCCAACCTTACATTCTATGAAAAGCCTGGTGATTGATTGCTAACATGCTTTTCCTTCTTCAATTAATCTGATGTACTTTGTTCAAAGTATGACGGTACTTACCAATTGTGCAGTGGTCGCCCTCCCATCCAGGGCTACACTCACATTTTCCATCTTTACACTGGCCATGCTCGGCACAGTGAGAATGACAGGAGCGTTCTTCACATGTTGGTCCTACCCAGCCTTCCTCACATTGGCAAATTCCTCTTGAGCAGACTCCATGGCTACCACACTCCATGGTACAGAGCTCTGTTGGAAATTCAAAGAAGGTATGTTTACACATTTTATTAAAACCGGAGTCTGTTCTTTCCAAAAGACATTAAAATTACCAAAAATCCCATTATATATTTGTATTTTAAATATATAAACCAAATGTCACAAAACCTGTAGCATTTCAGTGAATTTGCAAGGAACTCTATAAAAAAGATAGTTAAGTCTCTAAGTATAAAAGAAACTCTAAGTCAAATTGATTTTGAAAAGTCCATAAAATGATAATGGGATTCAAGTCTTAGAAATGAAGTCACTGCCAAACAAATGTCAAGTGGGTTTCACTAAAAATTCATTAAGATCACAAATAATGTTACAAGGATTTTATGGTGCTGCAAGCAATCATTGGGGGAAAACACACACACACACACACACACACACACGCACACACAGTAAAATGGTGCTCTGACTTCATTCAGGAAGAGAGGTTCTACAATTGGAAAGATAGCTTTCTAGTAAAACTTCTGTAAAAGGTAAGGCTGCCAATGATGGCAATCAACTGGTTTCCCTGAACATACAAACAATATCTGCATTTACTTTAAGCATTTAAAACAAACCCTGGTTGATTAAAATACAGTCTTATCTTGAAATGTCATTCATTATTTGGCCAATATAATCAAGGTGTATACTGGCTCTGCTGAGGTGCTCTCCTCTGTCCCCCTGAATTTTTGTTGAGACATGCTGAATATTAATAAAGTTATGACAGTAGAGAAGCTAAAGTAAAAGTTTGGCAAACCTTTTTCTTGACTGAATACCCTTGTTGGAGGAGGAAATGGGGGGATAAAAGCCTATAGAAAGAACACAAAAGTAATAATGCAATAGGTTTTGGGTAAAATTGGCCATATAGTCTTGAAAGAAACAGTGTTCTGAAGCCAAGTCATCTATCTTTCATAATCTCAAGTTCTGAAACTGGTTTTATATATTTAGCAGTATTGACATGTGATGATATATTACATGTAACAAGGCTCTATCTATGTAACTGTGCACAGAGCAGTTACTTTTCAGTAGGTGAGAATATTCTTCTGATAAAGCCATGGGTATAGATTTTATTACTATCTAAATCAATTTGTTCACTAATTCACTCACAAGTATTCTCTGTGGGTCAAGGTATGATAGAAAGAATAGGGGATATGAAATAAGTATTCCTTTGCATAAAAGCTGTGTACCCTTAGGAAAATTACTAACATGCTCTCTTATCTCTGCTTGTGTAACTACACAATGAAAGTAATAATACATCTCACAGGGTCACTGGACAGATCTGAGACATATTTTGGAGGCAGAACAAATAGGAATTCCGCAAGATTGGATATGGGGATTGAAGGAAGGGAAAAATAAAAGTTTTGGCTTAAACAAGTGGGAGGATACTGTTGCCTTTAAGGAAATAGGAAAGACTAAGGGAAGAATAATGGTAGAAGATCAAACATTAACTTTGAGATGTGTAGCTAGCCAAATGAATTTGACAGGCTGGGCCTAGAGGTATGAAATTGGCAATCATTAGCACATAGATAATTATTTAAAAGCATGAGATGATATCCCTAAGGAGAGAGGATGGACAACCCTCAGAACAAACCCTGAGATATCCCTGATTTAAAGATAAGGTGTAAAAAGAGGAAGCACGGGGGCACCTGGCTGGCTCATTGGAAGAGCATGTGACTCTTAATCTCAGTGTCCTGAGTTTGAGCCTCACATTTGCCACAGAAATTACTTAAAAAAAAAGAAGGAACCATAAAAAGGAGACTGGGAAGGAGAGGCGGTGAGTGAGAGGAGGAAATCCAGGGGATTGTGGTCTAACTAACACCAGAAGATGACCCTTTTCATGAAGAGGGTAGCTAGCAGTGTAACATTACTGAATCAAGTGATATTTGGGCAGAGAAGGGTTCACTGAATTTATCAATATGGAAATTGCTGGTGACTTTAGGAAGAAGAGCTGTACTGATAAGGCAGCAGTTGTAAAGTCACATTTGAATGGGTGGAAGAGTGAATGGAAAACTGTATGTGGGGTCAGCAGATTGTAAGAAGAGTATAGAATCAAGAAAATACAGAAAAAGGGGGAAGCTTTGCCTAATAGATGGTAGTTCAAGTAGGTTGATCTTGAAATAGCACCTACTCTCTATATCTTTGTTCTGAATCTCTAACTGATAATCTGGATTTCTAATTTTTGTTCTTGTCATGAATCTGAGGTTATAATTATGTTTCCCTTAATAGCCTTCCCCAAGGCTGAATTGAAAGGGCCTTTCTAAGATTAGGGAGCTAAATGGGTCAAAGCCAATCAATTCAGAGCTAACAGAAACAATCAGAGGCAAATTTTTGTGTATATTGCTTGACAGAACTATAAACTTAGGCACAGAAAAATGTACTACTCTGGTGATTTCCTCAAAAGTTACAGGACTAGATGAACAGTATCAGCAAAATGGCAGACTAGCCCGTCCTTAAACCATCCCAATATAAACCTTAGAACTGTTGAATACTATGCAATAATTTTAAAAATTACATATCTTGGCTCACAAGAAACAGAATTATCAAATGCCAGAAGCAAAGATGATGCAAAACAGCCAAAGAAATAAGCATAAAGTTAGCTCTTCTGGCAGCTCTAAGTGGTTATTATACCCAGTAATGCCTAGGGGCTTGGGTATCTATGTCCACAGAGAAAAAGGGATGAGATTTTTGGCCCACTAAGATGGAGAGTTAGACTGAAATCCCTGCACAAAGAAAGGACTCTTGAAGGGATGCAATCTCAGTGAGCTGGGTACTAATAAACTCTATCTACTAGCCCAGAGAGATGGCAAGGAAGCATTAACTATAATGATAATAATAATATCATTAATAGTAATACATTTGGGAGTTAGAAAACAGTATTGAAATAACATGCTACCTAATAATAATATGTGCAATAGAGTGTCTGGAATGAAATATTTCTAAAACTTTGTACTATTCAGGAGTTAAGTAAGATACTTTGTCAAGTATGCATATAAAAATTTAATGGCAGAATTGTTTCTAGTAATTGTGACCTCAGTAATTTTTACTTTTCCTTCCTGATGGAAACTGGAAAATTCAAATATATTTAAAAACTGTTGGATAATATTGGAGCTCAGAAAAGAGTAAGGAATTACTGGACCACATTCTAGGAGAAAAAAAAAATCCAGAGAAGTAAGCTTGATATTTATGGATGCTTTTCCTCCAGAAGTATCTGTCAGTTCCGGTAGAGTCAGCTGGAAGATTTGGAAGCTGCGTAGAGCTGTTGTCAGTCTCATGGGTGCCGAAAAAAAATATCTTACTACATAATAGCTAAGAAATTTCTAATACTGAAGAAAATATCAAGCCAAATATATAAAGCAACACTGAAGCAGCAAAAGAGAAAAAGACAAATTTACAACATAGTCAGAGACTTTAATGCCCCCCTTTCTCATTAACTGATGATAAAACAAGCAGACAATAAATCAGAAAGGATATGAAATATTTGAGTAACATGATTGTCAAATTTGACCCAATTGACACATACAGAGCACTACAATAAATAATACAAAATGCACATAATTTTCAAGTGCACATAGAACATTTACAAATATTGACCATTTGCTGGACTATAAAGCAAGTCTCAATGTATCTCAAGTATTGAAATTACTTATAGCACATTGTCTGTCCACTGTGGACTTAAACTTAAAAAGATAAACAAAAGGTAACTACAAAATCCCATGTAAGTTTGAAAATTACAAAATATACCTCTAAAAAGCTATGGAACAATAAGAAAATCATCATGGAAAGTAGAAAATACTTTAAATTACGGAAAATACAATGCACAGATCAAAACTGGTATAACTAAATGCATGTATATAGGAAAACTTGTAAGGTAAAAAGGAAAACCAGCTGAAAACAATGACATATGCATCCATTCCAAGAAATTAGAAAAAAGCAAAGCAAAGCAAACTCAAAGAGGGTAGAAGAAAGAAAATAATAATTATAAAAGCTGAAATTAAATAGGAACAAACATACAATAGAATCAAGAAAGCCAATGCTTGACAACTTGCATAGCCCAATAAAATTGATAAACTTCTGATGGGCACTGATGAAGAAGAAAAATGGAGAATATCCAAATATCCAATATCATGAATGAAAAACATCATAAAAGAACATTATAACCAAGTTTTTGTCAATACAGTTGAAAATTTCAATAAAATGGACAGATTCCTTGTAAACACAATTTACAAAAATGAACACATACACACAAAATGAAACTGAATAGTTTCTATAAAGAACCCAAATCCTCAATGAAAAATATTCCCCAAAAGGTCACAGTCTCAGATGACTTCACGTGTAAATATACAGAACTTTTAAGGAAGAAAAGGTGCCAATCTTGAATAATCTTTTTCAAAGAATAGAAAAAGAGGAAACACCACAATGTGAGTTATGAGGCCAGCATAACCTTGATATAAAATCCTGACAAGAACATTATAGGAAAAAATACAGGTCAATTTCACTCATGAATATGAATGCAAAACCTTAAACAAAACAAAAACAACAAATCTAGCATTACATAACATGAAATAATATAATGATCAACTTGTGCTTGTTCTAGGAATACATGATTATATTAATATCTGAAAATCAATCAATGTAATTCATCATACATATGGAATAAAAGAAAAAATCATATGATTGTCTAAATAGATATATAGTAAGTACTTAGTAAAATACTAAACATCTATTCATGATAAGGCTTATAGCAAACTAAGAGGAACATTAATCTGATAAAGATTAGCTACAAAAAACCCTATAGCAAACATTATATTTAATAGTGAGATGTTGAAAGAGTTTTTCTATTATTGAGAGCTGAGAAAAGATGCCTATGGTCATCACTCCTATACACCATAATTTTAGAGGTCCTAGCCAGTGCAATAATATAAGAAAAAGAAAAAAAGTATAAAAATTGAAAAAGAATAAATAAAACCATCATTGTTCAAAGATAGCATGATTGTGCATATACTAACTATAAAAAGAATCTATATAGATAAATTATTAGAATATGTGAATTTAGCAAGTTCTCCAGATATTAGGCTATTATATAAAGAAGTTCTCTTTTTATCAACAACAAGAAATATTTAAACCATATATAAGGGCATCACAACATATACCTAGTAATAAATTTAAAAAAATATTTCCAAGACTTATGATGAAAACTATACAACTTTATGAGAAAAATTAGAGAAGACCTGGATAAATGGAAAGCTATGCCAAACTCATTACCTGAAAAACAAAATTGAGAATGTCAATTTTCCCCATATTATTCTGTAGATTCAATGCAACCTCAATCAATATCTTGGCAGTGTGTGTGTGTGTGTGTGTGTGTGTGTGTGTGTGTGTGTGTGTTTACATGTGTGTAAATATTAACCAGCTAAAGAAAGAAGCAGATTAAGGTGAGAAGATGTACTCTAGCTGACAGCAAGACTTACTGTAAAGTTATGTTAATTTAGATAGTGGGTATTGACACAAAGGCAAATAGACCAATGAGAATGAATAGGGTCCTAAAGCTTATAAGGATATCTGAATTATGGTTAAGATGGCATGGAAGGCAACTGTGAAATGACTGCTGTTTTAAATGGTTCTGGGAAACTGAATATCCACTAGAAAAAAAACCCCCTCACTCCATATATAAAATCAATTCCAGATACAATGTAGGAAATATAAACAATCAAAACCTTTAGAACACAACATAAGAAAACAATTTCATGATCTTAGGGTAAAAAAATTTCTTAAATAGTGCAGAAAAATGCTAACTATAAAGGCAAAAAAAATAATTGGGCTGTATCAAAATTAGATTGTCTTCTAATCAAAAGACAAAGAAAAAACATGCTCTAAGTGGTAGAATATATTCATAGCACATTTAAATGAAAAAGAGCTTGTATCCAGAATATAAAAATAACTTCCTCAAATCAATAATAAAGACACATAACTCAATACAAGAATGGGCAAGAGATCTTGGGATGTCTGGGTGGCTCAGTTGGTTAAGCATCTGACTCTTGCTTTTGGTTCAGGTCATGATCTCATGGTCATGAGACTGAATCCGGTGCTGGTTTCTGTGTTCAGCATGGAGTCTGCTTGAGATTCTCTGCCTCTCCCTCTCCCTGTGCCCCTCCCGTCACTCTCTTTCTCTCTCTCTCTCTCTCAAATAAATAAATAAATAAATAAATATCTTAAACAAATGGGCAAGAGATCTGAAGAGATACTTTATAAAAGATGATATCCTAGTCTACAAAACCATATGGAAACATGCTTAAAATATCACTTATCAGGGAGAAACAAAATAACATAACAATGAAATACCACTGCACACCCACAAGAATGGTTAAAATCTATAAGACTGACTAATAAATGTTGGTGACAATGTGAAGTAATGAAAAGTCTCATATACCACAGGTGATTATGTAAATTGGTACAACCACTTTGGAAAACTCTCTGACATTATCTGCTAAAGTTTGATATATGTGTACTCTGTGGTTCAGTGATTCCACTTGTTAGTATTTACCTAACAGAAGTGCAAATAAGCAAATGTTGACTGAAAGATATGTATAAAAGTGTTTATAGAATTCTATGTGCTATCTAAAAAATGGAAATGCTTTAAATATCCATCAACAATAGAAGATATAATTGTTGTAGATTAGTATATGTCACAACAAAAATGGATGATCTATAGCTGTGTGCCATAATACAGATGAATTCCTCCAAAAATAATTTTAAGGGAAAGAAATGAGATGTAAAATCATATATACTGTAAGATTCCATTAATACAATTTTTGGAAAGCAGGCAAACATTAGAAGTCAGGATAGTTATGTTGGGGATGAAGGAAGGAGGAGGCAATAATTGGGGGGGGCAACAAAGGACATTTCTGGGTATAGTATCCTATATTTTGACTTGCGTGGCAGTTAATAGGTATTTTATACTTAGATAATTCACTGGGCTGTACACTTATGACTTTTGTATTTTTCTGTATATATCTTATATTTTAACAAAATGTTAAGAAATCAGTTGTAATGACCAAAAGAACAGAAATATACGGAAATTTACAACTTCCAAGGTTGAAAAAGAATGAAGATAATGCAACAACAACAACAACAACAACAAAGCAGAAAAGGGGGAAAGACAAAGAAAAAATAAATATTATAAATAGAAGACATAAAAGAAAATTCTGGGCTGTAAATTTAAACATGTCAGCAATCCCAGCAAATAAAAACAAACTGAACTCGAAATTTAAGAGAGACTCTGGTGGGGCGCCTGGGTGGCTCAGTTGGTTAAGTTACTGCCTTTGGCTCAGGTCATGATCCCGGAGACCCGGGATCGAGTCCCACATTGGGCTCCCTGCTCGGCAGGAAGCCTGCTTCTCCCTTTCTCACTCCCCCTGCTTGTGTTCCCTCTCTGGCTGTGTTTCTCTCTGTCAAATAAATAAAAAATTCTTAAAAAAAAGAGAGAGAGACTCTGGAACTCAGTGGAAAAGAAAATCAAGTTATGTTGTTTCTGTTAATAAGAGATGTGTTGAAATATAATACAAATTTGGTAATAAAAGGAAAAAGGCATTCTAGAAAAGTATTATCCAAGAGAAGCTTGGTGTAGCTATAACATTATCAGACAAAGTAGATCTCAAGGTATAAAGCAGTATTAGGCTAAAGAGAGTCTTTATGTAATGATAAAAGGAATAATTCATCAGGGAGATGTAAAAATCCAGACTGAATAAGAAAACATAGCTTCCAGATAGATAAAGCAAAAGCTGATAGACTGATAAGACAAATTGAAAATTTCACAATCAGTAATAAGAAGATAAAAAATTAGTGAGGAAGTAGAAAATTTGAACAGTATCATTAACAACTTTAATACACTGGACATATATGGAACCCCAAAGCTATGATTATATGATATATTTTCTTTTCAAGCACATAGAGAATACCTACTAAAACTGACAAATAGTAGTTCACAAGGCAAGGCTCAATAAATGGCAATGATTTTATATCCTACAGATCATGATGTTTCAGCAAAGTGCACTAAAATTAGAAATCAATAAACAAAAAGCAAAAAAAAAAAACCCCACAGAAAGTATTCTTTAAAAACACACTTCAAAATAATTCATGGATTACATAAAAATTATATTACAAATTAGGAACTGAGTAACAATGAAATTACTATTTATAAAAACTTGTGGGATACAGCTTAGACAGTTACTTAAAAGAAATTTGTAGCCTTACATACATTTAATAGAGAAGAACAATTGAAAATTAATGAACAAAGTATCCAGCTCAAAAAGTTAGAAAAAGGACTGCATGCATATAAGTAGAAGGAAGGAAACAAAAATAAGGCAAGAGCAGAAGTTAATGAAACCAGAAACAAAGAAGCAATAGAGAAGATCAACAAAACCAAAATCTGTGCTTTTGACATGAATAATAAAATAGAGACCCCTCTGGCAAGAGAAAGCAAGGAAAGTAAGAAAAGAATGATACAAATAAACATTAAAGATTAAAATATAAAAATAAACAAGAGTGCAATGAACAATTTTATGCCAGTAAGTTTGAAACCTTGGAGGAAGTACATATTTTTTAAGGAAACATAATGGACTTGAGAAAAAATACAAAGCCTGAATACCCATTAAAGACACTGAAAATGGCCCACGTGGTTTTGTATGTGTACTTTGCTAAACTTCCAAGGAACAGATAATCTCTACTTTAAGCTACACCAGACAACAAGAAAAGAGAGAAGTCTTCCTGAATGATTTTGTGAGACTATGATAATCTAGTTTCAAAATGGGGTAAGGAAAAAAAGGGGCTTTTCTATAGGCCAATCTCATTAATAAACATGGCTGCAAAAATCTCCAATAAAAGATCTGGAAAACAAATCAGCACACACACACACACACACACACACACACACACACACACACACACACACAAATATAGACATTAAAACCGGGGCTCCTGGCTGGTTCAGTTGGTTAAGCATCTGATTTTGGCTCAGGTCATGATCTCAGGGTCCTGGAATGGAATCGAGCCCTGTGTCAGGCTCCATGCTCAGCAGGAAGTCTGCTTCTCCCTCTCCCACTGCCCCTCCCCCAGCTCATGTGCACACTCTCTCTGTCTCTCAAATAAATATATAAAATCTTAAAAAAAGGTAATTACAACCAAGTAGGCATGAACACTAGGATGGTTTAGCTTTTGAAAATGTAGTCATGTAATTCACTATTGAATTAATTCACTTCACTTTAAGTTAATTTCATAATGGTAAAGAAAAATCTTAAATACAGTCAGAGCATTATATAAAACTCAGTTCCTACTCATGATAGGATCTCTCAGCAAAATAAGACTAGAAGGGGACTTATTGGATATTATAAAAGTGATTTCACAAAATCCTGAAGTAATCATCACACAGTAATAAAATAATAAAGATAGTCCTCTTAAAGGCAGAAGTACTACAATTAATGCTTCTAATTCAATGTTGTACTAGAGATGTTGGCTAGTGCCATAAAGTAACCAAAAATGTATAATGTGCAATACCTGAAAAAGAAGACAAAATGGAATGTATAGGTAAACTGTAAGAAATAGAAGAGGACAGCAAAGTTGTTGGATACAAGATCAACAGAAAAAAAGATCAACATCATGTCTATATAAGGAAGCCAAATTAGAATATTCACTTAAAAAATCTCACAATAGTAAGTCTAGCAAAAAATTTTCTACATTCTTTTGTATAAGTTTTTAGAACTTTTCTAGGGGCTTGGAAAGATGGCAGAGTATGAGGACCCTGAACTCACTCTGTCCCATGTTTACAACTAGATATCATCCACATCCAAGTTAAACCAGTGAGTGATTTGAAGACTGGCACCATAAATAAACATGGAGAAGAAGTTGCATTTGAAAGGTTAAATAGATCAGAAAGGTGGAGGGAGGCTGTCCACAGGAGGGATGGAGCTGCATGGGGATGAAAGGGCAGAGAAACAGGCCCTCACACCAGGGATTTCCCATGGGGAAGACTAATCCCCACAACATTTGGCTTAGAAAACTGGAGAGGCTAATTCTGTGAGTTTGTATAACCAGTGGGAGATAGGATCCTGGAGCTTTAGTCAGCAGACTCAGGACTGGGTGAGCCATGAGGGCAAGTGAAAGCTGGGTCACTGCCCTAAAAGAGACAGCACCCTGTGTGGAGAGGCAACATAAAAATGGCAGTTTACAAAATGCCAGAGGCATAAAGGGAGACAGATCTATTCAACCTGATTTCAGAGAGTTTTGGGGAGACTTCACTGAAAATGAGGGAGTTGGCAGGTGCCATTTTTCTCTCCTATACTCCAACATAAACAGAGTCACCTGTGGGAGATGGGGTGGCACAGGCACTTGTAGCATTGGCTCAGGACTCAGGGAAAATTTCATTAAAGCTGAGTGAGTACCTGGCACAGTGGCAGTGCAGTGTCTAACCACATGTGCCCAGGTACCCATGTACACCATGCCCATATGCTGGGTGCACAGTTGCTGCCTCATACTATGCCCAGTCATTGCACTGTGCCCTCTACCATGCTGGCACATAGTACCTAGCCACTGCAGCATTTTAGGGGATCTGGTACAGTACTACTGGCCCTATTAAAATTTTTCTAACCCTGTCAACCTGCTACCAAGGTACCCAATGGACACCCCCCTCAGAGCTGGCCTGCTGGGTCCCACTAGCACCACAGAAAGTAAGCACAGCCCACAACAGTCAGAGTCAGGGCAGATGACTGCACTGAAAGAAAAAGTAACTTGGGCACAACAGCAGGGCCTGAACAACACACATAGGATACTCTCCTGTAGTACCACATTCTGGTGAATAGGGGATGCTTCATATCAGGGCACTCCAGGACCTCCTCTTCATGAAGTCACTACTTTCAAGTGCAGAAAACATAGCTGACTTTCTTAACACACAGAAACAGACCCAGAGAGGCAGACAAAATGAAAAAACAGGACAAGGCCATGGCCAGAGATCTGTGAAACAGATATAAGTAACATGCCTGACAGAATTTAAAGCAATGATCATAAGGATACTCGCTGGACTTAAGAAAGGAAAAAGACACGAGTGAGGCCCTTAACACATAGTAGAGATAATAGGCTCAATAAATGAATTTAGAAACACACCCGATGGAATGCAGCAGGATGGAAGAAACAGAGGAACAGATTAGTCGCCTACACAATAGAGTAATGGAAAGAAATCGAGCTGAACAAAAGAGAAAGAAGAATTACATAAAACGAGAATAGATTTAGGGAACTCAGTGACTCTATCAAATGCAATAGCATTCTTGTTATAGGAGTCCTAGAAGAAGAGAGAAGAGGGGGCAGAAAATTTATCTGAAGAAATAATAGCTGAAAACTTCCCTAATCTAGGGAAGGGACCAGATATTCAGATCCAGGAAGCACAGAGAACTCCCATCAAAATCAACAAAATCAGACCCACACCAAGACACATTATAATTAAATATACAAAAATAGTGATAAATAAAAAAATCTTAAAAGAATTAAGAATGAATGCAAGTCAGTAACTTACAAGGGAAAGCCCATAAGACTAGCAAGTGATTTCTCAATAGAAACTTGGCAAGGCAGAAGAGAGTGGCATCATATAGTCAATGCTCTGAATGCGAAAAATCCAGAGCCAAGAATACTCTATGTAGCAAGGCTATCATTAAGAGTAGAAGACATAAAGAGTTTCCCAGACAAACTAAAACTAAAGGAGTTCATAAACAGTTAATCAGACCTGTAAGAAACATTAAAAGGGACTCTTTTAATGAAAAGGAGAGAACAAAAGTGACAGTATAAATGTAGGCAACACAGAATTGATAAAAATGAATATTTCTGTAAAAAAATCAGTCAAGGAACTCACAAAAAGGATATAAAATATAATATATACCTAAAACATGGGAAGGAGAGGAGAAAAGACTGGGTTCAATCTTAAATGACCATCAACTTAATAGACTATTATATGTAAAAGAGGTTATATACAAACCTAATGGTAACCATATATCAGAAACCACTAATAAACATACAAAAAAGAGAAATAATCCAAATATATCACTAAAGCAAACCAGCAAAACATGAAAGAGAAAGACAAGAAATGATCAGAGAAAATCTTCAGAAGCAACCACAAAACAAGTAATAAAATGGCAATAAATACATATCTATTAATAATTACTTTGAGGGGTGCCTGGGTGGCTCAGTTGGTTAAGCATCTGCCTTTGGCTCATGTCATGATCCCAGGGTCCTGGGATTGAGTCCCACATCAGGCTTCCTACCCAGCAGGGAGTCTGCTTCTCCCTCTTCCTCTGCCTCTCCCTCTGGCTAATGCTTTTTCTCTTGCTCACCCTCTCTATCTCAAATAAAGACATAAAAATCTTTAAAAAATACTTTGAATATAAGTGGATTAAACCCTCTAATCAAAACACACAGGGTAATAGAATAGATAAAAAAAGACCCATCTATATGTTGTCTAGAAGAGACTCATTTTAGACATAAAGACATCTGCAGATTAAAAGTGTGGAGATGGAGAAACATTTATCATTCAAATGGATGTAAAAAAAAACAAAAACAGAACTAGAGTAGCGATATTTATATCACACAAAATAGACTTTAAAACAAAGACTGTGGGTTGCCTGGGTGGCTCATTCATTAAGCATCTGCTTTCAGCTCAGGTCATGATCCCAGAGTCCTGGGATTGAACCCCACATTGGGCTCCCTGCTTGGTAGGGAAGCCTGCTTCTCCCTTTCCCACTCCCCCAACTTGTGTTCTCACTATCGCTGTGTCTCTCTCTTTCAAATAAATAAATATTTAAAAAAAAGACTGTAACAAGAGTCAAAGAAGTAATAAAGGGAATAATCCAAAAAGAAGATACAACAGTTGTAAATGTGTATGCACCCACGATGGGGGCACCCAAAAATGAAAACAGTTAGTAATGAATATAAAGAACTAATTGATAAAATACAATAATGGTAGGGGACTTTGACACCCCACTTATATTAATGGACAAACCATCTAAGCAGAAAGTCAACAATGAAACAATGGCTTTGAATGATAGGCACAGAGGGACTTAATATATTTAGAACTTCTAACCCCAAACAGAAGAATACACATTCTTTTTAAGTGCACATGGAACAGTCTCCAGAATAGATCACATATTAACCCACAAAATCAGCCTCAACAAATTCAAGAAGGTTGAAGTCATATATCATACATCTTTTTTGAATACAATGCTATGAAACTAGAAGTCAGACACACACACACACACACACACACACACAGACACGCACACAAAATTTTGGAAAGACCATAAATGCATGGAGGTTAAATAACATGTAAAACGGTAAAAGGGTCAACCAGGAAATAAAAGAAAAAATAAAAAAGTATATGGAAACCAATGAAATTGAACAGATAACGTCCAAAATCTTTGAGATGCAGCAAAAATTGTTCTAAAAGGGAAATTTATAGCAATATAGCCCACCTCAAGGAGCAAGAAAAATCTCAAATACACAACCTAACCTTACAGCTAAAGGAGCTAGAAAAAGAATAATAAACAAAAGCTAAAACTGGCAGAAGGAAGGAAATAAATAAAGATTAGAGCAGAAATAAATGATATAGAAACTAAAAAAAACCACAACCAAACAAACAATGGAACAGATCTATGAAACCAGGAACTGGCTCTTTGAAAAAAAACTGAAAAAATTGAAAAACTCTAGCCAGATTCACAAGAAAAAAAGAGAATGGACTCACATAAACAAAATCACAAATGAGAAAGGAGAAATAAAAACTAACAGTACAGAAATACAATTATAAGAGAATATTATGAAAAACTGTATGCTGACCAATTGGACAACCTAGAAGAAATGGATAAATTCCTAGAAACATATGAACTACTAAAACTGAATCAAGAAGAAATAAAAAATGTGAACCAGCTAATAACCAGCAAAGAAATTGTATCAGCAATCAAAAAACTCCCAAAAAACAAAACTCCAGGGCCAGATGGCTTCACAAGTGACTTCTACAAAACATTTAAAGAAGAGTTAGGGGTACCTGGGTGACTCAGTCATTAAGCATCTGCCTTTGGCTCAGGTCATGATCCCAGGGTCCAGGGATGGAGCCCCACATCAGGCTCCCTGCTCTGGAGGAAGCCTGCTTCTCCCTCTCCCACTCCCCCTGTTTGGGTTCCCTCTTTCATTGTCTCTCTGTCAAATAAATAAATAGAATCTTAAAAAAGAATAAAGAAGAGTTAACACCTACCCTTCTCAAACTATTCCAAAAAATAGAAAAGGAAGAAAAACTTCCAAATACATTCTGATACTAGCATTACCCTGATACGAAAACCAGATAAAGACATCACAAATAAAAGAGACCAATAAGGCAATATCCATGATAAACATAGAAGCAAAAATCCTCAACAAGATATTAGCAAACCTTATTCCTGGGTTGCAAGGGTTCACAAATTAACCAATTTGATATATCACATCAATAAGAGAAAGGATAGGAACCATATGATCATTTCAATAGATCCAGAAAAAGCATTTGATGAAGTACAACATCTATTCATGACAAAAACCCACAAGAAAGTAGGTTTCAAGGAAACATACCTCAATGTAGTAGAGACTATATATGAAAAACCCAGAGCTAACATTGTCCTTAATGGGGAAAAACTGAGAGCTTTCCCCCAAGGTCAGGAGCAAGACAGGGATGTCCACTCCTACCATTGTTATTTAACAAAGTACTGGAAGTCCTAGCAACAGCAGACAACAAAAAGAAATAAAAGGCACCCAAATTGGCAAGGAAGAAGTAAAACTTTCACTATTTGCAGATGACATCATACTCTACATAAGAAAACCCAAAGACTCCACCAAAAAATTGCTAGAGCTGATACATGAAATCAGCGAAGTTCCAGGATAGAAAATCACAGAAAATTGTTGCACTCTTGCAACCCAGAAATAAAATATCACCTCACAGCTGTCAGAATGGCTAAAATCAACAACACAAGAAACAACAGGTGTTGGTAAAGATGTGGAGAAAGGGAAACCCTTGTGCACTGTTGATGAGAATGCAAACTGGCATAGCTACTATGGAAAACAGTATGTAGCTGCCTCAAAAAGTTAAAAATAGAGCTAGCCTACTATCCAGCAATCATACTACTGGATATTTACCCAAAGAATACAAAAACATTAATTCAATGGGATACATGTACTCCTATGTTTATAGTGGTATTATTTACAATAGCCAAGATATGGAAGCAACCCATGTGACAACTGACTGATGAATGGATAAAGAATATGTGGTACACAAGTAAGTTCACTTACTTGTGGAGCATAAGGAGTAATAGGGAGGACAGTAGAAGAAGGAAAGGAAATGGGAAGTGGGGTAAATCGGGGAGGGAGATGAAACATGAGAGATTTTGGACTCAGAAACAAACTGAGGGTCTTGGAGAGGAGGGGGTGGGGGAGATTGGTGAGTCTGGTGGTGGGTATTGAGGGCATGTATTGCATGGAGCACTGGGTATGGGACATAAACAATGAATATTGGAACACTGAAAAAATAAAAAATAAAAAAAGAATATGTGGTACACATAAACACACACACGATGGAATATTATTTAACTATGAAAAATGAAATCTTGTCATTTGCAATGACCTGGATGGAGCTAGACAGTATTATGCTAAGCAAAATAAGTCAGTCAGAGAAAGACAAATACCATATGATTTTATTAATATGTGGACTTTAAGAAACAAAACAAATAAGCAAAGGGGAAAAAAGAAAGAGAGACAAAGTAAGAAACAGACTTTTAACTATAGAGAACAACCTGATGGTTGCCAGAAGGGAGGGGTGGGGAAATTGGGAGAAATAGATGATGGGGATTAAGGACTGCACTTGTCATAATGAGCACTGGATGTTGTATGGAATTGTTGATTATATTATAGACCTGAAACTAATATAACATTGTATGTTAACTAACTGGCATTAAAATAAAAACTTAAAAAAATAAAATAAAATACAAAGAAGATGTTTAAACTTTTTGAACTGAAGAAGATATACAAAGACTCAGTTAATGGACAGATATAGTGTGCTCATGGCCCACAAGCCTCAATAACATTAGGATGTCAATTTTCCTTTATCAGTTATGTAAGTTCAATGTAATTCCAGTCAATATCCAAACATTTTTTGGAGAGTTTGAAAACCTGATCCTAAAATCTTTTTTTTAAAATATTTTATTTATTTGACAGAGAGAAACACAGCCAGAGAGGGAACACAAGCAGGGGGAGTGAGAGAGGGAGAAGCAGGCTTCCTGCTGAGCAGGGAGCCCGATGTGGGACTCAATCCCGGGTCTCCGGGATCATGTCCTGAGCTGAAGGCAGTCGCTTAACCAACTGAGCCACCCAGGCACCCCCTGATCCTAAAATCTATATGGAACAGAAAAGACTAAGAATACCCAAGAACATTTTGAAGAAGCAAATTCATTGCAGTGTGTGTGTGTGTGTGTGTGTATGTGTGTGTGTGTCCTAAATTAAATGTGCATCAATAGGAAAATGGATAAATTTTGCTGCCTTCATACAGTATAAAAAAAAACAGAAGCTAATTTGAATAGAGTAGAAGTACATGCCTCAATATGGATAAACCTTTTAAAAATAATGATGAGAGAAGAAGGCAAGTTATTCATATGAAATTTAAACATACAGAGGAAACATATTTTTATAGGTATGCATGTACTTGTAAAAGTATAAGAATATGTACAAGGGTGATTAAATTTAGGACTGTCATTTCCCCTGCAGGGAAGGGAGAGCAATGGGACCACAAAAGGACACACAAGGACTTCATTTGTATTTGTTAATTTTTAAAGCTAAGTTGTGGGTTTATAGCTATTCATTATGTTTATATCACTGAAATATTCAATAATAATTTACAAAAGACTATAAAGAATTAGTGAGAAACAACTTTATTTAGGGACTTCTCTATTGAATAAATAAGTGGAGATATGACTTACCCTAATTCTTGCACTCCTCAAAACAAAGCCCTCCATGGATACAAGCCACAACCACTAATCTGATTTATAGTTTCAGCACCGCAAGTATCCAGGTGGGAAGCAATATCCTCATGAGTGCAGGAATCCTCTAAGAAATAAATTACTACAAATGGAGAAGCACATCTTAAACAATAAGCATTCCTCATTCTGAACCGCATCAACATCCGTGCAATTGCATCCAGTTCTAAATGGAGTTTCTGGACCGATTCTAAGATGTTTTTCAATCCCAATCTTTTTATAATCAGCAGAGGGGTAGGCGTGGGACAAGGACTAACAGAAAACAGATGCTGGCAATTGTATAATTTATAAACATGATAGAAATAATATTTGCTCTAACATATTTTTCTCATGAGTAGTTCTATTCTATGTGTAATATTTTCTATCTGGTTGAAAATACATTAACATTACAGGCTACAAAATATGACAAAAGAATGCTAAAATATAAACATTCTTCTGTGCAAATGTATTGGAAAAGAACATGAAAAATACAGGCAGACACTTTAAAGTTCTATTGAGACATTTCATTTTTAATAAGTTTCTTTATGCATGTCGACAATGAACACCGCTTGTGTAAATTGAACTAGGATACAACTGGAACACATCTTTGTTGCATGCTGACAAAGAACAATTTGATTAGACAGTAAATCCTTCACAGCCTCCCTCAAAACCCTTTCTCTGAGATTTACTTTTTAGACAAAAGTTCCCGGTAAAGTAAATTCTTTTATTCTTGGCACTTTTGCTGTGCCCAATATTAGACAATGATAACATTGGGGACCCCAAAATATTAAATCTGGATAGCTATAGGTTCTAAGATATGCATTTTATACACTTATATAATACTTTCAATAGTACAATGTGACATTCTAAATGAGGAAAGGACACCGTTGATGTAAAAATTCATAAAAATTAGATTATTATACACCGTTGATGTAAAAATTCATAGAAATTAAATTATTATGTGTCTCCTTGTCCAGAAAAATCAAAGGAAATCAAGCTGGGAGCATGAGGAAAATCAAGAATTTGGAATGAATGATTCTGAATAAATAGAAACCTTTCTCTTTGTTAGATTATAACACAATGTTTTTTGGGGGAGATTAGAAGGATTTTCTCACTGTCTGTGTCATTAACATGGGAAATAAGAGTGAGGAGGAAAAAAGTAGTTGATTTGGTAAGTGTGGTCAGTGTGGACTCACACAGATTAAGGGCTTAAGTTTTTATGGTATATACCAAGTTCTTCACTAAAATAGAGCAATGAATCAACCACGAATAAGAAATATTATCAAGAACAAAAGTTTGTGTAGTTGGTATTGTTTTTTTCAAATATTTGAATTATTTTTATTTTATGGCTTGCAGCTCCTTTCATTCCTTAATGGTAGAGTGGGACTAGTATAAACAATTGTTAATAGAACACATGATCACAAATGCAGGCATGCACACACATGTGCACACACACCTTTTTGGTCTCTATTTCTCTGAAAAGCAATTGGAAAAATATCAGTTGATACTGCATTTATTTTACTGGACAGAGTTAATTTAACAGCACATCCATGGGATCTTTACAAGTACTTTGTTGCTATGACAAAGACTTGGTTTTATCTTGGGCTACAGATTACATTTTTTGTGTGTGTTTGATGTGTAATAGTGAATGTTCTTTAGTTACAAAAAAAACTAGGACAGGGCACCTGGGTAGCTCAGTGGGTTAAAGCCTCTGCCTTCAGCTCAGGTCATGATCTCAGGGTCCTGGGATGGAGGCCCGCATGGGGCTCTCTGCTCGGCAGGGGGGCTGCTTCCTCCTCTCTCTCTGCCTGCCTCTCTGGCTACTTGTGATCTCTCTGTCAAATAAATAAATAAAATCTTAAAAAAAAACTTAACAAATCACAAATAGGCAGAGAGGCAGGCAGAGAGAGGAGGAAGCAGGCTCTCTGCTCAGAGCCCGATGTGGGCCTCGATTCCAGGACCCTGAGATCATGACCTGAGGCTTTAACCGAAGGCAGAGGCTTTAACCCACTGAGCCACCCAGGCGCCCTGTATGTTAGTAATCTTAACACTATCTTACATTTGAACAAGAATCTGATTGAAGAGATTACAGAATGTCAACTAGCTTGCTCTGCGCAAATAGCAAAATACAAGTAGGAGTAACAACAACAACAACAACAACAACAATAATAACAGCAACAAGAATAACACACTCCAGCCTATAAAAATCTTGAGATGATTCTCAAATTCTTGATGGATAAGAACAAAAAATGTGGAAGAATCTAGTATACAGAGGTCAATAGTAGAACTATCTTTCAGCTTAATGTTTTATAGATTATGGTTATCATATGGCTTTAGATTTCCTTTATAAAATGATGACCTGTTCTACGGTAAATCTGAAAAAGCTGATAAGACAAAGAAATTATGCCTGGCTCACAACTTTTGAATTCAGTGAAATAGCTGGTCTTTTTTTCAATATCTAGACTCTTTACCCTGGACTAAACCTTATTTCCTTTTTTTTTTTTTTTTTGACAGAGAGAAACACAGATAGAGAGGGAACACAAGCAGGAGGAGTGAGAGAGGGAGAAGCAGGCTTCCCGCCGAGCAGGGAGCCCAATGCGGGGCTCAATCCCGGGTCTCCGGGATCATGACCTGAGCTGAAGGTAGTCGCTTAACCAACTGAGCCACCCAGGCGCCCCTAAATCTTATTTTCTATTTGTCCAAATAAAATATTCTCCCTTAAGCCTAGAGGTCATATTTTGCCTATCTCAGTGATCAGAGGCTGGAAGCATTGAGGCTAGGGTGAACCTCTACTCATCCATGGCTATAGAATGTAAGACTCAAATCTTTGGATTATGAACCCAATGCACTCACCTATCCTATAGTATTCCCAATTGCCAACAAATGTTGAGATCTAGAAACGTTGTCTCACAAAGGCTTTTCACTTGACCCAGTAGGTATCAAGTTGTCAGGGTAAACCATTATCCTTAAGGAGAAAATAAGAACTTTGGGAACTCTCAACCTATCATGAGTAATAGGCCATGTGCCCAGGACTGAGTGTTCAGCTCTGGGAAAGTTTGTGTGGTCTATCCACACCTTTTTCCTGAGACTTTCTTATCATCCTTCCTACCTATTTGCCGTCTGTGACCACCTAAAAAGGCAGGCCCAACTGGCTTATCAGGGAACAAAACTCACATCACTGGCCTCAATAAAAGTGTTCTCACTTGTAAAGCTATATACAATGACTATTGGGACAATTATGATTACATCCTGGCTCACAGTGGCTGCTTAAGAAGTATTTATTGGAAAGTTAGAAAGCTATTCTTTATAAAGTTTTGCATTGTTTTTGGCCTGATTTGACATAATGTTAAAATTGCACTAGGGAGAATTTTCTCTCCTTTCCCTGGCTGATATTAGACTTGTTTTTCCTTCTTGATAGAATTTTGGCATTACCTCTTCTGTCCTCAAAACGAATTTCATTAATTCCCTTGATGCACATCTAAAACTCCTACATGGTGTTTTGCTAAGGCAGTAAGACTCCCAGTTTAGCATAGAAATGTCCATGTTCCCTGCAGCTCTACCAATAATGGACTGAGAGATCTTCAGAGACACATTCAAGCCCCCAATCACATTGGAAAGCAAACTTCAATTGTGAAGCCAAAGCTGTCTGGTGGAAGGACACTTCATGCAGATGGAACAATATATTCTGAATTTGAAAGGGCTTAGAGAGTTGGGTTTTCTTTCCCCATTCAACACTCTTGCAAAGGGCTCTCTTGCCTTACAAAATGAAGTCTAATTGCAGTCCACCAGAGACACAATGCTAGCAGTCATAAGGCTAAGGCTACCCAAGCAACTATGGTAGGTTCCTGCATCCTTCATGCAGGAGTGTTCAAGGCATTACAGAGGCACAGAGAGCAACTTTCTGTCAAAGACCTGGGGAAAGGCTGCATACATATTTACAAAGCTGCCATCATCGCTCAGAAGACCATGTGCCTACAATTTATTTTTACCCCTATAAATAAACAGACAAGGAGAGAGGAAATGTAAAGAATCCAGAGTCAACAAAATCCTCTGCATGAGGAAAACAAAGGCATATAGATGTTCTTATACATCATTTGAATACACAGGTTAGTGCCACTTAATACATTTAGTTTTTTAAATTTATAATTTTACTCTATGGACATCACTAAAATGTTTAAAAGGTTCTACAGTGATTAGTATCATTTGAACTCTAAGAGGAATGTTTTATATATATCCTAAAAGCTGCCACATCCACTATTCTAAGGATTAATAGTGGAGTAAAGAAGTTGGCTTCATGTCTATCCTTGTCTCACAATACCAACATTACAGTGAGGTTGCTCTATACTGCAGGAAAGCTATGCGTAGGTAGTATAATAATTTAGCTGTGTTTAGACAAAGTTATAGTCCTTGACTTACTTTCAATTTCACAAATATCATGCTACATAGTTCTACCTGGCTAGTCCACCAGCACCTTAAACTCAGTATGTGTATATCCTACCTTTTAATTTCTACTAGTAATCCAGTTTCTTACCCTGATTTCACTATTTTTATTAATACCATGATAATATTCCTGATTTTCCAAACTAGGAACCTCGGCATTATGTTTTCATCTTCTTTCTCCCTTATGTGCTAGTCAGGTCTTTCTTCTGTTTTCAATTCTAGTTCCATTTATCTTTTTCTGGAGAGCCAGTATAGCATAGTAGTTAGGAATCTGGACTCTGAAGCCTGATTTCTTGGGCTGGAATACTAGCTCAGCCACGGATTAACTATGCAACTGTGAGCAAGTCACTACATCTTTCTGTGCTTTGGTTTCCCATCTATAAAGTGGAGTTTTAAGGTTCAAGTGAGTCAATATGTTTAAAGTGCTGACAATAGTGCTGAGTATCTAATAAATACTACACGTTAGCTAATATGATTAGGTCTGTTTCCAGTACACATATCAAGGCCTTTATCATCTTGTGTCTTGAGTGCCACAGAAATCTTGCTATTGGTTTCTCAAAAGCTCTGTTCTCTCTTTAATCAACCCACAACCAACTATAAGCTAGAGTACTAGAATCTTAGGAATTGGGAGAAGTGTAAAATTCATTTGTTTCAACCCCTCACTTTGATATACAAACCTCCTACTTTTCTGATTTTAGCTATTGCTTCACGAAACCAGTCAATTCCAATTCTATTTTTATTTAGCCATATTAGAAAGTAATTTGTTGATTCAAACTGAAATATGCTCTCTTCTTCTTTCACCAATTTGTTTTATTTCTGTCCTTTTGATCTATCAAAAATTGACATACTCTCTCTTCCACTGGCCAGTCTCTTGGATAATCAAAAACAGCTATTTGATCTCAAAGTTGTTCCTCTTCTAACCATCCCTGAGTCCTTCAAGTATTCATCATATTACATATTACAAGCCATTCCAGAGTTTGTTTACTCTTAACACCTTGGTTTCTCTTCTCTGGACAAAGCACATCTCTGGTCACACATTGTATATAAAAATATTTCAGTTTCACAAAGCACACTAATGCCCCAAATCCTTGGCCTAGAAATCTAAATTCTTCCCAACCAAAACACAATTATTACATTTCTCATTTAGGCTTTCATTATTTCACTTTTTGCATCCTTTGCTAGAGACAAATTTGACTATCAGCCATGTCTGAATCCACTTCTTTTTCATGTATCTGGAGCTACATCATGTGTTCCTGTCCTTCTTCATTCCCTCTCCTAAAGCCTATCTCTATCTTCCCAAATGATATTTCGACTTGAAGCTTGAATGAAAAGGTCTTCAGGTAACAGGTCACGGTCCATGATGCTCCAAGGCAGGGATGGTATTACCTTCATTTGTGCTCCTACAGAGCTGTGTTTATACATCTCTTACAGCGGTTACTGCATCTAACCTGTTACTGTAGATTTTTATACATATGTATTATTCTCTCTACCCAGTTATAAAGTGATGAAGGCAGCAGCTGGGTCTCAATCTTTTTTCTGTCTTATATTCCCCAACACATGAGAAGTCCTCAATAAACACATGTGGAATTATTTCATTAATTCATTTAGTAAACACTTATTAAGTCTCCCATATAGCTCAGGGCATGATAAGATCTTAATATATGTTGAGTAATAAATTACTGATAAACATAAAAGTGTCTGAGTAAAATTTTCAGGCTGGGTGATTAGAAAAACATTGGCACCATTGTGGGAAATCAGGAGGTCTGGAAACGAGTGATTGATTGGGATGAGAGTTGTGTTTGGTTTTGGATGTGCTGAATTTAAAATGCTGGCAAAAGATGCAGAATGATAGATATTTACTAAGCTACACATCTAAAGCTCCATGGTAGGTGCTGTTGTGAATACAAAAAGAAGGCAAGGAAGTAGGCATCTGGCTGAGAATAACACTAAATCAATGCAACAAGATGAAATTAGTGGCTATGAACAGGATTGCCTTTTCTCATGTGTGCTTTGTAAACTCCTTTTCTAAATTTCTCTGATGGATACTCAAAAGTAAATATGTGAATCTCTATTTTTCATTCTTATCTTCATTTAGTGAAGACGTCATTCTACTGGTTGAAAGGCCTAGATTGTCAGAATAGTTAACTCTTGTGAAGACTTCAAAAGTCAGTTCTCATTCGTTACTGCCTCCAAGCCACTTGCAAACTGCTAATAAACACACTAGACAAATGTCCTTGCTCTTTCAGAGGAGGAAAGTGCTGTATTCCTTTGACATTTGGTTTCCAACTTTTAAGAGCATCAGGAGCAATCCAAATTCAAAAGAGAGAGGCAGCTTCCTCCCACTCTCTTGTCAGCCATTTCCTGGGTGAAAATAACGTTTTTATGCACCTCTGAGTGCATCACCCCCAACACCCAAAGTGTCTTAAATTGAAACAGTATGAAATGAAAATGATCAGTTAATAAATTATAATTATGTGAAATATTCTTTGATAAAAGTAGAAAATACTGGTTAACTTGAAAATTATAGAATACATTTTGAAATAAAAATTGAATATTTTGATTGCTTACATTATAAGTGAAAATATATCCTTAATCTTTTTCATTTTACCATCTAAGTACAGGTTGAGATTTATTTGGTTGGCTCTTACAAGTAGAAATGGAAGTCAAAACTTTTATTTAGGTTTTAATATATTCAACCACATCTCAGATTTTCCTTAACAAGCCTAAATATTAAAACAGCTTTTAAAAATGAGCATATAAAATAAACAAATCATCTTTATCATGAAAGCACTCTGATTTTACTTTCCCTGTATATTTAAATGATGACCCTTTTAGAGTTAGCCAAGCCCTGTAACTGTCAAATTCTTAACTTTCCACTTTTTAATAAAAATGATTTCCATAAAGATTAGAAATTAATCTAACCTGACTCTCAAATCTAATATATTTTAGTGCTGGAAGCTGTAAAAATTCATCTATCTAGGTTTAATAAAGAAAGTTTTTTCAATTTAAATATACATTGCATTTAATAAGCTTGCATGATAATTTCAACAATGTTCATGGGTTCTTTAAATTACCTTCCTGCTGTGTCCAGGATACAATCCAATTTCATTTTTGAGCAACTGAGTTATCAAAAAAAGGTTTCCAAATCAAAGTGATTTCTGAATGACACAAAGTGAAATGATTAGAAGTCACCCAATCAGACTGGCTCTATGCCTGACTTAAAAGAGAAAAGTAATTGTTTATATGTATATAAACATAAAGTATGTGACCATTTGGATATATTTAAATGTTTGGCTGAAATGTTTGTCTTTTACCCAAGTATCTGTCATTGTGAAGATTAGCAGTCCTTCATACTTTATTTCCTTCCAACTTTTCAGCCATTCATCTATCTCATATTTGTTGAGTGTGCACCATGAATTAAGCATTGTGCTAACTGGTGGAAATACAACAAAGACAGATATGGCTTCTGCCTTCATGAGCATAAAATCTACTGCATTAATACTCAAATATGTAGCTATGAACTGTGATATCTACTATGGAGGGACAATACAAAGTGCAATGAGAGAATATAACAGGGTGACTTAATTTAATTCAAGGGTGTCAAGATTCTGATCTCATTCAGGCATTGGTATTTGTGTTGAGACCTATAGGATGTGTAAGTATATGTGTGTGGTGATAAGAGAGATGAAATGGATAGTATGTGTCTGAAGCACAGAAAAAGAGAGGAATAGAATGGTATGAGATGAGCCTGGAGAAACAGACAGAGGGCAGAGAATTCAGGGCCTCTTAAAACTTTACTACAAAATTTTAGACTTTATTGTAGTAAAAGTTCTCCTTGGATGCAATATAGAGAATGGGGTGGAAGGAAGGAGAGATTCAAGATCATTTAGATGACCATTACGGGATTCCAGGTGAGAGACAATGTTACTAAGGCTAGAGTGAATGCAATAGAGACAGAGATAAATGGATGTATTCAAAATATTTTTAGGAGGTAGAAACAACAAGACTTGGTAACATTAGATAAGACAGGGGTAAAATATATGGAAGTGCCATGAGTAGTGTTGAGGTTTGGCATGGACAACAGTGTGGGTAGTTATGCTATTTTTACCTACTTATGGAATAATGAAGGAAGAGCAGGTTTTAGGGGGAAGATCATTAGTTCAGCTTTAGACATGTTAACCTGAGATGCCACTGAGGAATCTAAGTACAGACGTCGAGTGGCAGATGGATGGATCTCTGGGTCTGGAATTAAGAAGAGTACAGACACATGAAACATGTTTGTCATCACCAGCTATCAGGGAAATTAAAATCAAAACCACACTGAGATACCACCTTACACCAGTCAGAATGGCCAAAATTAACACGACATGAAACAACAAGCGTTGGAGAGGCTGCGGAGAAAGGGGAACCCTCTTACATTGTTGGTGGGAATGCAAGTTGGTGCAGCCACTTTGGAAAACAGTGTGGAGATTCCTTAAAAAATTAAATAGAGCTACCCTATGACCCTGCAATTGCACTACTGGGCATTTACCCCAAAGATACAGATGTAGTGAAAAGAAGGGACATATGCATCCCAATGTTCATTGCAGCAATGGTCACAATTGCCAAACTGTGGAAAGAGCCAAGGTGCCCTTCAACAGATGAATGGATAAAGAAGGTGTGGTACATATATACAATGGAATACTATGCCTCCATCAGAAAGGATGAATACCCAACTTTTGTGGCAACATAGACTGGATTGGAGGAGATAATGCTGAGTGAAATGAGCCAAGCAGAGGAAGTCAAGTATAATATGGTTTCACTTACTTGTGGAGAATAAGGAGTAATATAGAGGACAGTAGGAGAAGGAAAGGAAATGGGAAGTGGGGTAAATTGGGGAGGGAGACAAAACATAAGAGACTTTAGACTCAGAAACAAACTAAGGGTTTTGGATGGGAGGGGGTGGGGGATGAGTGAGCCTGGTATTGGGTATTGAGGGCATGTATTGCATGGAGCACTGGGTGTGGGGCATAAACAACGAATCTTGGAACACTGAAAAAAAAATAAAATAAAAAACGGAAGAGTAGTCAGGGCTAGAGCCTATATTTGTGAGTCACAAACAAAATTGGTAAAGCCAAAGGAGTGCATGTAGACTAAGATGAGAAATGAGTGGGGCCAAAGACTGATGAACTTTAACATTTAAAGGTCAAGTAGAAGTGAAAGATCCAGCAAAACAGAGTGAAAAGGATATATCATAGATATAAGAATAAAATCAGAAACATGTAATATCAAAGAAATTATGGAATACTGTATATATAATGGATCATATATATATATGGAGCAGTTAGCTACACCAAGTGCTACCAAAATTAAAGATGAAAATTTAAAAGTGTTCAACATATTTAGTGAAACAATGATCATTAATAACATATTGTCAGTTATTTTGGTAGAGCGATGAGGGGTAAAAGCTAGAATGGAATTGACTAATGAGTAACTAGGGTACATGTATTGAGGATAAGGTAATTAAAAAGGTCTGTCAGAGAAGATAGTTATAGTATGAAAAGGGAGAACACTAGAATGAACACCGTGATATTGGATTGGAACTGGAGATTAATAGAAATCCATGATTTTCTATAGATAGATCAGTTAATATGGATACAAATGGACACATTATGCAATGTAAATGTATATGTATATTCCCTAGCCCTGTTCACTGTGAGGGCCTGTGAATAGAAGGCCACAAACACACTTAGTGTCCAGAACTTGACTTCTAAATATCATTACATCAAAATAAATCAGGCTCCTTGGAGAAAGCCTGATTTCAGGGATAGAACAGGAAAAGTACAAAATGAGACCAGAACATTTTACTGTGCCAGAGAGTAAGAAAGTGCTCAAAGAATGATGATGACATGTCAAAAGGACACAAAAGCCAGCTTGAAGGGGTGAACACTGGCCAAAACAAAAGAATCTGAGTATCAAAACAAACAGAAATAGCAACAAATATAATCCATCAAGTTATTGGGAAAGCATGAATTTGCACAGATATATATAAATGAATGAATAAATTGAAAGTTTGAGGAGTAACAGAATATTTACATAGCTTCCAAGTACCTCCCCCCAAAACATTTGCTAATTACAAGTGGAGAGAGAGAGAGAGAGTACAGTGGAGAAACCTTGCAGATACCATCTTAATTAAGTGTTCAAAGTTAACTTCACCAGTAGTGAGATAAATCAATAATGAACACCATCTGACGAGATACAATAAACAAGAACACAGCATTAATTCTGTGCTTTTCTTGCCTAAGATGCATAACCCAAATCTACTTGTGAGAAAATATTTGAAAACCTAAAATTGAGAATCATTCTCCAAAATAAGTTGTGTACAATCTTCATGAATGTCAATCATGAAAGTCAAGGAAGGACTGGGGCACTATTCCAAGCTGAGGGAGAATGAAGGGCCATAACATCTAACATGCAATGCTTGATTTTGAGCCAGATTCTTTTGCTATAAGGGACATTATTGGGACAACTATAAAACATGAATGGTGTCTGTTAGTAATGTATGAATGTTAATTTCCTGATTTTAATTGGTGTCTTGAGGTTATGTAGAAAAATACAGGGGTGCCTCGGTTGCTCAGTTGGTTAAACGCCTGCCTCTGGCTCAGGCCATGATCTCAGGGTCCTGGGATGGAGTCCTGCATTGGACTCCTTCCTCAGTGGGAGTCTGCTTGTCCTTCTCCCTCTGCTTCTCCCTCCTCCTGCTTGTGCTCTGTCTTTCATTCTCAAATAAATAAAATCTTTTTTAAAAAAGAAAAGAAAAATGCCTTTGTCTTTAGGAAATATGCAATAAAGGATTTATGGGAAATGGGTCAACAACTTATTTTTCAATGTTTCAAGGGAAAATTCTTTCCACTGTATTTAAACATTTATGATTGTTTCAAAATGAAAAGAAAAGATGAATGGAAGGTAAGAAAGTGGAGAAATGAAGTTGAATCATTAATGGAGGCAAGAGATGATTAACTAGCTGAGAATGTGAGATTTAAAAAAATATTTTTTTCAAGTGAGAGAGAAAAGATTGACTTTAAGAGTTCTTGAGAAAGATCTAGTAGATAGTTTGGAGTTAAATTTGCATGTGAGAGAAAGTGGGAGAGGGGTTGGATCTAGAGGTCAAGTGGAAGGACTGACCTTTGACAGGACACTTCAGGACACTTCTTGCATTACAGCAGGAGGAGGAAAGAGAGCATGGGTGCAGACACAATCTGAGTTTTTCAGATCTGATGCTAGAATACTGAGGGAGTTCTCATGTGATGGTTATTTTTTTCCATGAAGGAAGAGGCAAGGCCATCCATTGAGAATGGACAGTGGGGAAATTGGAAGTTTGAGAAAAGTAGAGAAATTCTGAAAAAATATTTGTGGGGAGCAACAGAATGCAGTAACCTGAAGAACATGGTAATATTGCTGGGCAGTGTTGAGGGTCCAGGTGAGAATGGAGACCAGGAATTTTTCTTGGTACCAATCTACCTAGATTACAATTTTTCTTCAAAAGAGTTTGGTTGCTGGGTACTGACAGGAAAAAGGGTAACAACTGTCATCATTCATTGTTTGAGTTTTGCCAAGGAAGACCAGTGGAGCTGGGGACTTTGTGGTATTATTTGCAAGAAAGACTGGAATGATAGATAATTTGTATTGGAAACTAGGGAAACGCAAGTTTTGCTCTATTCTCCCTTAAATGAATACACACACACACACACACACACACACACACACACAGAGCGCAATTCTATAACCTTTTCGTGATGGAAAAAAAGCACTGAGACTATAACTTAGTAAACTTCGAGGTGTCAGAATAAATCCAAAGTTGAATACTCTCCAAGCTGAAAATCTTACTCTTCTCAATAAATCACAATAATGTTCTCTAGTTTGCTTTCACTTGGAATCATTAATCAGAACTTTAAAGAGCTAACACATAATTACAGATTTTAGGTTGAGAAAGTCCTATCTGTTCAGCATCATTAGAAATGGGTTAAATATATTGATTTTGGAGTCAAAGGATAGATGGCTCGCAGTGCCTGAAATCTCAACAACCAAGGTATTATCCTATTCTAATTCAGATACCTCCATATCCACATGAGCAACTTCAGTTTTATGTTTTATTTATTGGGGTTTTTACTGGAGAAGATTTAACTGAAAGATTCTGTTGCCAAAAAAATGGGAGTTCAAAACCACTGACTGGTCTAGTGAAAAGAACTCAGCCAATATGTTGGTTTTCTCACAGATTTTAATTATAATGTCTATATTATTTTTCTTACCGGATTTTTGGGAGACTGTACTAACAAAACATAGTTAAAATAAATGATAATAGAGCCATCTGGGTGGCTCAGTTGAGTAAGGGTCTCACTCTTGGTTTCAGCTCAGGTCATGGCCTCAGACAGCTTCAAGATTCTCTCTCTCCCTCTGCCCGTCCCCCTAAATAAATAAATAAATAAATAAATCTTAAAAAATGATAATAAAATTATCGGGAAGTTAAAAGAAAAAAAATAAGTCCAGAGTCTGAGGTTCTCAGGGTAAAGACTTGCGTGGGGTAGCAAGTGGGAATCCTAGGCAGAATGAGGGTGCTATGAGGAGAGATCATATCTTCCACATGGTAAAATCTGATATAAAATGACAACTCAACTGCATAGATTGAATGTTTGTGTACCTCTCAAATTCATATGTTAAAACCCTAATCCCCAATGTGATGGTATTTGGAGGTAGGGTCTTTGGAAGGTGATGAGGATATGAGGGTGGAGCCTGCATGTATGGGATTAGGGTCCTTATCAAAGAGGCTTAGAGGGTTAGTTTGCCCCTTCTGCTACTTGAGGACGCAGTGAGAAGACACCATCTATAAACTAGAAAGCAGGCCGCTCACCAGACATTGAATCAGCCAGTGTCTTTTTGTGGACTTCTTAGCCTCCAGAAACATGAGAAAGAAATTTCTGCTGTTTGTAAGCTACCCAGTCTGTGGGATTTTGCTACTGCAGCCAAGAGTAAGACAAACCCTCTTCCTGGATGCATCAGTCTAAGAGGTGATGAAGACAGAGGACATGAAACTAAAGATGTTTTACTGAGTGTGGTGGGTTGAATGATATGCCCAACCCAAACCTGTGAATGTAACCTTATTTTGAAAAAGGGCCTTTGCAGATGTAATTAAGGATCTGGAGATGAGATCATCCTGGATTAACCTGGTAGCTCTAAATCCAATGATAAATGTCCTTACAAGAGACAGAAGAGAAAAGAAGAGGAAATGGCCACATAGAGATGGAGACCGAAAGCCACCAGAAGCTAGAGGAGGCAAGGAATGCTTCCCCGTTGATACTTTTATTTTAGACTTCTTACCTTCAGAATTGTGAGATAATTTATTTGTCTTGTTATTTAAACAAATAGTGATTCCACTGTAGTTATCAAGAACACAGAATGTATTCTCAACCTACAGATCTCTGGTACTAAGCAATACTAATGATAATGATAGTAACAGCCATTGCTATCTTTTACTGGGAATTTTAGCTGCTAGACATTGTGCTAAGTGATTTAAATCAATTCTTTTCCTTAGTCCTCATGACAGTTCTATGATTGAGTTATTAAGCCTACTCTACAGAGGCAGGAATTTGAGGTTTAGCAACTTGCCTAAGGTCACATATAGCTACGAGGCAGTACAACAGGAATTTGAACCCACAGACTGACTCTAGAGCCCATACTTTTAATCCCTACACTGGACTGCATTCAACAGTGGTTTGGATGACCTACATTAGTTGGTAAGAGTTTATATCCTAAGCAAGTCTGATTGGCTGGACAATAAAATAATTTTTTTAAAGTACAACCTAAATCCAGACTGTTCATTGTTATATAAGTATAAGCGTGCATCACAATGAAATGGAAGATTTATCAAGACATCCCAGTACTTACTTTGAGAGACCAGAGGTGAGTAAAGCAGAAAAATGCTAACTTCTACAATATCATACTTACCCTAGCCAGTGTTAAATTGGGATGTGATTCTAATAAAATGTCCAATTTTTATTTTTTTCATTTAAGCTATTTGCTCTATAATATATGCAAATGACACTTTAATAAAATCATTACATTATCACAATAACATTTCACCCTTTAATTTGACTATATTCCTTGGTGATTCTTACACCTTTGCGCTAACTTCTGTTGTAAATTTATTTAATCTACATAAATTATTCAGCATAATGGAAAAAAGACATAGTGATATGGTGCTATCTCAAAATCAGCAGCTCCTCCTCAAAAGTGAAGGCACTTTGCTCTGCTTGACATTTGGATTGCTGAGCTGTCACAGGAAATTCTTCTACTTAGACACCTTCTATTCCCTTGACATTATCTCTTAATTATATTTTTATTTCAGAAGATAACAATGATATAAAAGAGTACTATGTGTAGTAGGTTCAATCCCATATTTTTAATATTTCTCTATGTAAGGGATGCCTTAAAAACATTGGCTTCCTCAAACAGAATCACATTGCTTTTTCCCAAAATTTCTATAACTTCAAGGGATATGGTTCTTTACTTTTTAAAATAAAAACATCTCAGATTATCAGTTTGAAGTTGTTGGGGCAAAAACTCGTCTTTAAATATGAAGTTATTGATGTGTGAGATAGAATTCAGAGACCCAGATATGCTACTCAGCCACGTGAAGCTGGATGTGTGGTTTGGGTTGAGTCTTTGTCTTCATTTGCAAAAAGGAGCATGCAATCACCCACCCTAACTTATAGGAACATTGAAAAAATGGTGCAAATATGAAAAAAACTCTTTGACAACTTAATAAACCGACATAATCTTGATACATAGAAATAGCATGAGCTTTCATGATTGACAGACTTGGATTTGAATCCTGGATCTGCCATCTACTAGCCATGTGGACTTGGGGAAATACTTTAATTAAAACTTAGCTTCCCAATATGTCAAATGAGATAAAAACATGTACTCAAAAGAGTTGTTTGAAATAAATGATATTTATGAAAGTATTTAGTGCACTAACTGGCACATATTATTTCCCTTCCCTGTCCCTCCCCTTTATGCTCTTTCTATTTCTGAAGGACACCTCTAGACCCAGGACAAAGAGGATAACCCATTTAGGACAGATGGTAGGTTTCCCCTAAATGGAGCTCAACAGAAACAAAACAAAACAAAACAAAACCAACAACAACAACAAAAAAAACCCTGAGGACAGAGCCCCAGGAAATCTTATGAAGTTTAAATGTCAGGTCCGAATTTTCTTGAAAAAGTCAATTTGAGTTCAACCAAAAAGGAGACCGTATTTTGGAATATTGGCCTTTAATATCTAGAGTCTGCATTTTCAAAGTGTTCTCTCAAGTTCAATACCACTTTCACCATACTAGATGGGCTTTTCTTTCAGTAAAGATAATAAAAAGGGTGAATTTTACTACTTTTGACCAGGTGATTTTATGTGTCTAAGAATAGTTTTGTCCTTTCTTATGTCCAACAGAAAGTTTTACCTTAAAAATCACACATAAAACAACTTTTTTTCTCCATTGGTCTATTCCTCAAATAACTCCAGGTGTGATCTATGGGACCTTCTGTTCTGTATGGAGTCAAGGGGCAAGAGAATTGTTGGTGAACTTTGGGAGCAAATTCCATTTTTGAATCTCCGGTATCTTTTCCCAATATTGAAAGCACAGCTATATAACATTTACAAATATCCTTCTGGTTTTGGCTTTGCCAATTTCATCTTCAGTAATGTTTGCTTTGCTCAGTGTTGTCTGTATTTTCAGCCTCTGAGGACTGATGTCACTTGTCCAGTAACTTAACAATGATTTTAAACTTGATTTTCCCATAATGAAACATTATTAATCCTTGGGGTATTTACTGTAATACACTGCATTGGATAATATGGAACATGATCTACTGCTCCACTGGAATGCCAAAGTCATGCATCATTAATAAATGCATAGTTCCCATTAAGTGAGAGGGTTTTAATTAGCATGCATATTTTTGTCATCATATATCAAACCAAGCAGACTTTTTTCTCATCTTGTGTTACTTTTGCTGACTTGAAAAGTTGAATTTTTATTGTGGCAATGTATATTAAAGCCTGAAACTTATAAACCACTCCAAGTTATTTTCAGTATTGAAATGACAATTCAATTTCTTCCAAGTTTCTAAATGAAGCAGTGTGATATTTTTCTTCTGAAAAATAATTTCTAGAGCACCATTGCAGCAAGACTATGTATTTATCAGCCTGAACCTTGTGTGTTTAGATCATATGGGTTTGGTAAAGTATGGCCCACAAGTCACCTGCTGGGAAACCAGTTAAATATGTAGATTCTTGGGCCTCACTCTAGATCTACTGAATCAAAATGTGGGGGGAGGTAGGGCCTGGGAATTTGCTTTTAAACAATATTCTAGGTAATTTTCATGCATTCTAATATTTTAGAACCACTGGTTTGGTGTGGGAAGACTAGGCACTCTTCTTTCCCTCTCTAAGGTATCTCTGATCTTTTTCTTTCCCTCTCTAAGAACTTTCATTATCCTTTTAATCTGAATCCCTTCTCAGCAACCTCATGTTATCCTGTTGACTGTTAAAAGATGTGTAGGCATTCCAGTGAGAATACAAGATTGGGAATAAGAAGATTCTGGTCCTCATTTTGCTATCCATTTGACCTTGGACAAATCTTAATATTTCTGAGCTTTAATTTCACCAACTGTAAAATTATGGAAAGTAGGAAAGGAGTGAGAGGAAGCAAGAATGTTAGATAAGTTAATGTTTAAGATTATGTTTGGATCTGACATTCTTGGATTTTATTAATGCTCGAATTGCTACAGGGAGAAGAAAAGAGGAGGGAAAAGAGGACCAGAAGATGAGCTGAAGAAGTCACTAGATATATAGGAATGGAATGAGCATGAGTTTTGGAATCAGACAGACTAGGGTTTAGATCATAGCTCTGATATATTATTGAGTCATCTTAAGCAAATTACATTACTCTTTGGGCTTTAATTTTTTTTTTAACATGAGGATAAAATATACCTCATAGAGTGCTTGTCATAGTTAAAAGAGACAGAACAATACCCACAACAGTACCCAGCAACATGTTCTCAATGAGTCATAGATGTGATGAAGAAGAGAAGGAAAGGGAAGAGATGGAGAGGAAGGAAGAAGGAAACAACAGGGAATGAGACACAGTGGTGGGTGGTCTGGTACTTTGCTAGATTTACTTGACAACAAATAATTGGTTGGGAACTTACATGCCAGATATTGTTCCAGCCATTGGAGATACTGTTTCAGGCACTGGAGATACAGCAGAAATCAAAACAGATAATTTCTACCTTGTGAAGCTTAAACTCTGATGTGTATGTGTGTGGGATGGAGTGAGGATATGGCGATAATAAATAAATGAGTATGAGATATTTTAGATGGTGATGACTGATATGATGAAAATTAAAACAGGTTTAGAGGGATTCAGAGAGAGAGATAGAGGGTGGGGAGTTGCTAATTTACATAAGGTGATTTCTCTAATAATGTATCAATTATTTTTTTAAAGATTGTATTTATTTGACAGAGAGAAACACAGTTAGAGAGGGAACACAACCCGGGGGAGTGATATAGGGAAAGCAGACTTTCTGCCAAGCAGCGAGCCCAATGTGGGGCTTGATCCCGGGATCATGACCTGAGCCAAAGGCAGCCGCTTAATGACTGAGCCACCCAGGCACCCCTCAATTATTAATATTGTATCAGTTGAACAAATACCTGAAACGAGAAAGCATCGTACCTAGCTTCAGGTAAGACAAAAAGAATACCAAGTAAAAAGGCCAGAAGGGAGACCATGCCCACAGTGTTGAAGAAGAACAAAGAGGCCAGAATCCAAAATAGGTAGTTGGAGCAGAGTGGATGAAAGGGGAAGAGGGCAGTAGTAGATGGTGTGAAAGCGGTTATGGGCGTGGGTGGGAACAGACTGTGGAGGGCTTTGTAGACCATGGGCAGGGAGTTAGCTTTCACTCTGAGTGAAATGGTAAGACAATGGAAGGTTCTCAGCAGAAGAATGGCATGATCTTATTTACAAATGATCATTCTTTAGGGGGATACGGTGGACAAAGGAAGACCAGTTAAGAGGCCATTGCCATAATCCAGGCAAGAGAAGATGGTAGTCTGGGACCAGGATAGTAGCAGTGTAGGTGGTGAGAAGTGGTCAGATTCCGTATACATTTTGGACATGGAACCAATTAAGATCTGCTGATGGGCTGGATGTGGATATAAAGGATAATGATGACCTTGAAGGTTTTGAAAGAACTAAACTGCATTTCCTGAGATGGGGAGATTATGGGAATGGCAGGTATGGGGAAGATGAATTATATGTGTTCATCAGCCCACACAGTGAAAAGTGCCAGTTAACTAACATTCATGAGCACTTCTGGGTGAGGAGCCTAGGGACAGGTGCCCTGGATTTTTATTAGAAAAGTGCTCTTGTCAGTATTATAAAGGAACTGGGGACCACTATCTTTAGTTTTAGTTGAGTGCTTGTAAAATTATTTTGGGAATAAACTACAGTCATCCTGATGCATGGAAAGTCCACATTCAGAGTTAACAGACATCACTTTTCAGCTTTCCAAAGACATATTCATTATCTCTGAACTTCGGCTTTAACCAAATCAAATGAAAACTAGTACAAGTTGAGGGGTTGCAACTTCGCTATTTGCTTACTCAAACTTACAGTGATGCCTTACCATCACTCCAGTAACTGCCTTAATTGCTTTCTGGAAATAATCCTACCCCATCTGGTGGGATGTTTCTGAAGCGTTAAGTGCTCCAGGAGAAAGAGCTTCTGTGCTTTACAGTAAGCGCACTGCCATCAGGAGCCTCACTGGCTGTTTTGTAGTTCAGTCTCTGCTGCTTCCCGAAGAGCTGAATGGACCGCTATTGTGTCATTTAAATCTAAAGAAGGCATTTGCACACTGATGATGTTATCTCAAGTCCTAATTTGTGCAAACATTGATCTGTTTTGAGCAGAAAAGAAATCTCCTTTCAGACAGCAAGGACTGAGCTCAGATTAATAGTCAGGGGAAAGGACTAAAGCACCAGGAAGGGTAAACTTTTTTTTTTTTTCATTTTAGGATGCTTTATCAGATTTTCTTTCCAGATTTATTTCTGCTCCAACGAAGAATATTCTTTTTGAGCTAAATCCAATTTGTATATAAAAAATACACACCCATATTGATTTCACTCTGGTTTAAAATGGTATTTTTGCAGTGCAAAAATCTAATCAATACAATCTTATGAGTTGGACTGGTAATGGTAAACATACTAACAGATATTTCATTTCATGGGGCCAAAGCTCTGGAAATTGATATTACTGAAAAGGATTACTCATTCACCATTGGGTATAACTTTGTTTACCCAACCATGATATAGGTGTAAAGCAGAAATACAATTATGCTGTGGGCAACACACGAGGGGTTTTTGAATAGTAGAAGTTGCCTTCCCCATTTTCCTCTAAGGCCCACAGATCATACACATTGGCAGATAAAATAAGGACACTGTGGGAAATCATTTACAATAAGTGAATAAAAGCTTGATCTGATAGGATGGAAAATTAGACTGACATAGTCGTTGAAGAAATAAAAGTCTCCCAAGCCAAGATCAACTTTTAAAAAAATTAAGCTTTTAGAGGAGATGGATTTGCATATTTCTTGAACCAGTGCTGTTATTTCTTCTTTCACATGTATCTAAAGCATTTGGTTTTGAGCAAGGCATGCTACAAGTGAAACTGCAAGACGGGTGTTTCCAGGGGTTCAAACTGCATCCAACAAGACTTTTAACATGCTTAATCAAAACTGTAGCAATACCAAAGGAACTGTATTTCATCATTGCTAGCAGACTTGGAGTGGGGAAATGAAATTCATCAAAAGATATAACCCAGATTTGCCTCTGTCTCCCCTCACTAACCCTGGGTTGCCCTCACTGGAGTTAAGTGTCATGGAAACCTACAGTGCAGGAGCACACAAAGGCTTGAGACTGGGAGAAATAATTCAGCTAGAGTACAGGAAAGAGCAACATTTTCCCTAAGGATTATGACCCTTGAATATAAGATTGATGCCTAAAGCCAAGGAAGCATGAAGGGATAGAAAATGTATGGCTATGGCTGTAAATATGCAGTCAACATATGAGGTGGATATTAAAAATTCACACATAGATTTTTACCCAGGAATCCCCTAAGGGCAGTCTAGGGAATAAAGATAATGCTGGTAAGTGTCGTGTTGTGTTAGCTGGTAATAATTGATATTTCCTATAATCAATTTCTAAGTGGGGGCTTTCTCACAATTGCTCACAATGCTTTCTAATTCACTAGCCCAAGCTAACAGGCACATAATCACCCCTCTAGAGAAGAGATAGATAGCTATTTTTGTTTTGATAATTAGGAAACAGAGGCCCAGAAGGATTTGTTCAAAATCCTACAGCAGTTTGATTATATTGTTCTAAACACCTTCATTTAAAAAACTGAAAACATTTTTTATTTAAATTCAACTAATTAATCCATAATATATTATTAGTTTCAGAGGTAGAAGTCAGTGATTCATCAATCTTATGTAACATCCAGTGCTCATTACATCATGTTCCCTCCTTAATGTCCATCTAAAACCTTTCAGAAAGCTGACAATATATAAGATCAAAATATCATGATTCTGCCCCTACTGCAATAATAGGAGCTAACAGCTCAGAAATGAAGGAAAATATCTTTCACGGCATACAAATGTATACAGTTTAGGTAACAGGTATTCACTCTTTACCTTTAAACATAAGAAGTCACTGAAAGGGGAACATGCATTTCAAATATCCAAATTCTGCTGCCTTTGGAATCTCTTTTATAGTAATTAAGTGCTACAATAGAGAAAAGCTGTAAATTCTACCTTAGTTTTTTGTCTTTAACAAGCTTTGTAAAATTTATTAACACCTAAATTCTTTGATTATAACATGTCTTGCATTTCTTCCTAAGTGTTTCGTAATCAAATCTCAACAGGAAATGTTATTTCTTGGTGGATCCTCAATGAAATCAATCAACCAGATTTAGGTTTACTAGTTGCTTGAAAAGGGATGCTACCACATTCACATGAAATCTTTTCTACCAGGGAAGTATTTAGGCACGTGGGAGTAAACATTTGTGAATTTGGTCTTTTGTCCTTCCTTTTCTAGAAATTTTCAGCATGATATTTATTTGCAAGCATTTACACTGATTACTCATTTCTGCTTTTTTTAAATAAGAGGAAACTGAGGCTTAAGAAACGAGCTAGCTTATGTATAGAAAAATGAAACTTGACCATTCTCTTACACCATACGCAAAGATAAACTCGAAATGGATCAAAGACCTCAAGGTGAGGCAGGAATCTATCAAAATCCTAGAGGAGAACATAGGCAGTAACCTCTTTGACATTGGTCACAGCAATATCTTTCAAGATACATCTCCAAAGGCAAAGGAAACAAAAGCGAAAATGAACTTTTGGGACTTCATCAACATAAAAAGCTTCTGCACAGCAAAGGAAACAGTCAACAAAACAAAGAGGCAACCCATGGAATGGGAGAAGATATTTGTAAATGACACTACAGACAATGGGCTGCTATCCAAGATCTATAAAGAACTCCTCAAACTCAACACCCCCCAAAAGATGATCACATCAAAAAATGGGCAGGAGACATGAACAGACACTGCTCCATAGAAGACATACAAATGGCTAGCAGACACATGAAAAAATATTCATCATCATTAGCCATCAGGGAAATTTAAGCCTAAACCACATTGAGATACCACCTTACACCAGTTAGAATGGCCAAAATTAACAGCACGGGAAACAAGCGTTGGAGAGTGTGTGGAGAAAGGGAAACCCTCTTATACTGTTGGTGGGAATGCAAGTTGGTGCAGCCACTTTGGAAAACAGTGTGGAGATTCCTTAAAATATTAAAAATAGAGCTATCCTATGACCCTGCAATTGCACTACTGGGTATTTACCCCAAAGATACAGATGTAGTGAAAAGAAGGGCCATATGTACCCCAATGTTCATTGCAGCAATGGCCACAATCACCAAACTGTGGAAAGAGCCAAGATGCCTTTCATCAGATGTATGGATAAAGAAGATATGGTCCATAAATATAATGGAATATTATGCCTCCATCAGAAAGGATGAATCCCCAACTTTTGCATCAACATGAATGGGACTGAAGGAGGTTATGCTAACTGAAATAAGTCAAACAGAGAAAGTCAATTATCATAGGGTTTCACTTACTTGTGGAGCATGTGGAGTAACATGGAGGACATTAAGAGAAGGAAAGGAAATGTGAACTGGGGTAAATCAGAGAGGGAGACAAAGCATGGGACACTGTAGACTATGAGAAACAAACTGAGGGTTTTGTATGGGAGGGGGTGGGTGGCTGGGAGAGACTGGTGGTGGGTATTAAGGAGGGCACATATTGCATGGAGCACTGGGTGTGGTGCATAAAAAATGAATTTTGGAACACTGAAAAAATAAAATAAAAAAGATTAAAATAAAATTAAAATTAAAATTAAAAAAGATTAAAAATAAAATATTAAAAAAATTAAGAAATGGGCTAGCTTGACTGAAGCCACATGGCTGGCCAGTAGCAGAGCTGGAATTAGATTTAGGACTCCTGGCATTTTGTTCTTTCTATTATGGCAGTGGCCTTGAAAGGACATTTGCACTAGTCAGTATAGGTTAGATTAGGTAACAAATGAGCCCCCAAATCTCAGTGGCTTGAAACGACAGAAGCTCACCTCTCATTCATGTTACATATGAAATGTAATTTAGAAGGCGATGCTCTGATTTAAAACAGTACCATCGCCACAAGGCTTTTTATTCTCTTCCAAGGCAGGATAAAAGTACACGAAAAATCATATGATTTCATGTAACTGCAAAGGTGCCCTGTGCCCCATAGGAGAAAACAATAGGAATTCGTGGTGAACATGAATATGTCTCCCACAACAACCTTGGTTTACATGAAATCTAACTTAGGAACCCCTGTTTATAGAAAACAGAAAATGGTGAAGAGTTCAAAACAAACTTCACTTCCCCTGCTTCTTTGGAAGATATTATGGTACCTTGAAGGAACTTCAGGATTTAGTGAATTCAATTCAAAATCACTGCCCCAATATACACAGAAAGCAGACACACAGAATAAGTATCTTTATATTAAAGATAAGAAGGCCAGTAATCTCTTTCAGGGTCATGAGATAAAATAGAAGCTAGAATGAGAACACATCACAGAATGATCTATTCTTTGTCTCTTGTTGTACTCACTAGACTTTGGTTCTCCCACTGTGATACAGAAAATCCACAGGAATATTGTGACTTTTAATGTCACAATGTATTAGGTGCACACAATGTTACTCATAAAGAATGCTAAGTCTCAAGTGCACAGCATGGTTTAGAAACTAATTTCTAAAGGAGGTACACATTTTTAGATTCATTTTGAACTCCACAGCTGCCTCTTATCACCAAGCAACTTGCCTTGCATGCAAGAGTAAATGTTTTAATATAATATGCCTATGAGTTTTTATCCTTGTTGAATTTTAAAATATGATTTGCTCAGAAAACAAAAATTCTTTTATCGGATTATGGCTAGAAGGAAAACGATTGCTTTGAATATAAGAAAGGTCACTCAGGATCACTAGTTTTATGAAGAACAGTTTTTAATCAAGACAAAAAAAACCAAAGTGTATATATATTTCAGGGATGCTTGTTTAGGCCTAAAATAAAAATGGGTAGAACAGTGATGTCAGTGTGCATGTATGTGTGTTGGGGGGCACAATCACCTGGGGGGAGCTTTTTCAAGCTAGACACACTTCACCACACTCATTCTCATAATGATCCCAATTAAGAATCTATACTGTGAAAAATTGCCCTGACCAAGAGAAGGCTGTCACAGCCTTCAGGTAGGTTAGGTTGAATAAAAAGGTTTGAAATCTACAAGATTGAAACAATATTCTGTATTGCAAACATATGCGACACTGTTTCTTCTAGGAATTAAATCCCGAATTCTCTTCCTTCCTGCAGTGTCATCTATCCACAACTGTGGTGATTAAAAAGCATGCCAGTGTTTTTCACCCAACAGCAATCCCCAAGAGAGAAGAGATTTCCTATTGTGTTATGCACTCGAAATGACAACTGATTACATAATGATACACACAATAAGGATATTCTTGTTCCAGGCCCATATTTCCCAAGTTGGGAAGGTGGAAAGAAGAGGAGGACTTGACATCTGAGTTTTCTTGGTTCCTTCCCTTTCTCCCTTTCCTGCCTCTCTTTCCTCCCCTATTCCTCCCCTTTCCTCCTCTAATCTGCTACTCATCCATCTATTTTTCCATCTATTATTTACCCACCTGCCTGCCTACCAAAGCACATTCCCACATGAATTTTGTGTTCACATATGAATGCACAGACTTTTCACATATAATACCTACCTAGCTGATCATACTGGAGGTTAGTAAATCAATTTACTAGTGCACCGCTCCATTTTCTTTCCAGATCAGGAAAGGAAAGAAAATCCACATTCCATTCTATTGACTAGATGTTACCTTCCTTTACCTTCTATGTTCTATACAGCTGACTGAACACCCTAGGTCCAAGTTCTCTTTTGGTGCTGTGCAGGAGGTATTTGAAATAAGACAGCTACTGAAAGATGCTGCCTGCTGAGATGATCAACAACTGACATTTGTATAGAACTTTACCCTTTACAAAGCACTTTCTGATCCATTATCATAATGTCTCAAGTCATGTACATCACCTTAAACTTTCTCTGCTTCCCAGGCCTGAGGCTTTAGGAAGAAAAAAGTAGAAATTACCAGGGCAAAAAATGAGTTGAGAAAATCTGGGAAAGAGACACTTGCTGATCCCAGTGTACTTAATTTTAATGTCTGTATATGTCACCCTTATTCTGAAAATAAGACAAGGAAGAACAGAGTGGTACCCTGGTTTCAACAAACCATTAAAAAAAGTATCCTTGAAAATTCAGATAGAATCTAGGCACAGAATGAAGGAACAGTGGGAAATAGAAGATCCAACTATACCATAGGTCAGGTGGTCATAAAGTATTTCATTCTTCAAATTATTCTTATAACATTTAAACCTGCCTATCTCCTCCCTCAATTTCATTTCTTTCATTGCCTGATAATATATCACCTGATAATATCACAAGAATCTTTTCCCCAATGTATTTTCTGTACACTAGATGGTTGGGTCTTAGTAATACAAACTCCAAGATGCAATGTTATTTCACACTTAGACCTTTGTAGCTAGGGACTCCTTTGAGCCCATTTTAAATGGCCCCATGTGGCCAACCTGAGCCTGGGGCAAGAAGTTCACTGGGCCAGTGGTAGAGGCCCACCTGCAGTTTGTGTCTCTAACCTCCATTAGAGCACTCCTTGGGAGCGTGAGATGCCCTGTTTATGGCCTGAGCCATGTGGAACTATGTGAGCTATGTGAGACTCTGCCCAATATAGAATGTGTTGCCAATATGTGTAGCTCCTATGCTGGAGAGATGGCCAAAGGACAGTTGTTTTCTGGGGGTGGGAGGGTATGGTGTGTGGATAGAGCTTGGCTGGTATGGCCAGGTACACCTATATGACGCCCCTCATGGTGTGGAACAGAGTTGGGGCTGGGAAGAGAAGAGGGTCTAGACACAGTCCAGTGGTCTCCATTTGTATCTTGGCTCTAAGCTCCGTAAACGTTGGCACAAATGTTAGGGGTAGCCCTGTATGCTCCTATGATACTTGTAAAGAGTGCAGTCCTCATACAAGATTCTCTTTTAATAGCCCGGTGTGTGGAATCTCAAGGTAATCTAAAAAATTAGCCACAGCATAGATCATTGCACCTGAGAAGTTAATATATCCGCCTTCCAAGAAGCTCCATGCTATGCTTGCTGGCCGATGAAAACAATCTCTAATTTTTCTACTTCTAGTTCATGTACATAAAACAAGACTGGACTGACATGGGGGTGGCCATGCATGGGTTAGCACATGGGAGGAAAGGAGCCAGAATTTATTTAAGGTAGAAGAGAGGTAATCTAGACAGTAGTCTAGAAGTACTGAACAGTAACTATAAGGCAGAACAAGAGCTAGAGACTGACGGGAATTGAGAAAGCCTCAAGCTGGAGGGGATTTGCCAGAAGGTATACATGTAGAAGGGGTTTAAACATCATAATTAGAGAAGTTGAAAGAAAAACAAAAAACAACAAGAATCGAGGTGTGACATGGTCAAAGCCAAATGGTTCAGGATCCAAATCTATAAAATCTGGGCATGGAGCAGGTACGTTTCTTTTATGTGTGTCCTGGTTTGCTTAGTGCACTGGGCAAAATTCCCCTATCTGGGAAGTTACGATAAAGGTATTCCCAAGAGCAAAATAGGGTCTCTTTGCTAGGAATAGGCCCAAGATTTAATATCAGGCCAGTAACTATCTTTTCTACAGCTTTCTGAAGTCCTGTTTTTTCCATAAAAGGAAGAAGAAAGCAATGTGTTTTGATGATAATACAAAGATTTATGCTTTAAAAAAATGTGTAGCTCTGGGCATAGAAGGACAAGCAAAGCAGCTGAGTAAATGTTGGTTAAGGTAACATTTTATGCCTAGATCAGAGGTGTTTCTGCATGAAAGTGTCTTGGCTTCAAACTGTGAGTTGTAACACTGTCGCAATTCAAGCACACTTTATTGACACTCAAGCATGATCTCAGCTATTAAATAGTTTATAAAGGAAGAACTGCATCTACTCAAACAGTATTCACTTTAGGTACTCCATTAACTGGGTGGGTGTGGGCAAATTACGTCTTTTCTCTGGGCCCTGGCTTCCTCGTCTGTCAAATGGTAACAATTTCATTTCCTCACAGGGTTATTTCAAGTATCAAATAAAGTCACGATGGGGAAAGAGCTTTGAGAAGTGCAATGCCACACAAAGGTAAGGTAGCGTTCTTTTTGGCAAAAGCCTCTTACATAAAACTAACAACTTTTTTTTTCAAGATTTATTTATTTACTTGACAGGGAAAGAGAGAGAAAGAGAGAGAGCGACAGCAAGACAGAAACATAAGCAGGGCGAATGGGAGCCGGAGAAACAGGCTTCCCGTTGAGGAGGGAGCCCGATGCTGGGCTTGATCCCAGGACCCTGGGACCATGACTTGAGCCGAAAAGGCAGACACTTAACAACTGAGCTACCCAGGCACCCCAAACTAACAACTTCTAGGAAATAAATTGTAAAAAAGAATGATAATTCATGAATTGCCTGTTTTCTCTTAGTTGTTTTTAGTAGTATCCTATATACTACAATCACAACTACTTAATGACTTTTTAATACAGATTAACTTCTATGAAGTCTGGATCATTGGGTAGGAAATAGATATTTATTGAGCATCTACCAGAGCCATGTAATATGCATTTTTATATGTTATGTCATTTAATCCTCAAATAAGGATGTTATGTTTTTATGTTCCTTTAGGGATGAGGACATAAATGTTTCCTACAGTCATTAGTTGCTAACACTCAGATCTGAACCACCCATTGGTGGATCATGAAATTAAATCACTTCAGTGGAAATTACTCAGCATATTTTTCTTTAAGTTTTGTCACCATGATTAGGAAAGAATTAAAAAACTGTCTTTGCATACAGATGTAGAGAAAGAAGGTCCATATGCACCCCAATGTTCATTGCAGTAATGGCCAAAATTTCCAAACTGTGGAAAGAGCCAAGGTGCCCTTCAACAGATGAATGGATAAAGAAGATATGATCCATATATACAATGGAATGTTATGCCTCCATCAGAAAGGATGAATACCCAACTTTTGTAGCAACATGGACTGGACTGGCAGAGATTATGCTGAGTGAAATGAGCCAAGCAGAGAAAGTCAAGTATCATATGGTTTCACTTACTTGTGGAGCATAAGGAGTAACATGGAGGACAGTAGAAGGAAAGGAAATGTGAATTGGGGTAAATCAGGGAGGGAGATGAAACATGAGAGACTTTGGACTCAGAAACAAACTGAGGGTTTTGGAAGGGAGGGGGTGGGGGGATGGGTGAGCCTGATAGTGGGTACTGAGGGCACGTATTGCATGAAGCAATGGGTATGGGGCATGGGCAATGAATCTTGGAACACTGAAAAAATAAAATAATGTCATAAAAAAACCTGTCTTTGCTGTGACTTGCTGGACTTCGGACATGTCTAAATGCTACCATGATATCATCAGCTCAGTTCTTCTGTTGGCCATCTTAATGGCTGAAATGACCACTTTTCTGATTGACTGCATAGCAGCGGGCTATTAATATGGCCAAAGGCCCCAAATCAACCACAAAATAATCAATTCTGGGCTGTGTCTAGACTTCCTATATGAAGAAGATGCTGAGCATCTGTTTCTGTGTTGAGAAAAGACTGAACAAAATTTAATTGCCTTACGTTGAAATCGGTGAATTACTAACTAGCTATAAGCAAGGGTGCAGGCAGTGTTCTCAATGTGTTGTCTTTGAAGTCACATGCAGCATCGCAATCATCTGGAAAACTTGTTAAACATGCTGACACCTGATTCCCATCTCAGACTTCCCATATTAGAATTTCGGGGAGGGGGCAGAAATCTGTTAGCTCAGTAGGCACTCTGGGTTATTCTGATGCACACTGAAGTTTAAGAAATATTGTTGCAGAGTCTATTCCCTTAGAGAGCTTTTTTTTCCCCTTAGAAAGCTTTCAGAAATGTATTTAACAAGGGAAGAATCCTTATTCTTCATGAGGGGGCTGTAATAGAAATGGAACATCTGATTTCTATGCACTTGACCACCTCAAGTGTGAGTTCTATGAAGGGAGGGATTCATCTTGGATTTTTTCACCATTGTATCTGCATCATGTAAGCACAATGCCTGGCAAAAGCTATCTGGTAAACATCCACAGAATGAATCGGTGGAATTTCTTATGTAGGAATTCAAAAAAGGAGAAAACTACTTGCCTAAGATGAAGATATTTCTATCTGAAGAAGGGAGACTCTACCACATTGAGAAGTCCCCTTCCCCCACCCCCACCCTTGTGGCTCTGGTGCTAAGAAGAAAAAGCTAACAAGGAAAAGTGGTTTTTAGAAGAGTTTTCAGAGACTCCCCAGTATATGAAGTTTGGTCATTAACCATAGGCTGTTCTTACAATTTTTAGACTTTTTTGTGATCACGCTGAAGCTCTGAGTGTCACTACTACTGATGTTAATTAGGTTTCTTTCTTTTAAGTAGAAACTCAGGTGCTTAGTATCTTGCCATAAGCCCTGACAGGTGTCATGGAATAGGTGTCACTAAATAGGAATCATAAGGGTGGCTTGAGATAAAAGGATGCTAAGGGATTTCTAATTGTCCCTCCCTAATTTTCACACCTGACTGGATTGAACAGTGCCAAGTACAAGGATAATGATATATGTATAGTAAAGGCGGGGCCTCCAGAGAAGGTTTATTTTTGAGGTGACTGGAGCTGAAGCAGAGGGGAATTGAGAATTGACTAGATATAACCCAAAGAGGAAAGGGGGCAGGGAAGAGGTAATATTTCTGACCCTCCTGCCAGTAATATCAGGCAGCAAACGATCAAGTAAAGGTTGGCAGGCTAGCCTCTGCCTTGTAGGTTGCCTCGTTGTAACTCTAATACCTTTGACATATCCTATCTCTCAAATCAATGAATGACTGCATTAGGCCCTTCTGGTTCAGCTTGGACTGGTTCCAAAAACCTAGGGGTTTCCATCTTGCTGCCCTATGATTTTTACTTTGAATTCCTCAGGGACTTGAATTAAGCTTTTCTTCCTGTTATGATAATGACTTTTTTTTTTCCCAGAAAGGAAACTAGTTCACCAGATAGTTCCCCACCCCCAGAAGCTCTCAGAATTCTTTCAGACTCTATAAGAAATACTGAGATTCCTTGATAAGAAGACCTTCTTTATAAGTTCTCCAGAAGAGGTGAGAGGCTGTTAATGAAATGAAAGTGAGAGTTAATATTAAGGGGAAATAATACCTGGATTCCATTCACAAACATACTGGTCCTTCCAAACTTCCCCTTCCTGTCCCTGTGTCATCACAGGGAAGTAAAATCTTTTTTCTTTTGCAAGATTTCATCTTTAAGTAAACTCTACACCCAACGTGGGGCTCGAGTCGGGCGCCTGGGTGGCTCAGAGGGTTAAGCCTCTGCCTTCGGCTCAGGTCATGATCTCAGGGTCTTGGGATCCAGGCTCACTCAGGCTCTCTGCCCGGCGAGGAGCCTGCTTCCTCCTCTCTGCCTGCCTCTCTGCCTACTTGTGATCTCTCTGTCAAATAAATAAATAAAACCTTTAAAAAAAATAGAAAGAGGCACATGGTCCACCAACCAAGCCAGTCAAGTGCCCCAGGAAAGTAAAATATTTAAGTAAAATTATTGATTCTAAAAACCATGAAAAATGAGTAAGTTTAGACCAGTAGCATTCAAACTTAACTCCTACTCTGCGGAAGTCTGTGACTTTCTCATTCCACCCATCATTTTCCTACTTATTCAGATAGGTGTGGTCAGACTTTCAGACCTGAAAGGCTGGGACCTAACATTTTGGTGTTTATTGGTTTATCTATCTTATCTTTACTGATGTATTCTAAATTCTTATGTGTACTCAGCTGCTTTCTAGACTCTATCCCGTTCTATGATGTGTCTATTCAGGTATTGGTACCAACTCCCAACTAGTTTTATTTACTTACATTTGTTTTGTTTTTAAGATTGTATGTATTTATTTGAGAGAGAGTAAGAGAGAGTATGAACGGGGGGAGGGGGAGGGACAGAGGCAGAGGGAGAATCAGACTGCCCGCTGAGCAGGGGGCCCAATGTGGGACTCGACCCCAGGACCCTGGGATCATGACCTGAGCAGAAGGCAGATGCTTAACCAACTGAGCCACCCAGTTGTCCTATTTACTTACATTTTATAACATAGTTTGAAACCTAGTGGGGCAAGTCTTCACTCATTACTCAGTAGAGTTTTATAGTTCTCTTACAGTTTTGCACATTTTGTGTTATTTAATCTCAATTTTTTTTGCTTTTATAAGCATGATGTTTTCCATTATGTTTTTGTCTCCCCTTAAAACCCATGTTGCCACCATCTTTTCTAGATTTAGCCTAATTTTCCTAGTTTTTGTCTTTGTCAGGTGCCACAAACATCTATTTTAAGTACTTGTCTTCATTTCTGTATTAAATAGCTGTTTCCTAATTTTTACTTACCTTTGTCTTTAATTAAGGAATACATTCTCATGGTAAAACTTCTGACTGCAGATTAAACAGTCATCTATCTTGAGCAACCAGTCATAGTGTCTTCTTAGGAGGGTAGCCACCAATAGCTCTTTGCTAAAAATTCTTTCTGGACATCTTTCTATGCCTGAAATTAACATAGGCATATATAGATACATGCCTGTTCTGTAGGTACATTTTTAACCCAAATGGTATAATATTGGATATATTTTTCATGAACTGGGAAATAGTTCCAAGACATACTGTGAAGTCTATTTAGAACATACTGTAGTCTGGATGTTCTATACTTTAATTCTTTACAAACAGACATTTGGATAGTTTCTAAACTTTTTTTCTATTATCAGCAATATCTCTTTGTGCACATGTACCAGCATTTCTCTAGGGTATTTCTTCGAAATGGAATTAACTGGGATGAAGGCTCTGTGTATTTTAAATTTTGATAGATACTGACAAAAAGGTTGTACTAATTAACACACCAACAAACAGAGCAAGAGAATACTTGTTTCCTGACACTCCTGACCAAGATGCCAATACGAGGGAGTGAGAAAAGAAATAGCTTTTTGATTTGTATTACTTTGGTTACTAGTGAATCAAGGATATTTTCCATTTGCTTTCCTAAATACTATCAAGACAGGTCTGAACAGATTTTCAGAATGCACACAGTAAAGGGTATGATGTTGCAGAGGGCTTGATGTAACTTCAAGAATGGAATCAGTTTACCCTTCTACCCTCAGGAGAGTGCCTCAATTGTTCTTGAATCTTAATAAGCAGAAGAAAAAATTGCTGTTCCAAATTCCTAAAAAGAAAATGCCATGGTTTGCCATCATAAGCAATTCTGATTTTTAAACTATCCCCTCCCCTACTGAAACTCTCCCATATAGCCAAATCCTGACTTCTCTTGCTGTATTTTATGTATGTCTTTTAATTCTATTTTTTAAAATGGTGTTGGAGGAGACTTGGTCACCACGCCCTGTCTGAAAAGCTTTTCAAGTACTTGAAGTCTTTTAGGAAGTCTTTTCTGAATGAATAAGGGCTTTAACTTCTCCTCAAGGATCTTTTTGCCAGGATTTTAAATTATGTTGCTTTCTATAATCCTAAATCCCTAAGTCCCTAATACAAAGAGGAATAAAGAAGGAAAAAGCATCCCTCAAACCAGCAAAAAGCTTTGTCAATATTTTGGCATCTTTCCTTCTATTATGTACTTTATGTACTTTGTTTAGACATTAGATACAATTTTTTTAGAGGGGCTTGGGACAGAGGGAGAGGGAGAAAAAGAATCTTTTTTTAAAAAAGATTTTATTTATTTATTTGACAGAGAAAGAGACAGCAATAAAGGGAACACAAGCAGAGGGAGTGGGAGAGGGAGAAGCGGGCTCCCTATGGAGCAGGCAGCCTGATGTGGAGCTTGATCCCAGCACCCTGGGATCATGACCTGAGCTGAAGGCAGATGCTCAACCGACCGAGCCATCAGGTGCTCTGCGAGAGAAAAAATCTTAAGCAGGCTCCACACCCAGCACAGAGCCCCACATGGGGCTCAACTCAATCTCACAACCCTCAGATCATGACCTGACCTGAAATCAAGAATCAGAGGCTTAACTGACTGAGAGAGCTTGAGACAGCTGGATACACATTTTTTTTTTAGTTTGCTTAAAGCTTTCTAATATAAATGAAAAATTCTTTGTAAACATTTGAATAGCAATACAATATCCCAAAATGCACCCTAATTTATTTAACCATTCAGATCCTCTTGCACATTTAAATTGTGACTGATTTCTTCTTATTTTGAATAATTACTATGAATAGCATTGTGCACTTGCCAAATTCCCATCTAGAAATGCTGTCTGTCTGAATTGCTATTTTGTTTGTATGTCCTGGTCCCATAACACATGGGATCCAGTACATAGTTGATGCTTAATTATGCCTATTGCCTAACAGAGTACCTGAGTAAAGTTCTTTCCAGGCCTGAAATCATTCGACTTGTCTTATGGAAATAATTGTTAGAAGTGATTAAGGTCACAATCAAAGCACAAAATATCACCAGTATGTTCATGAAGAATAAAGAATAGAAGTGATCTAGAAGGAGGGGGCAGTTTGCATCTTGTCACTCCATTTGACATGGAGTTGTCAGAAACCCAAGGAGATAGGAGCAGAAGAAGGGACTAGAGCAAAACAATAGGCACCTGTATTAGCGGAGACTGGGTTCAGTCCATACAATTTTGAAAGCCATATAATGTTGAAAAAGACTTCTTACATCCTCTCCTGCAGGGGTGGCTGAAGATAAATACTTTTCATATGGAGAATTTTAAATTGATAAGTATTTGGACCTGATATGAAAAATGGAGAAAGCCTTCGTGCAAGCTAGCTTACACCTGAGAATAGTTTAAGTGAAAGATCCAGACAAGTGAGAATGCACTTAAGCTTATTGGTACCATAATTTACACAATTTAAAAACACACTGGCTATTTAATTTTTTCCTGCTGACTTTTGAGTTATGTGTGGAGGGTTGGTTTTATTCCCATTTTTTAAATGAAGAGCTAGTAACAATTAAATAACTAGCTACATGCTTCAGAATTTTAGATCACTTTTACTTTCAGTATACCTGCTGGGATCAGAACAAGGTGGCCATTTCCCAGATACTTAAAATTTTTCCTCCCATATCTAGTTATATTGAAAATATTAGGTTGAGTCATACAAAAATGTCACATTTATAGATGGAGTATCAGCAATTTTGTACAGTTCAATCTAATTTTAGGGGTGGGAAAAGAGAAGGTGAATAGTCTGACCCTTTCCTCCAGTTTAGTGTCACTGGCTTCCTTTGCAAAAAACTCACAGGATCAAGTCTTCCACTGATAAAAGTTTTGCAAACCTGCTGCTGAATGAAGCTCTCAAGCTGATATGTAATACAAGCAAAAGAAGCCAGACATCAAAGCTCCTGGGTGGCTCAGAGGGTTAAGCCTCTGCCTTCAGCTCAGGTCATGATCTCAGGGTCCTGGGATTGAGTCCCACATTGGGCTCTCTACTCAGTGGGGGGCCTGCTTCCCCCTCATTCTCTGCCTGCCTCTGTCTACTTGTGATCTCTCTCTCTGTCAAATAAATAAATAAAATCTTTCAAAAAAAAAAAAGAAAGCCCGACGTCAGATACCAAAAGAGAGTAGCAAACCTTGGGCACAGTTCAATTTTCAAGAATATTTTCAATAGGCATCTGTTTTCTGTTCATTGACAATCCTTGCCCTTGCCAAATCAGGATGACTGACACCCTTAATTTGCAATTTCCTAAATTTCGAGAGTTTTTTTCTTTTTGATTGCTATATAATGGTTTACCCTAATTATTTTTTTCAAGTTGCAGTTTTTGATGTTTAATTTCAAAATCAATTTAAGATATCTCAAGCTCCATTAATATACTTTGATATTGCTTCACTCATTTTCTTGTGAGGCACTTACTTTAAAAAATGCATCATTCTAATAATTTTAAATTACTCTACAGTGCACATACCAATTTACAACTATTACAAAATTTTACTTTTTTTTCCCCTCCAAAGCACTTCAGTTTTAAAGATGTTCTGTATTTGGAGACAGAATGAGAGAGTTAACTTTTAAAAAAGCCTTAATATAATTTATAGCCTTTAAGATTCTCTATGGTCTCTGATAAAGAATGTAACCTAAGTAAATAAAATCTTAAATGTTCAATCGGCATACAAAATAAGCTTCAGGTAGGATGTTGTTATAGAATAATTTTCTTCTTATTCTAACTAATGATGGTATTCTTTATAGAGGGACACAAACTCATAGTGTATGCGTGTAAGAACAGCAACATGTGAGTATGTGTACGTGTGCAAGTGTGCATGGACGTGCATGAGTCGGCAAACGTGGTTGAGTGCATGCATGAGTATGCAAGTGTCTTTTGTATGTGAGATTATGTGGGTGTGTGAGAATCTGAGTATATGTGTGTGCATGTGTGATGATTGTTTATGTGCATGAGTGTACACATGTGCATGACTGTGTGGGTATATGTGTGTTTGTACATTTGTGTGACTTGCATGTGATACTGTGTTTGACTGTGCTAGCGTGCAAGTGTGTGACTTTTTGGTTTAAGCGCATGCTTGGAGAGTAAATGCTACATGCACTTAAATGCTCTCCCCAACTGTATCTATAACACATCTCTAAGACATTTGCATAAACATGCACACAATTTATACCTTGCTTCAAATTTTCAAGGAAAAAATAGCGATATTCAAATTTTGCCCAAGGATTTTGCACCTGGTTATATCAGTTTAATAGATGTAAATCAGCTGCCAAAGTTGGGAAATCTTCCTTCCCCATTGCTTTTTAAATTTTTTTGATTACTTTATTCTCTCAGGATTCCTCATTCACAGTGACACATGTCACTCTTGGCAGCTATTGAGGACACTTCGGGATTAATATTTAAAAGACTGTAATTAATATCAGTTTCCACCCCAGACCACCCTTAAAGTTGTAGAAGGTGCCAGGCATTTTTCTGAAACCAGGCCAATGCCCATTCACTGATACATTTCCCTTTTGTTGATTAAAGCATGCTGCCCTAGAAAGAAGTCAAAGCCCTAGGGGCCAAAGCTACCATGTAATGAATGCTACATTCAGTGTTAGAATCTTTACATACATTATCTCATTTAATCTTCACTGCAACCTTGCAAGGCAATGTTAATTCCAGTTTTTCAGGTGGCTGTTGTGGTGCAGAGAGGTTAAATGAGTTGCTTAAGATTATGTGGCTAATTAGGGGGGAAGGTGGCATCACATCCAGATCTGTTTGACTCCAAACTGTGTTCTTTTCTCTACACTGTGTTGAGCGTTTTTGATTGAATCTGAAAGTATGATCTTTACAGAATTTATATCCTCCCTCACAGGGCATGGGGTTTACTTGGCTGCCTGCTACTTTCTAGTCCTCAATTGCCCTCTCTAACGATGCCTAAAAACTTGACTGCTATCAGCTGCCTATCTACCTTAGAGGCAATGAATAAATCCATGAACTATACTTCTAATGTTAAATCTCACCATGTATTTATTTTACAGTATATCAGCTTGATTAAGCTTATTACTAACTGTGTAATAGAGTCTTCTGAATAACTGTTGTGTGCCAGAGGTATTATACCCATTTTACAGATGTTAGGTAATTTGCTTAAGACTACATGACCAGAACCAGCCAACTCTACATCCATGCTGACAATTCTGGATAAGCTTCTTTGTTTGGCAAGGTTTGGGTAAGTCATTGGATCTCACTGAGCCTCAGTTTCTTCATTTGTAAAATGGGGAACACAGTGCTTTTACTGCAAGATTGTTATAAGGGTGAGAGACAATATACATAAAGCACCTTGAACATAATAGGCAGAGAATACCATGGTAGTGCTTATCTGAGTCATTATAGTTCAAGATTGGTATGGGCTTTGGGAATAGATGGACCTGCTGAATTTCTCTAAGTTTTCATTTCCTTATCTATAAAGTGGCAATAGCATTATATAGCAACTTTCCAAAGTTTGTTCCAAAGAACACCGTTAGCTCCACAGGGTATGAATAAATGTTAAGAAAAACCTGGATTTCCTGATCAAAATTTTGGGGGAAGCTCTTATAGACAGTTTCCTTATATAGGGATTTTTTTTAGGTTTTTAGAATCTGTAATATGTAGTATGAGAATGTATTTTGTGACTTTCCAAGTGGGAGCTGTAGTATTTCTTCTTTTATTTTTTCACTAGACTTTTTTTTTTTTGGCCTATAACATCTTGCAGAAAACAGCTGTATAGAAAATATTTTGGAAGTACTGACTTGTCATAAAGACTAAATGGATAATATGTGTAAAGAAGTTGTACAGCAAGATTTCAATAAGTGGAACATCATCATTATTACCATACTCATCATTATAATCATCAATTAGCTCCATCATGGTACAGGTTATCTGGGCCACCAGAAAAGGTATGCCTAATACATTCTTAGAAACAGGGGTTTACAAACTGCAGCCAGAGGTCTTGTCTTCCAGATTAGGATGAGCTAGTCCAATGGTGGTAGAAACTTCAGCAGACGATATACTATTGTAATTAAATAGTATTTAATAAATAAATAAATAAACTGGGTATATTTATTTGTATGAAGTAGATTCCTTAGCATCACCAATGGGTTCTTTGATGACTAGAATTTTCCTGGAACATCCCAGGCTGGAATTCCAAAGGTAGAGAGCCTGTTGTTGCATTGCCTTTTTGATTGGGTTGGTTTTAGCATTTCATGAGAATTGTTTTTAACACAGGTATCTTGCCATATCTGAGAGTTCTGACTCTTTTCCTCTCCACTTGAGCTAAGAAACAATTAACTGTGAAACTTGGCAGAGGTAGGGTGAAATGTTATTGAATATCTGACTCATGTAACTGGACTATCTTCTCTCTGATTCAGTTCTTTGGCAATCTGGAAATAATTTGCCTTTACCCTTGTATATCTCCTGTCAAGGGGCACACAGTTTGCCTAGATATATGGTCCTTTTAAAATCACCTTTAAACTTTTATCCATTCTCTGCTCCTTATGGTAGAGTTAAATCATAATTCAGGAGCTGAATTCTAGGATGGTGGTGGATCCTATTGCTTTCTACCAGAAGTCTTCAGGGACTATGTGGGTTGCTTGGCCATGAACTAATCTTTTAGAGAGAGATATATTTTTAGAGAGATATGTATTAACCCAAAAAGAAATTTCCTCACACACACATAAAAAATGTATTTATGCACCAAACCTGCTGGTGCTGAAGGGTAAGATGTAGGATAAATCTACAAGAAACTTTGCATCTAGCCTGGAGGCCAACGTTATAGATTTTATTTGCTGTATAGGATTCATGACTAGGATTAGCTTCTCTTTTCTCACTCTGATGCTTAAGATGGATACTGTGAAAAAGTAAGAAATTAATTATTTCTCCACTATTTTAACCCTCGGAATGGCTGTTCAGGAGGTTGTTTGCATTAAGTTGTGGACTCCAACGTAAGGAGTCCAACACTGTGGACTGAGAGAGGCTTTCATAATCTATCAGTCCACTGATTCCCAAAGACCATTTCAACCTTTGCCTCATGTGCCTCAAGTGAAGGACAGCTCCTATTATGAATGGATTGATGATAATTAAAATGGATATTCTGTCTGTATCCACTGTCCTGGTATCTGGTTTGACAATAATATTAGAGAAAAACAAATAACTCTGGCCAAGTTAATGTGGTGACCTTCATAAATAAAAAGAAGTGATTTTAGATTTTTATCAGAGTCAAGTTCTGTTTATGAAAAGTTTATTGCTAAGTAAAAACTCAGATTTAATATGACCTTGTGGAAATATCTGAGTTCAGTTGTTCCATTTGATAAAGAGGCCAGGCTCTGTGGCAGTTACGCAAGGCACAAATACGGACAATGAGGTCATGGCAACTCAGATGCCAAATGATAACTTGGTGACCCCGAGGAACCTGACTCCATCCTAGTAATTCTCCTTCATATAGCACACATGATTTTGTAAACAATCAAGCTAAATAAAACATCTGAGGAAGATTTCATAGCCTAAGAGCCATCCAAGGCCACTCTGAATGACAAGATCTAATCTTTGCCAGTTTGTTTATTAGCTCTGTAGGTTTTCTAACTGGACCCAGAGTGTTCTAACTCATTTGATTACATAAAACCTCTTTACTCCATCTAAGTTATAAACCTACTACTTTATTAGATATTTTATCTGAAAGATATGCTGGTTTCCTTCTTGAGAGATTCAAATCCTGGGTTTCACAGGCTCATGTTCTACAGAAGAGATAGGTTATCCTTAGGCATTTAATTATTCTACTATGTGGGACAACATTGTCCCACATTTGTATTCTTTATCATATTTTGTATAACTCTATTAATGAATCAGTGCTTCTCCTGTCTTAGGAAATAGAGATATAAGCATTATTTTATGCTTCCCTATTATTATAGATTTATTGTCATATGTTAGAGGTGGGTTTAGTAATTGCTGTCTTATTCTTGCCAAGGATTCTTGGTCAACTATACTAAAACCAAAATCATCATTTTTGGTAGACCTCTACATATAACCAACTTTGCCAACAATCCTGTACTATAAGTTTACTTGTTCAGGTACCTTAGTATCTGAATAGGATCAGTTTAATTTGGAAGATACATTTGGTTATATTTTGTAGGCTAAAGTTAATACTGCCATATGCAAGCCTCATGAAATATTCTAAATTTTCTAGGAGCTACACGAAAATGTTTAAAAATACAAGTGAAATTCTTTTAAATAAATAATAATAATTTTTATATTTATTTAACCCAGTATATCCAAAGTATTATCATTTCAACATGAAGTAAACATAAAGATTTTATTTATTATTTATTTATTTGAAAGAGATAAAGAGAGAGATCACAAGGGTCAGGGTAGAGGGGGAAGCAGACTCTCCGCTAGGCAGGGAGCCTGACACAGGACTCAATCCCAGGACCCTGGGATCATGACCTGAGTCAAAGGCAGATGCTTAGCCAACTGAGCCACACAGGTGCCCTCTACATGAAGTAAACATAAAAACTAATGAGGAGATACTTTCATTCACTTCCATACCAAATCTTGAAGAATATCCATAGGTGAAGTGTTTCACTACTCTTAATACAAAGAAAAGTTTTATTTCTGTTGAACCATACATTTGTCTTTCTGCCGGGGACTCTGAATCACAGAACTGCTCATGTTGCCCTGTTCTGTTTGTCGGGAGCTAGAAAACTACAGTGAAATTTGATATTTACTTGTGCACATAGCTCCTTAAAGATCACATTTCTCAGCTTCCTGTGCATCCAGGTACAGTCATGTGGCTTAGTTATTAGTCAATGAGATACAAATGAGTGTTTCCAGCAGTAGCTTCAATGAAATCTCCTTTAAAGAGAGGGTACAGGGACACCTGGGTGTCTCAGATGGTTAAGCATTTGACTTCAGCTCAGGTCATGATACTGGAGTCCTGGGATTGAGCCCCACACTCAGCAGAGAGTCTGCTTTTCCCTCTCCCTTTGCACACCTCCCCACTCATGCTCTGTCTCTCTCTCAAATAAATAAATAAAATCTTAAAAAGAAAGAGAGGGGACAAGGCCTCTCCCCTCCCCCTAGTCCGTGTTCTAGTGCCTGGAACAAAGATGTAAACTGGCTGCCACTGCATACTATGAGAATAAGGGTCCATCCCAGGGATAGCAGAGGTATGAGTGAAAAGAAGCTTTCTTTCTGGAGTCATCACACAAGCTTTGGACTGCTTACCTCTAGATTTCTTTTGTGTGAGAGAAAAATCACACTTATATCTTGTTTAATCCACTCTCTTTTTTTTACCCTTGAGAGAAGTATTTCCTGCCACTGAACTCTAATCTTATCTGACATACCAGGAATATAAATTTTCCTTGACTGTGATTTTATAATGAATAGCAGAACTTAAAGGAAAGGGAGTGAAAAGACAGAGCAACTACTTTTTAGCCAACTTTTCAGTAAAACATCTATCCTATAAACACAGGAAACAACACCATTTAGGTAGGAACAAAAGCATGAAATGACTTTGAGTAGAGAGAATTTTCATATTCTTTTAAACTAATTCAGCTTTACAGTATCTGAAAATGAATTTCTTTGAGACAGCTACTAATTTATCTTCTACTTACAAAAGATTTGTCTTTGAAATGTGTCTTTACTATGAGAATTGAAATATAATGACAATAATAGCTACCATTTATTATTATAATTTAATGTCTATGATGGGAGAAGCACTATGCTAGGTATTTCACATATATTTTCTAATTTAACCCTTACAACTACCCTACAGAGTAAGAATTATTTCCCCATTTTTACAGGAGAAGCTCAGAAAAACCAAGTAACTTACTCGAGATCTTATAGTAACTTATAATCTTATAGCCAAGCTGGGATATATGAACTCATTTCTCTTTTTCTTTTTAGACTTTATCTATTTATTTGACAGAGAGAAACACAGCTAGAGAGGGAACACAAGCAGGGGGAGTGAGAGAGGGAGAAGCAGGCTTCCCGCCGAGCAGGAAGCCTGATGTGGGGCTCTATCCCAGGTCTCCAGGATCATGACCTGAGCCGAAGGCAGTGGCTTAACCAACTGTGCCACCCAGGCGCCCCTATGAATTCATTTCTGTCTGAATTTTTTCTGTCCCACGTCTCTGACAATTTTCATAATTTTCTGACAGTCAAGGAAGAGGTGCTGGGATGCTGCCCTGTATATGCTCATTGCCAATTTTCTAGATATTCAGTGCCAGTGCTGACAATGGAAAGGTAATATCTGAATCTGAGCAAGAGTCTCTGAATGGTATATTGAACAAAATATCTAAACTAGAAATCCCAAGACTTGTCTCTCATATTACCTATGGGCCTAATTAGCTGCATGACCCAGCACAAGTCATTCAACCTTTCAGGGCCTCAGTTTTCTCTCCTGTAAAAGGAGGGGGCAGAACTAGGTGTTCTCTAAGATCTGATCTAGTAAAAACATTCCATGTTTATGCCAGTAAGTCTGTCAACAAGGAAATGAACAAAAGGGAGTGTGCTGGAAAAGAAAGTAGGCAGTGGTATTTAGAGTACTTTAAATGCTCATGCTTGACATGCAGAATAAAATTAAAAAAAATAAATGGACCTAGAAGAGAAGTGTGGGAAGCTCTCTTTGTTTAAACTGTTTATTCTTAACTCCATTGTTAATTTGACTGCTATGGTTTTAGAAATATCTTTTGAACAATACTTCTCAGAATGTTCTCCTAATGCATATTAACTGAACCATTTCGCTAGCATGGAATGAACTCTTTTTAAGTTTGTTGTACTCTAATGTGTTTACCCATATTTCAGTAGAAAGAATTCTTGATCTAACTGGAACTTAAATTTTTTGTCCACTTACAGTAAAAAAATGGAAATTACTAAAAAATAGATTTTAAATGTGTGCTTAGCTGAAAAACACATTTTGCAGATGTGTAAATTGAGACCCAGAGTGACTGATTTGCCTAAGATTACATTGAGAGCCAGAACTCTGCCAGGACACTGGAGGCATCTGCTATATGTTGAGTTTTGGTGAGCGTCCAGAGGGGGAAACAGATTATTAGCTAAACTTTGGGCTGAAGCAGGACTGGAGACCCATATTTGAAACCCATCTAGAAGACAATATGCCTTGCAAAGACAGAATAGAAGAAAATGATCCACCTCAGGCTTAGGTCTGAAGATATTAAGTAACTAGCTTCCTCCTAGATTTCATGGCCACTACTCAAGTTTCATGAGAGCATGGGGCCTGAATTTATATTATCTGTATGGTCAAAAAAACTGTGACCTGAGATTTTTAACTTAAAGTTTACCCTGATCTGTAGGAGAGGGGTTCCTGGCAGAAACAAACGTAAATCCTCTCCAGAGGAATACTGGCTTCACACGGAACTTAGAGAGAATGTCAACATATTTGAACTCACAAGAAAAAAATAACAGAAACAAGAAAGCAAGCCATCATATGCAAGAGTTCATAGAAACAACAAACTGTAGACCCACACCCACAAAGATTTGACATGCTACACTTCTTAGCAAATTAAATAACTGTTTCATATGTTTAAAGAAAAGGGAGTAACCAGAAACAGGATTTAAAGAGGAAGAAATGACCAAAAATCAATGAGGAATATTTGAAAAAAAAAACTAAGTTAAAATTTTAGAAATAAAAAGTAATCACTGAAATTAAAAATTCAGTGGAAGGGTTAGACATCATTATAAACAGAGCTGAAGAGATATTTAGTGAGCCAGGAGGCAAATTTGAAGAAATTATCTATAACAAAGAAACAAAGACATGGAATATAGGAAAAAGAAGTAAATGACACAGAGGTCAGAGTAGGGCAGTCTAATGGAACTACCAAAAGGAGGTAATAGAGAATGTGGTAAAATCAAGATTTAAAGAAATAATGACTAAACACTTTCTATGATTAATGGAAGATAAATGTCTTTGCAGTCAAGACACTCAGCAAATCACAAGCAAGATTTAAAAAAAAAGGAATCCATAGTGATCTTTAGGACAGAGTACTGGACTGTGAATTCTGTTGCCACCCTCAACTCTGAAGCATGCAAAATAAAGTAAGCTGTCCTGTGTCTCAAAGCAAATTAGTTCCTTGAACTATAAAATGAGGAAACTATTGCCTACTCTACTTATACCTTATGGACAGTATGAGAGGGTTTCCCAGAAACCCTTTCACGAGATTCCTGGGAATTTGGAAGCTTAGGTACAAGTCAAGTTTTTTATAGCAGATGCAAGACCCCTTCAAAATTTCTGTGAGCTCCACCTAATGTGAAAATGTATTGACCTTGCTCTTTCATGAAGGACTACTCTGTCCTTTCCATCCCTCTTCTTCTCTCCAATGACTCAAGTCCTTCAGGTATTTTGCAGGCATTTTGTATCATCACAGATCAGTGTGCAATCCAACATAAAATAATGACCCCATATTCTGTCCATAATGATGAAATGAAGAAAATGAGTATATACATATTTGGAGAAAAAATTAAAACCATCAGATAAATGTAAGATATTTGTGTTCTAGAAATGAAAGTATCATTTAATTTGTTGGTGGGGGGAGATATATGCGATGCTCTTCAGAATCTCCAATCATCTGATTTTGACATATGGAATTGGGACATATTTTGATCCATTCCCTGTGTCCTGGCCACCAGTTTTGCATAACCACCTTCTGGCTTCCTTTAAACTCCCACAGCCGTCTCCACTATAAAACCTTTTCCACCTCCTTCTGCCCTGATAGAAGACTACCAGGCAGCAAGTCACCCTGTGTAGGTGGTCATCCAGCTCCCTAAAGGATCCCACGTACAGGGCCAAATACACCTTTTAGATAGACTTTTGCTGGGTCTGAGTTCATTTCATGTAGATAAACAGCAACGGAGAAAAATGCCCACTAGTAAATGAACCCAGGATTCAGAACAAGAGTTGAGTAAATGAGAGGAATGTACTTTAAGTGAAACACAAAATTTGCCTCTTTTCTTTAGATGCTGCTATCGATGTGCACAAATGCATTCCTTATTAGTGACTGTACTTTAACCATGTAAATAAGCACATCTCCTCACGCTCCTGCTTACTTACATTTTCTTGCCTCGCAATTGCCACCTTATTTAAATACACATCTCTGGTTTGAAAAACAATTTTAAAGCTTTAATGTCCTAGAACGGTCAGTAGTTAGCTTGGATTTACAGAGGCAGTTGCAAATTCACTTCTCCGTTCAAACTTGTCAAATTGTTAAAAGTTCCACTGGATTTTGCATTGCTGCCTGCTAATGCTGGCATGACAGGTGTGGTTTTCATTGTCTCAGAACAAAATATAAAAGATGTATTTTGAAAACATTTGATATTTGATGTGCTTTGAATCACCTGACTATATGTATATAATTCGATGGTCATTAAATGAATTCTCTTTTATAAAGATAAGGGATTTTGAATAGGAGAATATTTTGGGGCTCTATTTCTATTTTCATTTGAGACAAAAAAAAAGGCTTAGGGTGTCAAACTATCTCTGAGTGGGATGTGTTGCTAGGAAATCATGATAATAGTGTGATTTTTTCTACTTCATACCTCTCCCAAAGATATATCTGTGGTTTAGTCTTACATACTTAATTGACTTGTAATTCTCTTAAGGATGGTTTTGGGTTGTATTTCTAGTGCCACCAATGAACTTCACTTACTGATTCAATAATCTAGAGTTAATGTTCTGACCTCACTGTAGTGTTAATGGTGTAGCCACTTCTCAAGCAGGGTTCTTTTTTGATTAAACCAATCAAATCAGAGTCACCTGAAGGTTTATTATTTATTCTTTTACTGAATAGAAAAAGATTTACTTTAAAATAAATTTGATCAGAGATTGTCATACTTTGAATAGCAAGTTAATGAAGCCTATAGAGGGATTAATCACAAGCTTTTTGTCCTTATAGGCTAAAAAGCACTATAAAACCTCCTCTTATGTTGCAGTGGCTAGCTTTTCTTTAAGTACAGGGAATTTATAGTATTATGGTTTGCTAACGAACAGAAACATTTCTTCTGAGAGCTCAGCTACTGTTCCTAAAAAATTCAGATGTGTGTCCAAAACCAAATAGGGAAAAGCACCTGCAATGCTAGGCTCCTATCTTGTTACATTAATTATCTCTTTTCTATGGAAGTTGCTACATTCTAGTTATTTTATATATGAGTAGATTTTTCTCTTCACCGGCATGATGAATGGCTACATCGTCGAGCCCATAGCATGTGCATTACATTTTGAACAAAGCTTCTTCATCAAATAGCATTTATGACCCTGCCGTTCCTGTAATGTCTGTAGGAAAAATACAATGTACACACTAATCATTTCAAATGGTCTGATCAATACCTAGAAATTACAGGAAAGTGATACATTGTATGTGGTAGACATGTACGGTCAGATGAAAATCTTTTGATTATTGGCACTTTCAATAAAGGAGAAATTAATAATGTTTTTTAAAGCATATAGTACTTGTATAATCAAGGAAAGTTTCCCTGGCAAAAATAATTGTATGAGCCTCTTACAACTTCCTCCTCTAATTATCTGTTTTATTAGTAGATGCATATCACCATCCATTAGGGAACACTTAAAAACATAATGAGACATTGTTATAATGAAGATATATACATACGCACACACAAATACTTGTGTGTGCGTATATATGCGTACCTCTATAAACAGAGGTAAATTCTCAAACAACATGGTCTATATATCAAAGCGTGGATGTCTTTACAGTGAAAACAAAACTATTTACAATTAATATTTTCTTACCATAAACAATATGGAGCTAAGAGAGTTTATGGACTGCATCCATGAACCATTCATAATCAGTGTCAAAAGCTCAATATACAGGATCAAGAATCATAGCTCTCAGTGTTGGAAGGGGTCTCAAGGGCCTTTTGGCTAATCTACCATTTCACAAATGAGGCAGCTGAGACTCCAAGAAGTTAAGCAAGTCATTCACGTCATTGTGCCGTGACTATCCATACACACACATACATATACTGTCATCTTTCTGAGGGACAAGATGGCCACATGTCACAGGCTAGCCTGAAAACAAATAGCCTTACAACAAAGCCTTATGGTATCTTATCAGGAACTGACCCTGCTTCCATGGGGTACACAACGATAATATCTCTTATGGTTTCTGCTCTATAGCAATAGAATGTTCAGAAATATCTCAGGGATGAATGTTTCATCTCTCTCTAGATGATTAATCTACTTCTAAGATACAGTATAATGAGAGAGGATCACGTAGAGAGGAGCAAGAGTTGTCCTCTCTATGTGAATGCTTACCTTCTATGTATTTCGCTGCCAGTTATCTATGAGTAACAATAGATGGGGTGGCTCAGAGGAAGTTTCATCAAGGAGAGAGAACTACAAAGCTCTGAACTCTGCTTTTATGTTCCCCCTCAAAGACTATGTTACCAGGAGAAGCCAGATTTCATGAAAGAAATAAAGTAGATGCATTTTAAAATGACAATGGTAGAGGTTAGGGCCAATATCCTTAGCAAAGGTTAAATGTATTACTGAGATTTTTCATGGCAAGGAGTTCCGTTTTAAGGGAGCGTGATTTGACCTGTGGTATATCCAAATCTCAACCATGTTATAACAAGCTTCTATTGTATTCCTCTTGAGGTTTTGTAAAAGAATAACGAGTTAACCTTTGTGAAGTACCATGAGACCCTGAGGTGAGAGAAACCTGTATCAAGTATCAGTTCAGGGCTGTTAACAATACTCAACGTACCTGCAAACAGACTGAAAATCATCAGTAAACCATTCACTGCAGTCCTCTTGGTATCAGAGCAGCCCAGTTAACATGCTAAGAGCTAAGCTTCGTGTGCTTAGAGGAAGAAAATGATCAATGGCAAACAGCATATCCACCTTTGAAATGACATGATCCATTATAAGAATCAGATGTTAAATTGCTTCCTGTACTGAGCACACTCAATTAAAAGTCTGCACAGTGAGATCATCTTGATGGTTAAATATGCTCTGTGGGAACAACCTTTATGGAGCTTAAAAATCACAGAAGGACTCTTCCTATTGTGACACTAGAGATTTGGAAGGCATTTCCTTCCCCTATTTTTCAATTTGGTAGTTTTATTAGGAAGGCTATTTGCCTGAGAAGCTGCTGAGTTTTGGGTCATACCTATCCACCCTTTTGTTTCTTTGAGCAAGAGATACTTCTAAGTGTTCTTTTTCTGTTGGGTCCAGAATGCATGAATATGGCTTTCATCCAGGATCTCTGGACAAAAATGTACCATTTGTGCACTTGATATTTGATGCCCTTTATCTCCTTGAACTTTCCCTTTTCTGTAAGCTCATCTGTTCACTGGAGTCCCAGCTCCTATCTAACTCTTCCTTTTTCCTTTGGCAGGGGTGAGGATGGAGGGCTGAAAAGAACGCCAAGCATGGAATAAAATCAGCAGAACCAGGTTCTATCTGCAGGTTTGCAACTACCCAGGCTGTTGGTCTTGGATGAGTTATTTAACCTCTCTGGCTCTCAGGTTTCTCATGTCTTAAAAAACTTGGAACATGTTCATTGTTGGTTTTTTTCTAGTCTTGTTTATTCAAGTCATCTCCCCATCCCACACAGGGCTCGAACTCACAACCCTGACATCAAGAGTCGCATGCTCTTCTGACTGAGCCAGCCAGGTGCTTCCATTGTTCATTGTTTACGAACAACATTTGTCTCACTCTGCTAGATTGCAAGCCCTAGTAGCACAGGAATCTTTGTTCTCCTCACTGATGGGTTCCAAGATCCTAGCACATGGTACATGGTAGGTGCTCGATGAAAACTCGTTTCATAGATAAATAATTCACTTTTCTGTTAATGGTGTCACCATTCATCCAGTCTCCCACTATAGACATCACAGAGTTAGTGAAAATTCCTACCTCCCCTTACATGGTTCCAGTAACCAAGGTTCCTAGCTTCTCCCACACCATTCTTTTGCCTCCATCTGTACTTAAATTCCCTTATATCAAGTTTTCACCACTTTTCAATATATTCTCCAAACTACTTTCAAAGAGATAATTTTAAAATACAAACACGTTTGGGGTGCCTGGGTGGCTCAGTTGGTGAAGCATCTGCCTTCCGCTCGGGTAAGATCTTGGGGTACTGGGACTGAGCCCCATGTTGGTATCCCTGCTCAGCACTATGTCTGCTTCTCCCTCTGCCTCTGCCTCCCCCCAACTCGTGCTTTTTATCTCACCCTCCTTCTCAAATAAATAAAGAAAATCTTTTTAAAATAATAGGAATTTGAGACACAGGGTGGGGGTGGTGGGGGGTAGGGAGGGAAAAATGAAACAAGATGGGATCAGGAGGGAGACAAACCATAAGAGGCTCTTAATCTCAGGAAATAAACTGAGGGTTGCTGGGGGTGGGGAGGAGGGATGGGGGGCTGAGTTATGGACATTGGGGAGGGTATGTGCTATGCTTAGTGCTGTGAACTGTGTAAGACTGATGATTCACAGACCTGTACCCCTGAAGCAAATAATATATTATATGTTAATAAAAAAATAAGAAAAAGCCAAAATACAAACATGGTCATGATATTAACCTCTTTAAACCCCTTCAATGGCTTTCCCATTGTCCTCAAGCTCAAGTCCAAACTCAGAGGTGTAGTATACAGACCACTTCATGATCTGTGAAGTCTTTTGTGACCACTTCCTAGGCCTTCAGGTAATGTGAAACACACCCTGTGCATTGCTTATCTCTCTTTTAGAGCACCTAGTGAGAGACATTTAAAATCTTTGTTCACAATTTTCTCCCCAGCTATGGACATGTTTCATCACCTCACATGCTGACAGGGACATGATAGGGGCTCAATAAATGTTTGGCAAATGTACAATTAAATGAGGAGGTTAGACCACTGCAGTGGCTTTCACCTGTGTGCAAACCATTTAATGTCTCTGTGCCTCCAAGTATTAGAATCTCTAGGGATGCTGAGACAGAGGAACTAGAAACCACCACATCTATGAAACACTGAAACAGATTATCTCTACACTTTCTTCCACACCTAATCTTCTATGGGACTATCACTGGTCCTCATGATTTGATTAGTTTGGGTGGGTAAGGGTGATTTGAGGTGAGGGAAGAGTTGGTAGGGTTTAGGATAATTCATCTGGAAGGGGGAGGGGCAAGTGTAGAGGCATGTTCATAATTAGCCCTTTCTTCCCCTTCTGAGTGATTTCTGATGATAGGATTGGTGCATGTCTATATGTACTAGGTGGAAGGGGTGGACTGGGGAAAGAGAAACTCTCAGCACAATGAATTTCATGTTGATTCATTGGAAATACAAATATTTGAATTTGTACAACTGGTGACTGGTATATTGCCAAAGGTTTTGCCCAATTCTGAGGCATCAGGAAGGACACATACAGATATAAGTGGCCTTAGGGAGAAATTGTATGATACAGAATCATTATTCAGTCAATCAATATTTATTAAGTCATATATAAAGAGGAAAGTTTTTGACTAAATGTTAAGAACCTTCTTATTATAAAGATATTTACATATTGGTGTCCTCTGGGGTTTTGACCTTCTTCACTCTCATTTTCTGTATCTTTTTGAACAGTAATGTGCATTCTTAAGGTCTGAACTATATCCCAAATATTTGTGTCCAGCTCAGGATTCTCCCATTAGTTCCATTCTTGACTATCAATCCCTCACTGGACACCCCCCCCCAGATCTTCTGCAGACACCTCTAACTCAGCACACCCACAACTGCCCTCACCATGTTCTGTCTCTCTGCCCACACCTGTTCTTCTGCCTGGGCTTTTTTGGCTCAGCTGATGGTGCTCCTTTTACCTGGCAACCAAGATAGTTATCCCTGGTTCCTTTCTGTCCATCATCTGCCATGGTAACTCCTTTCTGGTCTGTCTCTGCGTCACTATTCTCACAGCTGCAGTTTTAGCCCAGGCCCTCCCCAGCACTCCACTCCTGACCTACACCAATAATCACATTGCACTTGTCCCTTATGTCCCCACATCATGCATCTCTAATTGGTCCTCTCAGTTGCTGTCAGAGTGGCCTATCCAACATGCAGCTTATGGTAAGCCACTCAGTGGCTTATTGTATCAAAAGGAAATGCAAATCCCTTAGCATGGTGTGCAAATAAAATTCCCCGTGTTCCAGCTCCTGCCCATGTCTCCTCTGGACTCGTAGGCTGCAGCTCTACCCAATGACTTTCAAGTCCTCAACTGTGTCATTTGACTTCACATATCTATTTTTTTAAAGATTTTATTTATTTATTTGACAGAGAGAGAGATCACAAGTAGGCAGAGAGGCAGGCAGAGAGAGAAGAGGAAGCAGGCTCCCCGCCGCCAAGCAGAGAGCCCGATGAGGGCCTCGATCCCAGGAGCCTGAGATCATGACCTGAGCTGAAGACAGAGGCTTTAATCCACTGAGCCACCCAGGTGCCCCACATATCTATTTCTTTAAGTTACTCCTTCTGCGTGCAATGTTCTTGCCCCTCTTGTCTACATGATAAACATGTAATCATCTTTCTATTGTTGATTCAAGTGTTGCCTTCTTCAAAGTCTTGCCTGACTATGAGGTTTCTTCTCACAGAAATACCCCCATGGCTCCCTCTTTGTGCTCTGCCACTCCTGACCCTGCACATAGTCCAGTGATAAGACTTTTTATATGGTCAATTAGGTGAAGGGATCCTGGGGGAGAGAACAGTACAGTACAATACAGTACTGTGGTTAAATGTATGGAATGTGAAGCCAGACTATCTCAGTCCAAGTTTAGACTCTGACAACTATTATATGGTTGACTTTGGACAAGTTATATTTAACCTCTCTGTGTCTAAGCTTCGTCATTTGTAAAGTGGGCACAACGATAGGACTTACCTCACAGGGTTGTTATGAAGATTAAAAAATATACACGTACAACACTTAGAATAGTGCCTATTACATGACAATTACATTAACATTCTTGTTTTAAACTTGAAGCTCTAGACATACTACGTCTGACACATGAAAGGCTGCAAGGGGTCTAATAACATTTAACAAATAAATCAGTATCAGGTTAGAGCCACAATACCCAGCTACCTTCTTTCTCCAACCATCTTCTAAATTGTTCTATGTGTCTCTTCCACTAGACTATAAGCTTCTCTTGTGCAAGAGCCACATCCATCCTGTTGGCCACTATAGCGCCAGCACCAAGCACCATGCCAAGCACATAGCAGGCACACATACGTCTGCTTAGTAAATAAATGAATAATTTTTAAGGTCTGCATTTCAGTTATTATTACATTGTCTTTATCATTTTATCCATTTGTGAAACTTAAATGCAATCCTCTTGGGGCATCTGGGTGGCTCAGTCGTTAAGCATCTGCGTTTGGCTCAGGTCATGATCCCAGAGTCCTGGGATCGAGCCCCGCATTGGGCTCCCTGCTAGGCGGGAGGCTTGCTTCTCCCTCTCTCACTCCCCCTGTTTGTGTTCCCTCTCTGGCTGTGTTTCTCTCTGTCAAATAAATAAGTAAAGATCTTTAAAACAAATAAAAAAATAAAATGCAATCCTCTATCCCATATTATTTCTATGTGAGGCAACAAAATTTTGTGAAGTATTATGTTAGAATTTAATGCTCTTAACAGAGGGTTTTTCTTGTGTCTTTACAGCATAAGAATACAGAGTTTTTGTTCATAAACAAATTCAGTGGTACAAGAAGTCTCACAGAACTTCTAATCTTTCCTGTTTAGCACACGGCATTTGATACCCTCAACAAAATTCACAGGCAGAGGTTCCATAGGAGTTATTTATGAATTCTACTCATTTAATGAACACATGGCCTGATGATAAGGAAAAAAAAAGTATAAGGAATGACATGTTATTTTTAGTTTAGGTGGTGGAAAAACAAATCATGTACACAAATATCTATATCACGAGGCCAATTTTAGTCTCTAGTAATGGGTACGGTAGGATTTTAGAGGATCCTCTCGATGTGATCAGGAGAGATTTTTATAGAATACCTAAAACTATAGCTGGTCTTGGTGGATGGGTTGGATTTTCCTAGGTGGAAAGATACCAGCATTCCATGCTGAGGAAAGAGCACAGAGAAAAGTGTGAATGTGTTATATACTGGAGTGAGCAGAGCATTTAAGAGTCCTTTCGCAGAAGGAGGGATTTATGCAGGAAGCAGAAGTAGAGGACAGGCTGGAGACAGAGATTTGGAATAGTTTTTGGTGGGGTTTTTATATCAGGTGAGGATATTTGAAGTTTATCTCTAGATAGTGGAGATCTACTGCTGGTTTTAAGGTAGGGGATAGGAAAAGGTAAGCCAAGTTGTGGGAACAGCAATTGGGTGGCAATCTGGGAAGGTATAAATAGAGTTCCTGAGCTAAATTCTGTTTTTAAGTGGTGGAACACCCTGTGGAAACATTCAGCAGATGACTGGAAATGAAGGATTATTTGAGTTTGGGAGGGATACCGATTTGAAATAACCTGTAGAGAACCAACACTGGGATGAAATCACTGCAGGAGAGTGCAGAAGGAGGACAGAGGTTTAAATCCAAACGGACAGCAAGGAAAGATATAATTAAAAGTCCAGGAGTATGCTGCTTATGAAAACCCAGTCAAACAGTAGCCTAGGAAATACTTGGAAGTCCCTTATGACCCATGAAGGCCCACAGGCCAGACATTGAGAAGTATCACGGTAAGGCAAAGACCAGTGAGGATTTGGGAGTGGAGGAAGGAGAAAGAGGTAATTCCAATGTACCTGTTGAGCAGTCAGATCCTGTCCACTTGGGATCACAGCTGCACACTCCAGTGTCCAGAAGAAAAGTCCCGTGTCCTGAGCACTGTTCTTGACATATAGGAAGTGGGGTCTCACAGTTGACTCCTCCCCAACCAGTAGAACAGTGACATTCTCCTTTTACACAGATGCCATGGCTGGAACACATTGGGTCTAAGCAGTCCTCTGAAGGTGCCAAAAAGGGGGAAAAGGGTTAAAAGTGAACAGGTGTGGCCTATATACCTTAGGATAATGAAATTGATTTCCTACTATGTCATTAATACTGTTTTAATTAGGTAATAAAATGTCTCATGCAAAGGCTGGATTCAAACCAGAAGACTATTAACACTTAAAAAATATGGAAGGGTATCATAAAGGTTGAATCCTAAAATTAGAAGATGAAGGAAACCGTACAACTGTTGTATAAAACTCTGAGCAGTATGTAGTACTCCCACACATATAGGTGGGTGTATCAGTGTGGGCCTTTGATAGGGATTCCTCAGCTTTGCAAAAAAGCCCAATAATTTTGGGGGCGTCCTTCCTTGTCTTTTATGAAATTGGAATCATAGTTCTGAGAAATAGCTTTCACTTGGTGTGACTGGAGAAGATATACATAACTATACAGAGAATATAAAATAAATAAGTAAATATATAAAATATACAAATATACCACATATAAACTATGTCTATAAATATAAGAGTATATAAATATATAAAATATTAAAACATACATATCCTTCTTTAAGCTTAGATTATTAGGTATTGAGTAAGCTGACCACTATTGTGTGAAAACACAATATAATGAATTTATTATAATCTTTCTTTCATTAATTTCTTGGAAACACTGAAAATGCAACATTTGTAAAGCTAATTTTAAAGATTATTAAAGTTTTTTTATGCTTTTTCCTTCCATCAGGATGCTGCGACATAGTTTTCAATGTTTTAGAATATCACAGATGCAATTCTATTTGTCTCTGATTCTGTGAGTTTGGAAACTTTTGGTCACATTCTAACAAAGGTAAAAACTCTTAAGAATAGATCGCTGTGTCTACCTTGGGGGAATTTGTTTTGTGCTTTTAACTGAGTTACCATTCCGTGGGAAATGACAAGGTTGATTTCAGATTTTCTACTCTCCCAATACAAATAAGATGAGACTAAAATAACTCCCTATAATGAGGATGTAGGCTTTGAATTACTTTCCAGCAATGGAAACAGACTGATAAAAACCAGCCTTCATTTGAAAGACCACTCTGGTCTTGGGTGTGGCCTACAGTCTTGGAACAGAGCAAGTCTAACTAAGCATTATAATTAGTGCTATTGCTATTACAATTAACCCCAAATAGCAAGGTCATTAGCACGATGCTATACTATCTGAGCTAATCAGCAAATAAATACTAAAAGGTACATCTAATTTGATTTCATTCATTATTTGGAGTGAGAGGGAAAGTCTAAAAGTACAGAATATTGTTTTAGAAGGAGGCCATTTTGTTATATTAAAACACAACAACTCTAACGAACAAAATATGATTTAATTTAGTATAGTTTATTTTACTAAAAGGCCACTTTCAATGAGCAGGTAAGTCACTTAGATCAGAGGCATGAAGTCCTATGGCCAAATGGTCCAGCAGGCAGCCTACATGACTGAGATGAACTGGATGAAAGAAGCCAGTGTGTTGGGAGTGAGCTAGGAGAAATACCTAGTTTAACAGAAACTGCTGCTTCTTTGTTCCAGGTAATCATCACCACGTAGGAACATGGGCCCAGGGTTATCGGATTTTCGAGGTGTTCAAGAGACTCAAAAAATAGGTTTTTATAGGACACTTCTCTATTTTTAAATTTTGGCAAGTGGATCACATTAAAAAAACAACAACAAAAACAAAAACACTGCCACCATCACCCCTGTGTGAATCAAACAAAATCCATCCATAAGCCCAGTTCAGCCGGTGAGTTTCCAGTCTTTGACGTCCGACTTAAATATTCTTTTCTACTGTAATTGACAAGTTCATACTGTTAAATATGGTGAGCATTCTTCCTTGCTATCTTGGGTATTCCACAAATTTTCTTAGTGATTCCTAAAAGGGAAATGTAAGCTAAGCCATTTTTCAGTTGTTCTCAGATTTTAATTAGAAGGGTCTAAATTAATGAGGTCAAACATTTTCATGGTGAACTATAGGTGTTGTGAGAGATACCATGCTTGGTGACTGTGCCTATGTCCACATAACATCTGAATTTACAACTTGAATATGATTGTGGTTGGATCACCATAAAAACAATTTCCACACGTAGTCTGGTGCCCTGTATAGGCCCAATGCCATTCTCTGGAACAGATATAATCTTCACACCAAAAGTCTGCTATTGCTAATGGGAGGTGGAAAGCTAAACTCTTGGAGCAGAATGAGATTAAACCCTTTAGAATGCTGTGTAATAGTCTTAATGAGCCATCTTTAAAAAGCAATTATAGTGCATTTTCAGCAGCCTCTTTCCTGAACAACAGTTGTGATGAGACCATCTCCCATGGTAATGGTTTAATATTATTTCTGAAATAGTCTTATTTGAGGAATGTGGCATGAAAAAGGTCTGATTACTAGTAAACTTATTTTCCAACGTGTCTCTTTAAATGAGAAAACTATTGCCATTTCAAACTATGTTTGTGCATGTGTGCGTAAAGTTTCCTTTGTGGTGAATTGTAATATAAAGGCACTGCTTTGAAACTCATTAGTGCTAAGTTGGCTTCCTTAGGCACGGAGGTCAAGTTTTAGCATGAGGTATGTAAAAATAAATGATATAAAGCAATGATAATAATGGTAATTACAAATTGCTCCCATAGAAAACATTCAATGAAATGGTTCCAAATGTGTATACATTATTATTTTTATCATGTGTTTTAAAGTAAGTTGTAGCCTAATGTACTGTGTAATAAGGAAAGTATATGAATTAACACCTAATGTCATCAATACAGAAATTCTCAAGTTATAAAACAGGGTTAGAAATGAGGGGAGAAGCACCATTTTTCCTCACCGCTCTGCAAGTGTCACAGATACAGTCTCTTGTTAATATTAGAGATTGTCTGAAGAGACATGAACTCCCCCAACTCCAGCCCTCTGCTCTGTGTACTAAAGACATATTGAACATTTACAGCTTGCAAAGACGACTTGCATCTCTATTAAAAGCACACAATGACACTTGGATGGTTTGGTGAGAGAAAAGCCTGAAGCAAGAGAATAAAATGGGGCTCTGACCTTCCTCGCATATTTCTCCTTTGTAGCCTGGCACACAGATGCAGACTCCCATGATGCAGGTGCCGTGACCGAAGCATGTTGGGTCAATGCATTGCTCTTCTGGAACATCGCACTCGGGCCCCTTCCAGCCATTTCGGCAGACACAGTGTCCTTTCTCGTATTCTCCATTCCCACCACACAGCACAGGGCACGAATCTGAAGGTTGGCAAATGAACTTGTAGTGTCCTCAGAAAGCTTTTAAAATTTCCGAAGGGGCAATTCTCTATTGATTCTTGTATAATATTTCAGGCAAAAATTTGTATTATTTATGCCTTAGCCTTTATTAAATAGGCATGTGTTTGTGATCACAACAGAATTTTCCTCTTTTGGGAGTGGAGTAAGGATAAGTGATAAAAATATAAAAATTATGTCAACTATTTGTTTTTGATCCCACCATACTCTTAAGCAACTATTATTATTATTATTGCTATAATTATTATTTCAAGCTAGGGTTTTTTTTTTCTCTTAGGGTTTTTCTTCCTCAAATAGATGTATACCACTTTTAGAAAGAAAAACCCCCAAAATGTAAAAACTGATAAACAGGGGAGTTATTAATATTATAAAATGTTATCTTTAACTAGTTGTACATTTAAATAGGTTTATGCTGGACAGCGGTCTACTCCCATGACACTGCATGCAGACCTTTATTAGAATACTTTGCTTTGTCATTGTTGGTTCCCTATTAAAACTATGGGCTCCTTGAGGGCAGGGACTGCATCTTTTGTCTTATTCAACTTTTAATACCAGCCATTATCTTTATTCCTAGTCCCAACATTTGCAAGACCTATCATGCTCCTGGGAAGCCAGCAAGTGCTATAGAATTCTCACCTGAGCAGAATTTAATCTAAGAAACTGAGTGGCTAGGAAACCTGAGATTAAAGCATTAGCAGACAGAACTGTAAGGATATACTGAAAATGAGCAGAAAGCATCTCTACGGTAATAACTGTAAGCCTATGGGGAAATGGTGTGACGTAGCTAAAGCTTTTCAAGAATGAATCTACGGGCAAATCCAGGAAACAGTAAAGTTTGCCAAGTTTAACATCTGACTTGCCAGTTTATACTTTCTAAGGCTACTTACTGGTTTGGTGACTGCCTGTCCCTTGTGGATTACGTGTGTGTGTGTGTGTATAAGCAGTTACAGATGACCTAGGTACAAATTCCACCTGTCAGGCAGCCCTGACTATTTCACTCACCTCTTTGAGGTTGTTACTTTGCCCAACAAACTGGGATAACAGTAGATGTACCTCACTGGGCTATCGCACTAAGTATGAATCTGAAGAGGTAACATAGTGTTTAGAACAGCGTCGGGCAGGATAAATGCTCAACTTTTGCTTGTGGTGGTGGTGGTGGGGTGGATGCTGCTGCTGTTGCTGTCAATACTACTGCCACTTCTCCTCCTCCTCCTATTGCTACTGATCCTGAGTTCCCAAATGACATGTATTTCCCTAAACCAACTGGAGTAACAAAGCAACATTACCTCTCGCACAGTCAGGTCCAAGGAATCCTGGGAAACAATGACAATGGCCAGAGATACACTCTCCATTTCCATTGCAATTGGTTGAACAGTCATCCATTATTTCTAATAATAGAGAGAAAACGAAAAAAAAAATGAGTAAACTCTGGGCTGTAGTATCCTTAATTTTTTTTTTTAAATTGCAAGAATTTAACAATTGCTTGTAACAATCTTGCTCTCTGCTGTCTTGGAGCACTTATTATTTAAAATCAGATGTCAAAGATTTTTGCAAGATGTCACATGCAGTACCAAGTTATTAAAAGGGCCCTGGAACTGCTGAATTGGGTATTCAAGAGTGAAACTAAAACCAACCTTCATCTCTAAAGTGCCTAAAGGGTCTAGATGAATTGTATTCTTATGAGACATTCACAACAAAGCTAAAAATGTCCTAGGATTATAGGATATTTCTCAAAAGCAAAATGGGCTTAAAATTGCAACCCAAAGACTCAATCTACTGTTCAGTTTTCAAATTTAGGTTGTAGCAAATAAAAAATTTCTCCCTAGCATCTTAAAATGTTTAATACCATCTTGACAGCTTAAATATGATAATCAGTATTTCATTTTCATTAATAAGTGACAATAGAAGGCTTTTAAAATAAGTGTTCATGTTAAATTCACCACCACTAAAAGCGTTAGAACCTAAGTATTTTGTTGAGAAATGCTTTCTTGACTGTAAATGCTTATCAGTTCTCTGCCACTAATTTCCCTTCAATCCATTATTAGAGAAGAATAGGTTTCACGGGGAATTGAGAAGGCTTTGAAGGTGCCCATAGGTAGTTCTGGTGACATAAAGATGTGCAGTGTGACTTTGATAAGTCTTGTGGTAACTTGGCTGAAAAGGTATGAAGTTATCCAAAAGTCAGACTCTGACAATGACAAAAATTATTTCTAGTTTAAAATTGTGTTTGAGTGTAATAAAATCAAATTCCAAGTCCATGAACTATTATGGTATGTGTGCTTTCTTCTTTCAGTTTTCTTTTTTCTTAAATCATCTTCTCATTACTCCTTCTGGAAGTTTTCCATACTTAGCATTCTTGGATTCAGAGTTTTATGTTCTGACCCAATAAACTCATACTTCTCATATGTACCAGTTTTTTCTGTTCAATCCAAATTATCTACTTCATCTAGTTTCACTTGCATAAGCTATTTCCAATTAGAAGGAGATATTCTAGGAAGTGGTCTTGGCATCTTCCCCTCAACTATGAGAATTTATAATGAGGGTCGAGAAATAGCATTTCTTCAATTGTGGCCTTTTGACCACTGGTATCGGGAGGATCACCTGAGGCACTTAAAATGCAGATGCTTAGGCTTCGTTCCAGATCTACTAAATCTGAAGGATACAGCCCAGTGAGCCACATTCTAATAAAAACCTCAGGTGACCCTGCAGATGCTCATTGTAGTAAAGCACTGAGAACCAGTGTTTCAAATAGTAAACTTCCATAGTTAGACAAATTCTGATCTAGACTTGGAATTCTGTCCTGTGTAGAATAAAAGCAAGAGGAAGGAAGTTGGTATCTAGTTTATTTGGGGAATTCTTAGAAAGCTCAGAATGAGTCCAGTGGCAGAGGAGATTCCTCTTCTCACCCCCGTGTGAATATATCAGACGGCTCTTTGCAAGTTTCTGATGATCTGTTCTCTGATCCCTGTGTTTAAAAACTGAACTGGATAAGAAATTTATATGTGGCATTTGCTGAACTACAACTGGTCTGGCAGGAACGGAGCATTTGACAAAGAGCTACCATTTTAACTTATTAAAACATTAGTTATTTTTATAAAATTATTGATTTATTTAAAAGGTAATTATGAAAAGGCACAAAAAGTTTTTTTCATTCAGAGATAGAATAATCTTTTCTTTATTTTCTACTTAATCTATCTTTCTTGTACCAGGTAATAGTGACACTTCCTAGATCTACATTTGGATTTCCCCTGCCCTGGATGCTTAATAGGAGGCCATGGAGGACGCATTCAAAGGTAAATATAGTTGAATTCAATTTCACACCAGTTTCTATTGACAACTTTATGGAAGCACCCTTGTGGGAATGTAGCTATTGTAGAAAAAAAAAGGTTTAATAAAGTTTGCTATCAAAATAAATAAAAATCCCTCCATCTTATTGACCTATCTAAGATCTGTTCCTGGGCCCACACTGTTGCACAGCGCTTAACACCAGCAATGCAAGTGAGAAGAGAAGGCAATATAGGGAGGTTCTGGAAGATGCCACCTCCACCAGGTATGAAAGAGACACTGGGAGGAGGATGGCTATAGCAGGAGCATGTAAGTAACCAGAGGTGAAAAAGAATGTGTTTTTCTATTTACACTGGCTTCCGTGAAATTTTGCCTTCCATCTTTTTTTTTTTTAAGATTTTATTTATTTGACAGAGAGAAACACAGCCAGAGAGGGAACACAAGCAGGGGGAGTGAGAGAGGGAGAAGCAGACTTCCCACCAAACAGGGAGCCTGATGTGGGACTCGATCCGGGGTCTCCAGGATCATGACCTGAGCTGAAGGCAGTCAGCCACTTAACCAACTGAGCCACCCAGGCGCCCCGCCTTCCATCTTTTTAATATTACTCCAGAATCACTTCCTTGACTCATCCAGTTCATTAGACTTGAGAAGGATTTTAAAGTTCTGTGTATAAAACTCTGTTCTTCTAGAGTCTATGGTCCCTTGGTATATGCATCTGCACTGATGATGGCTTTTGCTTCTGGCAGGTTTTCTTATGGGAGAAACTAAAGGTAATGAATAGTCTGATGGCATAATTTCGGTATAAAGGGCATGGGCTTTGGAATCAGACATACTGGATGTCTCAAATCTCAATTTTGCCACTTGCTGTCTGTGAGAGTCTATCAGATTATTTACTCATTCCAAGTCTCCATTTCTTAATTTATTATATATCACTACAACTGTGTTATCAGGGTTGTGATGAGAATCACACAAGATAACTGAATGTAAAGCATCTGGTACAGTGCTAAGGACAGAATGGCACTCCACAAATGGTATATATTATCACATTACAGAGCAGGTTGGCTGAGATTAGGGGATATTGATAACTCTGTCTATACTACTGGAAAATAATATATATTAATATAGACCAGCGGGTATCCTATATTAGTCATTCAATAAATGTTGGTTGTTAATTCTGTCTTGATCCATATTAGTAGCAGGCCAAATATAGTTAAGATCAATCAATGGATTCTAACATTATCATGAAAGAGAGAATGAGCAGCACTTAGCAGAGTTAAATGCATACAAACCTTAAATTGTTTAATCAAACATATTAGCGTCTTTTTACTATAATTAAGATAAATTTATAAGAACAAAAAATGGGGAGAATTTTAATAAATAACTTACTACCTTTGTATTTTTTTTTCAGAAATTAACTTGGATTCTCTTTAAGTGGAACTGCAAAAGTGTTTCTGGTGCTTCGGAAGCAGTAAAAAATAAACCACCAAAAACTGACTAGCATAAGGAAAAAGCAAATACTTTGTTGCATACGATACTGACAGCTTGATATCTGGGTAATAGGAATTCTATCTTAAATGTTAGCTTCTTTTTGGGAGGATGTAAGGAAGGGGGGAAAATTTCAAGTATGTTTCTGGGTCTATTGATTTTTGAAAGGTTAATAGTTGGGTTAGTCTTTTAAGTTGAGCTTGGTGGTAAGGATAATAGGAAGGGAGAAAATCTTCACAAATATTTTAGATCTTTTAACTGCTTGACTTCCTAGGAGAAACTCAACCTCTCATAATTCATTGGCATTTGCATTATCAAAATTGGGCCTTGACAGAAAAATATCACGAAAGGTGTATCTATTAAATCTGCTCCATTGAGTCTGTGAGCATTGCAAAATAGTGTCATGACTTAAAATATTTTTTTTCTAATTTAACAAATACGTTGTCTTTTGAAGATGTAAAATTGGTGGAGTTTTTCTCTAGGGGAAAAATCATCAGTGCATTTTTATAGCCTTTCTGATTACTTTAGAGGAAAGTTTTTGATAATCTTACGGCTGGAATACCATATTTTCTATTGACTCAAGGTCTTCAGCATCAAGTAAAAATAGAACATAATTGTTATAAAGAGCAGATGGTATATCTATTAACAGTCAACACATCTTCTTAAACATATGGTTGAACAGGTTAACTAAAGGATAAAGTGGTGAGAGTTGTATAGAAAACTGACAGCTGTAAAATATTTTCCCTTCTTTTTAAAGACACGTGTTTTAGGAAAGTTCACACAATAAAATACTGTGTCTATGAGATGTTCCCCTCAGGGCTTAAAAATTCTAAAAGAAAGGGCTTTGAGTGACCCAAGTTACTGTCCCTAAGACTCTTCTCTAAATACTCTTACATTGTATTTTGAAGGCATAATGGTTCTAGAACCAGCTCTTCTAAAGAACTGGACTGATGCTAGTTTTTCCACTTTAAAAAGCTCTTATTTGCCTTTTCTTTTCCAATAGATCTTGAATTAATAGACATTCTCTTGCTTACTTCCTCTTTCATCGAAGTTGTTCATTGATGCAGCCCTAGTAATATTATTATCCAGGCAATTATTCCTATTGAAAACATAAAAAAGGCACATGGCAAGTATCCTACAATAGCAGTGCAAATAATGGAGCACTTAAAAAAGCTTAATCAGCATTTAAACATTAACGACAACAATCATATAAGACTTTCTCATAGTGACCTATCTTGAATAAGGACTCTAAGGCAGAATGAGCAATGAGTTTAAACAACATCTGTATTACTTTAATCACTGATCTCTTTCTAAGAACTATGCTGTTAATTCAAAATAATAGTCAGGGCAGCTTACCGATTGCAGTGGTTAACACGAATACTTGCTCCATCTTTTTTCCATCATTGTAAAATGCCAGATACCAAGGCCCTTGGTCCATATACTCTATGAAACCGGTCTCCTGCAGTGAGGTTAAGATCAGGTTCCGAGGAGAGTGTTGGGTATCATCAGAGCCCTTGGAGTCCTGCTTGACCAGTTGTTTTCCATCCATCAATTTAACAAAATCAAACTGGAAAAAATACACACACAAATATGAGCCACTACTTTTACCTTTAGTCTAATGGAAAACTTTAATTTCAATTGCCCCATTTCATACTTCATACTTCTCTGAGGTATACAAGGTGAAAGAAGGAGTTATTCATTCTTAAGTATACTTAAACACAAAAGTATATTACTGATTCTGATTCTGAAAAAAAAAGCCCACTATATTTATAAGTGTCATAAACCTTTCAGTTTAGGAGTATTCAAAATAATTGTCTAAAAATAAGTGAACCAAGAAACAGAAAAAAAAATCTTATTTAGAATTAGGCAAGAGAATCTTGACATTTTACTAAAGTATCAGATAAAAGATATTCAAATCCACACATTTCCCTCAAAAATGTGACCAGGATCTTCTCCACAAATTTAAGAATTTTATGTTTTTTTTTCAAAACAAGTAAACAGTCAAAAATTTGAGAACATTCATCATAATTTACCATCTTTGTGGTAGCATATTTAAATATTCAAAGGACCCCTTCCCCTTTCCCCTTAATCGGTGGACAAGCACATGGTACACATTTCTTTGGGTACTCTTTTTTTTTTTTAAGAGTCACATTTGAATGGCATTCTAATTCCCTGCCTATTCCCATCCAGAAGGTAAGGTTTAGACTACAGTCATATCTGTTGAAAAAAAAAAAGCAATCCCCTGTTGGTTATGGTTCCTTATGCTACTTCTTAGATGAAGCAGGTCCCCAAATGGGTTCATGCAAGGAAGAGATAAGGGGAAAAAAGACAGAAATCAGGTGACTAACATTTATAGAAGAGCTTTGTAAACCATAGAGGTTTTACATATTTGAGTTATTATTAACACTAACAAAAATTCTACCTCTAAGATAAAACCTCTCTTTTGGACTCATTTCCTTTATTGATTTGCATTCTTCTTTGGGACAAGGGGTCAAGGCCATATGGAGCCGGCTACGGGGGGTGTGGGCCCAAAATCTAAGTAAGATGAGGGGGCAGGAAAAGCTCACAATCATCATGTTCCAGGAAACAGAATTCAAGTTTCAAAAATATTTTCTTAAACTTTCTTTTCTGAATTTGCTCCCTAAATGCTATTGCTTATTTCTCAATGTCATTTCTTTTTAATTCATTTGGGTATGATTATTTCAGATATTTGCCCATTATAAACAATGTCTACCTTTACCATTGAGTCCCACTACACTTTGCAAGTCACAAACTCTGAACTAATCATCCCACCACCTTCTAAAAAGGGTCAAGAAATACCTTTAACATCAAATACCTGAGTGTGTGTAGGTGGAATGTTTCTTCTGCCATAAATTCCCAGCAGAGAGTCCTTGGCTAAAGAAATATTGAATTTCAGATATATAGGATGGTGGATAGTAATCTGGAAACGCCAGAATAAGCCAGGTGGAATGGTCTGCATGACCTGTGCACCAATGTCAACTTCTCCAGTGTCTATAGCCCGTCCCTTCTGAAACACTGGTTTTAAAGGTAAAAAAAAAATGCATATAAATTATTCTTAACTTATAAAGCGATAGTTTTTAATTTTTCAGCACAAATATACCAAAATGACTTACTAAACTCTTTTTCCTCCCTACCCTACCCATATTTCAAGGCTTTACCCAAATTTAATAGCTTCCAAGGAGCTCTCCCCAACCAACCACTATACCAGACTCTTCCTTCTCTTCAACCACTATTGCATTTATTTCCATCATTTGATTCATTTTAATCACTACTTATTGAGCGTGGTCTGGGTAGCAACAGGAGATACGACAGAACAAGATGCAATTCTTGCTCTCAAGGAGCTTTGAATATATGAGAGGAAATAGAGCAAGTGTACAGATAGCCATGTTGTAAAGGAAAATAAGTGCTCTGGGTATTCAAAGGAGTAAAGGGTATTTGGTTGGAGCATACTCTTCATTCCTAGCTGTCTCTATGCCTTTTATCTTCCTTTATTTTTCTTCTTAGTACTTATCATCCCCTAACATACCACATGTTTACTTGTCAATTGCGTATTTTTTCTTAATAGAAAAAAGCTCCATGAGACTGTGGCTGTTTTGTTCCTTGCTTTATTTCTAGCAACTAGAAGAATGTATGCAAATAGTATGTGTTCCATATATATTTATTCAATGAATGAATGAATGAATGAATGAGAAAAGGGTATTTACGAGAAGTAGTACTGAGGATGGGCCTTAAAAGAGGGAGAAGATTTCAACAGAGCTGCTGAGAAGAATGTTCCACTGGGAAGGAACGCTTTGCACCAAAACAAAGTGGAGAGACACTTGTAAAAGCTATGGTGGTTGGTATGTGTCTATAAAGAACAGCTGGAGATTGGGCTGGAGGGAAAGGATGGCATCATAGGGCCTTGCATGCCAATCCTGAGGGCTTATTGAGTAAAGTATGGAAAGCCATTAAAGGTTTTTAAGAAGAGGGGAAATATTTGGATACATTAGAAAGACTAATCTTGAGGCAGAAGTTAGGATTATTTAAAGCAGGGAAACAAAAGTATGACAGAGAATTATGGAGCAATAATTGAGGTGAAATGACATCAAGATCTAAATTTAGGGTGGACTCAACAGTTTATATGGGATAAGTCCATTCTAGTCAACTGTAAAATAAACAAGTGGGACTATACATCAAACTAGAGAACTCTGCACAGCAAAAGAAACAATCAGTAAGTTGAAAAGGCAACCTACAGAATGGGAGAAAATTATTTGCAAACCATATATGTGATAAGGGGTGAATATCCAAAATATATAAAGAATTTATATAACTCAATAATAAAAAAGCAAATAATCCAACTCAATAGCAAAAAAGCAAATAATTCGATTTAAAAATGGGCAAAGTACTCAAATATTTTCCTTTTTTAAAATATTTTCTTAACATTATTTATTTATTTATTTGACAGAGAGAAAAATCACAAGCAGGCAGAGAGAGGGGAGGAAGCAGGGTCCTTGCTGAGCAGAAAGCCCAATGCGGGCCTCAATCCCAGGACCCTGAGATCATGACCTGAGCCGAAGGCAGAGGCTTAACCTGTTGGGGACGGCGTGATCCACCCCTCCCGCCATGCCACAAGCCACCAGAAAACTTTGGTGGAGGTACCCATGAATGTGGATGAAAGTCCCTCCAGGCTTTCCCCACCAAGAATCTGGAAAGACACGTACCCTGTGGGCCGTGGCAATATGTCCTTTGTGTCCCTGGGACGTGCATCTGGGCAAGCGCTTGGAGAGCCATCCAAGGCATGGAGAGCCATGATCCTCCCTCAAAGTGAAAGAGCTCTGCAAAGTTGCAATCACTGACACCAAAAAATAATTGTTTCCATTGTTCCTTGTCTGTTTAACCCCCATAAATTCTTTGACACTATTTCTTCTTACTTCACTTACTCAAGTAAATAGTTTTGTTTCTACGTACCATCATTAAAGACAGTTTAATCTTAGATATCCTGCAGCTCTATGGAGGACATTGTCAGGGCTTTTAAATGGTTAAAATAAGGGCTTAATATAAGGAATAAAACTATACTAACAAGGACTTTGCCACACACACAAAAGATCCATATTAAAGAGTTCTGAATCCAGTCTTGGAAAAATAGGCTTGAGCAAATGCTTTTACCTTTGCAAAAGAAGTTATTTTTCTCCTTGATGCCAAACAGACTAACTTTTGGTCATTGTATTAATTATGTAGCTAAAACTTTGTACATAACTCATCTAAGCCTTTACATTGCCTTCTTATTTGTAAGACCTGCTTAAAAAACACCATATCATTACTCTGCCCTTTATCGTCTAGGCACCAAATGTAGAAACTGTAAAAAACCTTACTGAGCAACATGTCCTTGGTTTGGTTTAGGGAATTAGCTCTGAACTGTAGATAGGTGCACCTGCAAAAACATGTTTCACTGATCAAAGCACTATGTTTTTCTAACAAAGACACTGTGTAATCAAAAATCACTTTCTTAAACCTTAACCTAACTGCATCCCCCATCCTCTTACCTTGAATAATAAAAAACTGGGACCCTTGACAGTCAAGAGAGACAGAAACAGTAAAGAGACAGAAACAGTAGAGAGACAGAAACAGTAAAGAGACAGAAACAGTAGAGAGACAAAAACAGTAAAGAGACAGAAACAGAAGTAGAGACAGAAACAGTAAAGAGACAGAAACAGAAGCAGAGACAGAAACAGTAAACAGACAGAAACAGTAAACAGACAGAAACAGAAGCAGAGACAGAAACAATAAAGAGACAGAAACAGTAAAGAGACAGAAACAGAAGCAGAGACAGAAACAGTAAAGAGACAGAAACAGTAAAAAGACAGAAACAGAAGCAGAGACAGAAACAAAAGCAAAGACAGAGACAAAAGCAAAAAGAGAGACAAAAGTAGAGAGATGAAAATAGAAGCAAAAGCAAAGGAAGAAGCAAAGAGACAAAAAGAAACAAACAAAGGTAGAGACAAAGGCAAAGGAAAAGGCAGAGAGCCTGCACAGAAGCAAAGAGATAGAAAGAGAGACAGAAAGAGAGACAAAAGCAGAGACAATGCCTGAAAGCCTAAGAGCCAGAGAGCCTAAGAGCCTAAGAGCCAGAGAGCCATAGAGCCTGTGAAGAGAGAACCTGCAAAGCGAGAGCCAGAGCCAGGGCCAGAGCCAAAGCCAATGCCAGAGCCAGTGCCAGAGCCTGCTTCATAGGTCTCTCCTGACTGACCTCGGGTCTGTCAGCTTGCATCAAATCTCCGTGTCTGTGTCATTATTTTCGCCTGCCAGACATCCCTTGGTTCGGGATCCACATCTCTGCTGAGGCTGGTCCCTGGCATTAACCCTCTGAGCCACCCAGGTGCCCTCAAGTATTTTTCTTAAAAGGATATACAGATGACCAATAGGTATAAGAAAAGGTGTTCATAATCATTGGGGGAAATGCAAACCAAACTCATAATGAGATACCACCTCATACCCTGCTAGGTTGGTTACTAACAAAAAGATAAGAAATAACAAATATTGATAAGGATGTGGAGAAAAGGGAGCCCTTATACCCTTATAGACTGTTGGTGGGTATGCAAAATGGTACAGTTGTTTTGAAAAACAGTATGGTGGGTCTTCAAAAAAATAAAACTACCATATGATCCAGCGATCTCACTTCTGGGTATATATCCAAGGAACTGCAATCAAAATCTTGAGGAGATATTTACATACCTGCATTCACTGCAACAATACTCACAACAGCCAAGATATGGAAACAACTTAAATATCTTTTGATGGAAGAGTGGATAAAGAACATGTGATGTGTATATTATACATATATATATACACACATACACACACACAATATACAATACATGTATACAAAATACTCTATTGTGTACATATAGGTATGTATATACACACACAGGCAATGAAATATTATTCAGCCGAAAAAAAAAAAAGGAAATCCTGCCATTTCCAACAGCATGCATCAATCTGGAGGGCATTATGCTAAGTAAACCAAGCGAGACAGAGAAAGGCAAATACTGCATGATATCACTTATGTGTGAAATCTATAAAAGAATAGAAGCCAATTTCATAGAAATAGAAACTAGAATGGCTACTAGGGTTGAAGGGAGGGGGAAATGGGGTGATGTAGCTCAAAGGGTACAAATTTTTAGTTATAACAAGAGCTCGTACAATCTAATGTAGAGCGTGGTGACCATGGTTAATAATATGGTATTATCTACTTGAATGTTGTTGAGAGCAGATCTTAAGCATTCTTACCACACCAAAAAAGTTAACTATGTAAGGTGATGGATGTATTAATTATCTTGACCTTTTTAATAATTTCTACATTGTATAGGTATATGAAATCAGCACATTGTATGCTTTAAATACATACAATTATACTTGTCAATTTCTGCTTTATAAAGTTAAAAAAATCACATATTATTAAGGAAGTATAAGACTGGGTTATCTTAAAGAATGATACAAATATCATTGAACTTCAGATTATTATAAATTTTAAAAAACTTATTGTACTTTCAAGCACAAATACTAAAAAATAAAAATTTTTCAAGCTAGCATAGAGAAAATAATGCTGAGATAAAAATAATTTATCTAAATTAAGGCAAGAAAGGGAAGGCACAAACTGGATGGATCAATCAGAAAATATAAAGAAGAAGGAAGATAAATTATAATAAAGAGCAAAGAACTAAATGCTTATGTTGAAGGGTAAAAGTCATCACTCTGAATTAAAAAGTAAAATGTGAAGACATATATATGTATATATATATATTTTAAAGATTTTATTTATTTACTTGATAGAGATCACAAGTAGGCAGAGAGAGAGAGGAGGAAGCAGGCCCCCTGCTGAGCAGAAATCCCGATGGGGGCCCAGGACCCTGAGATCATGACCTGAGCTGAAGGCAGAGGCTTTAACCCACTGAGCCACCCAGGTGCCCTGAAGACATATATTTTAACAAAAATTTATTTAAAATATAAAGAGACTGACTTACAATAATAAAAGTTAATTCTTGGGGAAAAAAAAGAAGACGACAATATAAAGGAAGATTCTAATTCAGCGCTTCTCAAACCTGAATGTGTTTAAGGAAAGACATCTTGCTAACATGAAAATTATGATTCAGTAGATCTGAGGTCGGATATTTCTCACAAGTTTCCAAATAATGCCCATGTTCCATGGTCCACAGCCTACACACTGAGAAGCAAGGTTTTTAGGACACTGGAGGAGGCTAAGGGTCAAAACTGACCCCATGGTTTTAGGACACTGGAGGAGGCTAAGGGTCAAAACTGACCCCATGTTTTTTGAGTTTGGGTGACTCAGACAATGCCAGCAGCAAAAACAAGAAATCTAGAAGGAGCTGGTTAGTGTGAGAGGGTGTCGAGTTTGGACAAGCAGATCTTTATTATTTATCATCTTATTTTCTAATTATTTCCGATGTGCTAGTTTACTATATGTTTCTGTGGAATTCTCTATTAAGTGACGGCGGGGAGGGAAGGGATAGAAGAGGAAGGGCAAGAATTAGTTTGCCTTGGTTTTAAGCCGCAGGGATCACACTTCAAGAGGGAAAATTCAATTTGGTCTCATTTCATACTGCCTTTATATTTTTCAGCCATCAACTCTTTCTCCACACCAAACACAGTTTAAAAACACACATGGTCTCTGTCCTTTGTGTTCACTTGCTATAAAATTAACAGCCTATTAAGATACACACCTGCAGTGGCTTTATTCAAAGGCCAATGCCTTCTAGCTTTTAACTCCCTAAAATACCTCCATTATTGCTTTTTGTGTTAAGGCCAAGAGTAATAACTATTTTAAGAATATTCACTGTTAACTGTTAATAATAGATTTCAAATGCAATTTTGAGCATAATTATGTATTACAGGACACATAATTTTGTGGAATTGACATTTATAATAAAATATGCCCTTTGAGATGATAAATGACCAACTGAGGACCTTATTTTTCACTGAAAGTTACTTTTCCCATGTGAGACAGACTGGTCTTGTCCCCAAGGGATTGATTATGCTTTTAACTCTTAAGGTCCTGGAGCTGACAGACATCTCCAAAGAGCAGATAATTAACAGACTGTGTTTATGTGGATACTTCCATTCTCGACCTAATGTTCAGTTTGTTCAATCACTATCCTCATCAGCAGCTCTTCTCACTTCTTAAAATGCATCATTTGGTTGCTCAAACACTATTATAAATATAAAATAATTTAAAATTAGGTTCATCGAACACTACTTTAAAGGTGCTACAAACAGCCTGGAATAAATGCAGACACTGTCATTTAAAAAAATTAGGGCAAAACTGGCTGATGGACATTAACCTTTATATACGAGCCTTACTACATGCTACATCATGTCTTTCTTTTGCACTTCATAGCATCATATATTGCATAATGAGGCTACTTAAATGTTATTCATTAAATCAAAAGAAACTCGTGAATTTGTGCTGTTGGAGCATCCTGGTTACTAGCATTAGTAAACATCTAAAGCATATATACTAAGTCATTTATAAAAATGATTTCAAAAGATGGTTTTACCCTTTGAGAGCCTGCACCACAGCTAGAACAAGATAGATGAAGAGACATGACAACATGAATGAACATGTGGACTATAATTTAAATAAAAATAGCATAGCAAGCGAGCTGCCGCAATTTGGTATTAAAGAGAGATTCTCACAGCTTGCAGATGGAAAATTTCTCAGTCTCTAAACTTTAGCGTTGAGTGCATCAGAAAGGGGGACGTCTCCCTGTTAGCAATCTACATTGTTAAATAGCCTGTTCTATTTTACCTTTTCTTGAAATTTGTTACGGGTTACAATGTAGTGGTTCTTAGTTAATTTACTATTTCATTTTTTTCTTAATGTAGCTCAAAGGGGAAAACTAAAAAGAAGAAAATGACATGCAGAGAAAATGGATGTGGATTCCACAATATGGAATGTGATTTCAGGAAGACATTCTGCACGAAAATAAAAAAGTGGAATAATTTTGGCCAAACCGAACATAAACCCTAATCCCTCATTTGCAAAGTGTCAGCAGCAGGGCTAAAATACAGCACGAAGATCCAGATTCTGTAACATGAATGTTTTAATTGTCATTTAATCACTTAGATTCCTACAGCGTATCGGAAGGTCCAGGAAGACCATATTCTCCAGTAGCAGAACATTCCCTTGCAGAAATGTAGAGGAAGAGCCATGGATCATATCAAACTGTGCAGTGCTGTCGTTATCACAGTCCCACCAATATCCCCCAATTTAGTTTGAGCTAAACACTCTATTTATAGCTTGCAACACAGGCATCAACTGCTGAGTGGTAAAAACCAGTGGCAGCAGGCCACGTGGAAGGATGGCAACCTAACTGACAGTTGCTTAGTTCAAAAGGAAAAGGTTATGCTACCTGGAAGGTAAATACAGAGGCCTGGAACTGGTGACAGATTCTGTGTGAAATGGAACCAAGGCTTCATTATCTCTAGACTCAGACACAGAGCTGAATACTAAGAACATAATTATTAACTAAATTGTCCTTATAAGACAGGGGTAAGTAGCTCTCTGCTGGACATATACATGCATGTATTTTTTCTACTTAATGTAGCTAGACTGTATTTAATGATCCTGCACAAAACTCAGTGACACAGGAGTAGAAGATACTGACATGCAGTCATTAAAAAGATTCTAATATCAGGTCCTCATGTAAAAATGACCAGGTTAAAGGCTGTGGGATTGTCCATAACAGCAGTCTTAGAAGTCTTTTAAGGTATTTGCAAGTTCCATAAAATGTATCTAAGCTAAGAAGATACTGGCTTTATTAACTGAAGAGAATGTCCAAAGGGATGAAAAAGAAACATGCCTTATGATCATATTTGCCCTTCAGGTCATCCTATAGCATATTCAAAATCATCAAAAGACATCAACAAATACCTTTGGTATGGTCTTTCACCTGACTTAGTTCTAGTGTGTGTCTCATGGCTTAAGTACCATCTCCCTTTTGTTCCTTCAAACATAATAATTGCTTCATAGTTAAAAAATCATTATGAAATTTAGAGTATCAGTGCTTGGAACAAAATGGGGAGGTGAAATAAACTCCTAATCCCTGTGATCAAAACCTGTGAAGAGATATAAAAGGGACAATGAAAACCTATCTTACCCTTCCCATCTAAGCAGCCTTGAATAATTTTCTTTACATGAACTGTTGAAGAAAAATATGTATTCAACTCTTAGTTCTTCAGGAACAGGTTTTCTAGATTGTGTATTGCACGTGCTTTTTATAACGGTTCTATAACCCAGGAGTTCTAGAACTCTCTAGGAGTATGCAGGAGAAAGAAAAGGAAGAATGAACCTCATACGTGGTAGGCACTTGGTAAATACTGTTTTGATGAATTAATAAAATAGTAATCTTGATAATTTATTTAGTAATGATAATTTAGTTTGACATTTGGGTACAAGGTTTAGTGGGAAAAAGAACTAAAACATCACATGGAGACTTTGGGAATTAACTGTGAATAAAATATGTTTAGACATAAAATAGCCCTGCCTTCTTGACATTGATAATAGACAGCTGATTGTGTGGAAAAGTCCATTAGCAAACATTACACTTGAGAAATACATGAGTGTAAGTGTAAACAATTAAAGTCCAGGTACTGAAAGACTTCAGATGCCAATACAGTAGCTCTTCTAGTATTATATACATCTTCTAAGACAGAAGTGAAATGGTATTGCTTAAAATCTCGCCATTAATTGAAAGACAAATTTTGAATTGCATTTTGATCCTGTATATCTGTTTGTTGAACATATTATTGTGTAAAAGACTTAATTCTCTTTTAAGAAGTATTTCTTGAAGTTCTGTCAGGAGGATTTCCACTTTCCTAAATTTTTTTCTAAATTTCACAATTCTTCTAGTGTGTTATAATGACCACTAAGTAGTATCCACAAACATTAGTTTCCAAATTTCAGGCTCTTCTGACTCGATATACAATCTCACACAGTGAAACACAAATTTTTAGAATCTCAGTCTGCGGATTATTACCGATGGTACACAAAGTAGTCAATCTCTCTGAATTTCCTTGGTGAAAACTTGAATTGATATAAAACTCAAATTTATCATCACATTTTTACATATTTAAACATTGATTCAGAGTCATGGGTCAACATGGTATAAAATACCTCTTTAAAATAAAATAATATTGTCACTAGCAAAAAAAGTACTCAAAGGTTAATTAATAAATATGGACCAGACAATGAAAAGTCAAGAAAGGAAATTAAAGAAATGATTTCCACTTATAATGTCATCAAAAAGAATAAAAAACTTGGGATAAATTTAACAAAAAAAGCTGCAAGTTGTGGCCTCTGAGTGGTTCAGTTGGGTGAGTGTCCAACTTTTGGTTTCAGCTCAGGTGATGATCTCAAGGTCCTAGGATGGAGCTCATATTTGGCTCCATGTTCAGTGGGAATATGCCTGAAGATTCTTTCCTTCTCCCTCTGCCCCTCCACACCCCCAGCTCATGCTGGCTTGAGCACTTTCTCTCCCTTTCTAAAATAAATAAATAAATCTTTTTTCAAAAAGTTGCAAGACTTGCACACTGAAAAAAACAAAACATCACTGAAAGAAATTAAAGAGGGCTTAAATAAATGGAAACATCCATATTCATGTATTACAAGATTCACTATTATTATTAAAATGGCAATACTTCCTAAACTGATCTACAGATTCAATGCAATCCCTATCAAAATTCTAACTCTCATTTTCCAGAAATACACAAGCTCAGCTAAAATTCACATGGAAATGCAAGGAACCCAGAGTAACTAGAGCAATCTTAAAAAAAAAAGGAAAACACTTCCTGATTTCAAAACTTATTACAAAACTACAGTAATGGTACTGGTATTATGATAGATATATGGATCAAGTGAATAGAACTAGGAGTCAAGAAATAAAACATCACATTTATGGTCAGCTGGACTTCAACAAAGGCACGAAGACAATTCAATCGGGAAATAGCCTTTTCAGTCAGTGGTGATGGACAGACAAGTGGATATCCACAAGCAAAAGAGACAAGCTGAAGCACTTCCTCACATCATAAACAAAAATTAACTCAAAATGGACCAAACATCTCCATTTAAGAACTAAAGCTGTAAAATTCTCAGACAGAAATCACAGGCATAAATCTTTGTGACCTGGGGTTTGGCAGTAGTTTCTTAGATATGGTATCAAAAGCACATAGAGTGAAAAAAAAATAGGTACATCTGACTTTGTCAAAATTAAAAACTTTTGTGCCTCCGAGACACCATCAAGAAAGTGAAGAAACTGGGGCGCCTGGGTGGCTCATTCATTAAGCGTCTGCCTTCAGCTCAGGTTATGATCCCAGAGTCCCTGGATGGAGCCCCACACTGGGCCCCCTGCTTGGTGGGAAGCCTGCTTTTCCTCTCTCACTCCCCCTGTTAGAGTTCCCTCTCTAGCTGTGTTTCTCTCTGTCAAATAAGTAAATACAATCTTAAAACAAAAAGTGAAGAGACTGCCTACAGAATAGAAGAAAAGGTTTGCAAATCATATATTAGAAAAGAGGCTTGTATCTAGAATACATTAAGAAGAATTACAAACTCACACATAAAAATACAAATAAACCATTTGAAAAATGGACCAAGGGTCCAAATAGACATTTCTACAAAGAAATACAAATGGCCAATAAGCACAGGGAAAGAAGCTCAACATCATTAGTCATCAAGGACATGCAAGTTAAAACCACAATGAGATATCACTTCATACCCACTAGAATAGCTAAAATAAAAATGACAGATAATACAAGTGTTAACAAATGTGGAGAAATTGGCACCCTTTTACCCTTGGCCTCTCAAAAAAACTGAAAACAGGTGTTCCAACAAAAACTTGTACATGAATGCTTATAGCAACATTATTTATAACAGCCAAAAAAAGGGGGAAATCCACAAAAGGTCCATCAGTTGATAAATGGATAAACAAAATATGGTATACTCACACAGTGGAATATTATCTAATGATAAAAAAGAATGAAAGGATTGGTACATGCCACCACATGGACAAACTTTGAAAACATTATGTTAATTGAAAGAAGCCAGACACAAAAGAATAAACATTATATGACTCCATTTATATAAAATGTACACATAGGCAAATCTATAAAGACAGGAAATAGATTAGTGGTTGCCAGGAGCTGGGGAGAAGTGGGGATATGGGGTAACTACCAATGCCTTGAGGTTTCTTTTCAGTGTGATGTAAATGTTCTAGAATTAAATAGCGACAATGGCTACACAACTCTGAATATGCTAAGAATTGCTGAACTATACACTTTAAATTGGTGAATTATATAGTATGTAAGTTATAGTTCAACAAAGCTGTTCCAAAAGATATGGTTCTAAGTTCTAAATTGGCACACAGAGCCTGCACACACACATACATGCAAACTATCATGACCTGTCCTAGAGTTCTGATGTGTTTTCAAGTAGTTTTAGATGGTCATCTGCCACCTAGAAGTTGAATTGTCTCCTGGCCAGTACTTTGGAACATGCAATTGGTAGCATACAGCAGGGATGCCTATTGTCTATATTTTTAAACAATGTTAGACTAGCATTAGGGCTGGTTACAGCTCAATTTATCCAGCACCTCCTTTTATATCTTAGAATGTAAGTCCCCAGAGGACAGGGCAGTCACAGCTGTCTAAAATCTTGATATCTACTTACCGGGCATTTCAATAAAGGCAATTTTATTATGACCTACCTATCCCATAGTTGAGAGTAATCAGGGGGTTGTACAACTTCTTGTGCCAGGCCCTGGGAAAAAGAAGCAGCCCGCAGAAGCACCAGTTTTCAGCAGTTGTCATGCTTACTATTGCCTTTAATTTCTATCTTTAAGAAACTCAGAAAATCTTCAGTAATATCAAATTAAAACTTCTTCTCACAAGCAAAACTCATTACACATAGTAACAATAATACTGGGGTACCTGGGTGGTTCAGTCGGTTAAGCACCTGCCTTTGGCTCAGATCATGATCCCAGAGTCCTGGGATGGAGCCCCATGTTGGGCTCCCTGATCAGTGGGGAGTCTACTTCTCCCTTTTCCTCTGCTGCTGCCCCCACCCGCGCTCTCTCTTTTTCTCTTACATTTTCTGTCTCAAATAAATAAATAAATAAATAAACAAACAAATAAATAAAATCTTAAAAGAACAGTAATAACAAGAATAATACGAAATTGGGATAAATAGTAGCATCTATGAAACACTTACTAGGTTCTTTTTTGGAACTCCTACCTCTCATTTCCACAATATCAAAATGCATCTTTCAAACTCAGTGAGCCATAAAATTCCATGTCCCATTTTCTCTCAGGCTCCTCCCTCCTCTTCTGTCCAGACTTTGGTCCCTTTACTCTCTCTTTTCTTATTGGCATCCTCAACCTCTCCCTCTCTACTGGTTTCTTATTCTTTGTCTTCAAACAAACACAAGTCTCTCTTTAAAACCAAACCAAACCAAACCAAACCAACAACTTAAATGACCCAACTGCCCCATTCATCTAGTTATCATACTATTTATCTCCTTCCTTTCTTTGCCAGGCTGTCTCCATCTGCTGCCTCTGTTGCTTCATTATCCATTTACCACTTAGGCTATTACCATCTGCATTTCCCCCCACTACTCTATTAGTCCATTCTCCTAAATATGTGCTCTTTAAGGTCAACTTGGATTGATTTTTCTGGTTTCTCAAGGCCCAGATCAAACTATTTCTATAATAAACAATCATCTTTTCATCTTCTGTCTTTTAAGCCTCTTAGACACCTAACCATCCTATTTCTATTTCTGTATGCCAGTTGGTTGCATGTTACTTTGCATTGTGTGTGCATGTATGCATGTTTCCTCCAGCTTTCCTGCTGAATAGGATGTTTCTCGAGGGAAAAAGCTATGTCTTCTGCTTCATTTGTGAGCTTTCCATAGTACTTAGTACAGTTCAAAAAGCATCTTGACTCACATAGCACTAAAAATCATGAACTTCTATGCTTGTAAATACTAAGATTTCATTTGTCTTCCCTTGATATTATTTTCATGGAGAGGTTGGAGTGGTCAAGAATCATTTTTCCTACAGTCTAACTTTTTGCTTTTATTCTTCCCACTCTCTGAGCCACTGGCAATGGGAATATGGTATCTGTGTACAGTTCTGATACCTTTGGTAGGATATATAATGGACATAGGAAAAGTAAAAATACAGTTACAGGGAGTTCAGAAGTAAAACCAAAGGCTCATGGTATTAGAAGGGTGAAGGCCAAAAAAGGATATGTGATTATTATCTATCTACAGGATTGCCAAAGTTATGCAAAGGGAAATGCAGGAGGATTAATATGGCATCCCACAGCACACCACTAGCACGCCTGTCAGAGGTATACTATTAGGCTAGAGGGACCATGAGGTAGACACATTCCACAGGAAAGGTGTCTATTAATTAAACAAGCAAGCAAACAAACAAACAAAGTAAAATGAGGATTAAAATGAAACAAGAAGGAAACATTAAACATATATGACCAAGAACATTTAACATGAATTTTTTATACCATAAATAAGTTTGCCTCTTAGCATAGCGAACCCTTTCCATAAATCTGTTTTAGAAGTCAGGTCTCCAGTATGCTTTAGAAAAGCTTTTGTTAAAACTGAAGTATATTGATAAAGTGATTTAATATAGTTGAAAACAAGCTGCAGCACTCTAGCTGGGCCCCCTGAAACCTTATATTAGAGAAACATCTATATAGCATTATAGGAAACATTTACTGTAATTTGCCATCAATTTTTAAAAATAATAATGTTACTCTCCCAACACTGTTGTCTTTGTTAGTGCATTACTACTATTTTATTCATGTGGTTTGTTGTGCTTATATGAATTATTCCCAATTCTACCACAATGTCCTGGGCTCTAATATCCTTTAAGTAAAAGATACTGAGACTATGGGTTGACTCAAAGGGCAGCTGAATGCATTTTAATATCCACGTGTCCTATGAACCAATATTGAAGAACCACAGAATTATACTGTAGGACTGTGTTCCATCCGAATGCACAGTGATTACCTGGGTGGGGCTGGTGCCGTTCTTTACTTTTGTACCACAGAATGAATCTTTACTTACTGGCTGGGTCTGTGAAATAAATGTCAGTGAAACTACAAGTAAACCCGAAATTCAAGGTTTTATTTAAGGTCCGCAATTGTCATTGAATAAATTGCCTCCAATATAAATATGCCACAGGGAAAGCAAAACAAAAACACCACCATAACAAAGCTAAAAAACAACAACAACAACACACACACACACACACCCCTACCTCGCCAGCTAGGTCTAAAATGAAAGGAGGTCATGAAAGGTACATTTAGGCTGTTAACTTTCAATCCCCAAGGAGTGTGTGTTCTGCTTTGAGGAGGAGGGAGAGTCTTGCTGAACCCAGGTCTCTGGAGGGAAAGGTTTGCAAAGTACTTACTACGGAAGTATATATATACTACGGAAAATATATATATTGGACCACATGCATGCAGATTTTTAATCAAGACAGCTGTTACTTAAACAACTGGCCTTGAGAAAAGAAGTTTTAATAGAAGAAAGAAGAAGCTCGAAGAAGGTCTAGAGCTAACACTAAGGGAAGACTACATCCTCGTTTCAGCTGTGCCTGCAGTTATATCTATTATGCAAGCCAAGTCTCTTAACCTTCTTGTGTTTTCAAGTGTAAAACAAGGGTAACAATAGCTGCTACAGCATAAAGCTGTTATGTGGATAAAAGACATTAAAGTATTTTGAAATTGTAAATGTTCTCTAAGTGCAGACTGTTATTGTTATATACACGTCAAAAATCCAAACTTATAAGGCAGAAAACTGGGAGTTAATTATTTGAATTACAACAGAATTCTCTGCAAGTAATTTAAACGGCAAAGTGGCTGACACATTTTACAGACATACATTTCAACCATTTTCCAGGAGTGTACACGCCTTTTGCAAAAATAGGTCCACTTTTATTTGGAATGGCTAATTGCTCTTCCTTAACTGCGGAATTCGAATTCACTGACTCATAATGTACACAGCTGGAGGGGACCTTAGAGATAAGTCAGTCCCATGGAGCATCATCCCTTGTTTGTCAAAGCATTTGCAGCTGGGAGGAGAATGGAGGGCAAAGAAAGGAAAGGGGAAAGAGGGGGAAGTGTGGCAAGAATCTGACCCACTCCCATTTTATCTGGAGAGATGTGGCTTTGATCTGTTTTTCATTTGTTTTCTCCAGGTAAGGTATAATTTGCAAAATGTGTTTCCCTGCCTACTATCCCTCCTCCACTCCCTAAAAGTTTTAAAGCTGAAGGAGAGCAGAATTTGCACCCTACAATATGATTCTCCGACATATGGATCATCTTGAAGAAACAGCAGGCATAGAAAAACCGTGTAGAGGGTCCCCTTTTGTAAGAGAAATCGCCATCTATATGTGCCTAAATCTCTAGAAACTCATCAGAGGAGTAGCTGCCTACCAACCATACTCTAGCTCACTGTGCTTTGCTTGACCGCCTCCTATAACTGCCCCCCCCCACATCTTTTGTCTTAGCTGAAGACAGTATTTAAGGTGGTGGCCTGGGCCATTCCAGGAGTTACTGCGTTTACCTGGGTCTCTCTGGTGTATGCAGGGGGCAGACATATTATTAAACTTGTTTTTCTCCTTCCTGTTAATGTTGGTTTCTTTTTTTTTTTTTAAGTTACAGCAAGGCTGGGTGGGTGCCTCAGCCAAGAACCTAGAAGGCTGGAGGAAAATTTATTTTTCAACCCAAACAAAGCCAACTCCCTCCTTTTTCAGATAAGAAACCAGAGTCCAGAAAGGTGAAGCTCTAGTCATTGCTTGGTCTGGGCTAAAGGATCTTCAAGACAGGCTGTATGCTGTGTCATATCAATCAGCTATTTATTGTTTCTCTGGTCCATACATTCAGCAGACATTGAACTAGAATGTACCTTTTTTCCCCTCTTCCGCTTTGTGGAGACAGATCTTGTAGAATGAATTTAGGAGAAATGCCACTTTCCTCCAAGGCCAGACTTTTGCAAAAATTATAAAGGAGATAAGGGCTGACTTGAGTATCCTTTAGCTCTGTCTCCCCATCCAACCTATTTGTTCCCGTACTCTCTTTTGGCATCCAACCTGCAAGAATTTAGTACGGTCCACTACCGGATAAACTTCTTCCTTATTCAGATGACGGCTGACAGTGTTGGATTTTACCTGAGCCTTACAATCCCAGAAAACTGCTGGATGAGAAATCCTCCCAACCTTTTGTCTTCCAAAACCTTCTCACTCTGTTTTAGGAAATGGCTTACTGCAAAGCCAACAAACAAAAAACAAAAACAACCCCATTAAAAACCCTTTCTCCTATGACTTATTAGATACGGCTCTCTGACCATCCTTTCTCATGGCTCCCATAAGAACTACAGAAGACTGTTTAACAAGGCCAAAGAAAGACCTTTCCCCTTTTGCTGGAGCCTGCTGAAAGACCAGATACAGACCCTCCAATTACCTGTTCTTTGTTTCATAACTAACTAGCTGAGATTAGAACTATTTGTTCTCCTTCAACTAGCTAGATGCAGACCTAAACATTTCCTGCTCAGTTGACTGAGACTTCCCCTGAGTACAAGACAATCCCTACTGTAAATCATCCCACATGTTCTTTATCCACTCCACCCAGAAAAGTGTAAGGCAAAATCCACTTTGCTCAGACACTTCTGATCTGGAATGCTTTCCCTATTGCAATACTCTGAATAAAATTAATTTCCCTACCTATTCAGTTTTTACCTTTGATACTTCCTTAGAAACCCTCTTTAGCAATTTATATGTTTAGTCTGTCACATTATTTCAATAACAGATGAGAAAACAGAGGTGCAATCAAATGTCCTCGGTTCTAGCTCAGATTTCTCTTGTGTTCCTGACCCTTTTGGACCTCAGTTTCTTCATCTTTAAAAAAAGATATTGGATTTGATAGTGTTTAAGATTTTAACATTCTGTATTAGTTGATAAATTACATTGTAATTATTTTTAGTTCAATTTGTGGATGTTATATGAGTTAGGTCTGAGACTAAGTCTTTTACTTTTTTCTGTCCCCCCTGCTCTGTTTAAAGAAATTGTTACATAACGTTCATTAAAGAGAAAGAGTTATGACTAGTTTGTAAGCTTCTAAGGTAGCAGGGGCTGTTTTAGTATAATGTTTTGAATTCTATAAATGTTTATTGAATAACCGACAGCTGGCTTTTCTGGTAGATTCTAATATGTGATTGTGACTTATGTCTTCTTTTTGAAATTAAATTCAAATTATTCAAGTACATTTCAAAATAGCATGCTAAATGTCTATAATCAAATATCCTGTTTTCTTTCATTTGGAAAACTAAGTGGTGAGAAAATTCTTTAATCTCCCAAGGAGAAGCATATATATATATATATATATATATATATATATATATATATATATAAAACTACTGTTAATGGGGAACCAATTCCAGTAGAATTTGATTTCTTTTTACAGTGCCATTCTATTTATCCATCACTTTGACAACGAAGGTGATGACAATTATAAAATAATAGATGTTAAATTGTTAAGTAAAGAGAGATCGAACTTCAAAAAAAGAAAAACACATTCCAAGAAGGCCACATTTGTGGAAAAGCTGATAGCAGTCTGAAGCAGTATCTACAGTACCTAATGGGATGCCAATAAACTCAAGGTAATTTTCCAATCACTTGGCCCAATCAAAATTACTGCTAAATTTAACTGTGTGCCTGGCACTGTGCTTTACAACCAGAATCTCACTTGTTCCTCACAACCAACTTGTGAGACAGGTACTATTATTATCATCATTGTGTTACAGATGAGGATATTTGCTCAGCAAGGTTGTATCAATTCATTGCCTGAGGGCTAGAAAGCCAGGAAATGACACAGTCAGCGTTCAAAGCCATATCAGTCTGACTCCAGAGTCTAGGATCTTAACCACAGCCCTACAACGTCCAAACCTCTAGGAGAGTGAGGAAAACAATGTAAAAAGGATTATCTGGTTTTTGGTTTTATATTTTAATGCATACAGCATCATTAAGACAAGCTTCTACAACTGTATTTATGGGGTGTGTGATGTCTAGAAACTCATAACAGGATACAGCTGACCAGTTGAAAATATCCTTCTAGGTATATTACATCTTCTGCTAGATTTGGTTTAGTGTATACATGGCATTATAAAACAGGAGCTCTGTTTTTACTCCATGACTGATATGCAGTAAAAACCTACTACAGGAGAACCATGATGTGCGGTTACAGTTAAAGTTTTGTTCAGACTGCCACAGAAAGTCAGTTTAAGACAACAACTTGGTATATATGGCATCAACCCTTAATGATTTTTCTTAATAAAGTATTAAATTGGAATTGTTTGGCCTGTTTGTTACAATTGAGCAGAAACTTAAAGAACATTTTTTTCATTTATGAAACTGGTTACAACACATTGAAATATAGCTGTAGAAATTTCTCTAAAGACCATCATGAATAGACTCTGGGGCTTTGCTTTTATTAGGTAAAGTGTCTTTTGCAGTTTTCATATACATTTTGTGTGCAGATTTCTGTAGAGTGTAGAAAAAGCTCTGAAATCAGATTGCCAGTTTCTAGCTTTGTGACCTTGTGTAAGTTACTTAACCTCTCTGTCTCTGTGTTTCTTTATTTGGAAAATGAGGTCCACAATGATACCTCCATGAAGTGTCCAGGACGATTCTTGGCACATGGTTAATTATGCAATAAATTTCAGTCATCAGCAAACTCCAGCTAACACTTGGATGGCACTGGGGTTAGGTGCACCCATCCTCTCCATCTCAACCGCATGCAGTCAAATAATCTTTGTATAACTTGTGACTCCCCCCAAACTTAACTACTAATAGTCTACTGTTAGCCAGAAGCCTTACCAATAACATAAACAGTTGATTAACCCAGATTTCGTATGTTACATGTCATATATACTGTTTTCCTGCAATAAAGTAAGCTAGAGGAAAGAAATGTTATCAAGAAAATCATAAGGAGGAGAAAATACATTTCCAGTTCTCTTCTCTATTTATTGAAAAAGTCTGTAGAGAAGACCGGGGCAATTCAAACCCATGTTGTTCAAGGGTCGACTGTACTTTTTAGAAAGGAATTACAGATGTCTGAATTAGAGTAAACAAATGAATATGCTCTGGTAACAATTATGTGGTGACCTTCTGTCTTGTGTGTTTCATTTTCCTCAGATAACTCAAGAATTTCAAATGTGAATGGCAAGAAACCCCCAGGCACCAAATGGCAGCTCTTGCACTTGCACATACAAAGGAATCAAAGAGTAGGAAAGAAGATAAGAGAGAAAAAGCCGGAGTCCAAATGTACTCAGACCCTCTCCTCTGTAATCTCTGACCCTCAGCCCGTCTCAGCAGCAACAGTGGAATTGCTGGAAAAGGTCAGTCCAGGCTAGAGACAGTATTTCTAAACAAGGACATAAAGCAAGCTGCATTGTGAATCAAAAACTAGGACAAATCATAATGTTTTCCTGAAACCCAAGCATGAATTTTTACTGAAGCACAGACCAAAGCAGAATTACATTTTCAAAAGCAAACAGAAACCAAATAGCACACCCTACAAATAACCCCCAAAAGAAACTAAAAACACAAGTAAATATTAGTAACTCAAGCAACTACAAAACAAAATATCATCAGCCAAAATAAGACTATCTTATCACCCCATAAGATTTTAAGTTTCTTGAGGGTAGGGTTTGGGTCATTCATTCATTCATCTGTTTGAATGTGATCTCCTAAAAATATTTAGGATTGTGCTGGCTCTATGTTCTGTTTTCCATTTCTGCTTTTGGAATTGACATCCTAAAATTTTACATTGAGTCCCTGTGTGCTGAATTCTATTTCAAGAGAAATCATAATAGAGACTTTCAGCTATTTTCAGTATTTGGATATTGAGACTAAGATCATTCAATGTGAATAAGATGTTGGGAGGGCTGGTATGTGACATTTATTGTAAATAAGTCAGGTAGCTCAAGCTTACGTTGGTTAAATTTAACAATTCAGTACTCACAGTACTCTCTTCTTTTCTCCAACTGCAAAGAATTCATGTTCCCCAACTAGAAAAAAATCATGTTCCCCCACTTTGACATAAACATCCACTCTTATATTAAGCACAAAAGGCTTTTCTTATTATAAACAGAAGAAATTTCCATATACCCTTTGTAAAATGTTATATATAAACGTTGGGCTTGGACACAGAGAACTTAATCAAAATCCCATGTTGCTTCAGGGTAGTTATATGCGAAATGCAATTTCCATTGTATTGAAACCTCCATCCTGTAAATATTTATCTATTTTCAAAATTGCCTACATGTTTGAAAAGTTTAATTGGATTATACTCAAGGCACAAGAGAAAGGAAAATTTGCTTTCATAAGACATTTACATGTATTTATTCTGTCCACGTAGAGTACTTCTTTCAAGTGATCATGAAATTTAATATGAAGTGAAACCACCCCAGCTTTGGTTCTAATGACCAAATTAGAAGAAAAGTAATCAATAAGCAATATATTAATCATTTGGATCACTGTACCTTTTTTCTCTGATTTATCGGAAACTTTTCCTCCAATTGGAGAGTAAGTAGTATCCATGGATTCGGTCCCTTTGTTCCCTTTGCTAACTCCATTTTCATAGAGCTGTCCTTCAACTGGTTGCAACTGCCAAGTCAGGCCGAACAAATGTACTGCTGCAAGAAAACAAGCCATACATGAACTTATTCCAGACTTGCTGAGAAGGACTCTAAACCAGCTGTCTCTTTCCACTTAAAAATGCCATGACTAGTTTTCTTTTAGGTAGGCCAAGAAGCTTGGAGGTTATACCTACATCACACATGTAGCTACTTTTATAAGTAGCTATTGTTAAAATGTTGAGGCTGTAGCTATCCCAGTGATAGATGCTGGGGCATTAGTGAAGCAACCACAGTGCGATTAGACACTGCTCCTCAACACTGTTATCACTTCCCATTTCCCTTGGGGTCGTGGAACTCTACTTCGTATACGGAAAGTGCAGAGTAATGGTGGACAGGCTATTACGAGAACATGGGAGGCCTTCGTTAAGCCGGTTTCCTGAGCGCCTGGTATGCATAACGTCCTAGGAGAGCTGCTGCAGATGTTAAAATATAGATGCCTATTAGGGTAGGAGTTGGAAGTAATACAAGTCTAAAAGTAATACAATGCAGAATAACTGACACAATACAGGTTCAACTGTTATCAGATGAAGAAATACCTGTGTTGATCAGAGTACAGTGGGCACTCTCATATACTCTTCATGAGAGTATTAAAAAAAACCAACACCCACCCTTGTGGAGGGTAATGTAGCACCATTTATCAAACAACCTTAAAATCTGGCTTACCCTTTTAGTCCACAATTCCATTTCTATGAGTTAATTATGAATGTGTACAAACTATAAGGCTATCCATTGTAACATTTAAAAACCAGTAGAAAGTTATGATCAATCTAAATATTCATCAAAAGGAGACTAATGAAATAACTGATGATATTATAAATAATACAAGATTACACTGCTATTAAATCATGTAGCAGAAGACTATGAACTGGCATGGGAATAATTATGATGCATCAAATGAAAAACATCAGGCTACTAAACAGTATGAACAGCATGATCTATAATGTGTGTATGTGTAGACGTGTTGATGTCTGAGGAGAGAAAGGGCTGGGAGGATATATAGCAACATGTTCACAACATGGGGGCTTATGGAGGATTTTAAATTTCTTTTTTAGGATTTATGTATTGTTGATACTTTTTTACAATGAACATGGGCAGTATTTGCCATCTGGGGGAAGAGGATTTTTTTGTTTTAAAAGAAATAGTTTAGTCCCTAGTTTCAAATAAAATACCTTACAAAATATTTTTAAGAAGAAAAGAAGTGGTTTATTTTCTGATTGCTGTGGCTAGAACTTTCAGTTCTATACATTCAATAACAGTGGTGAGAGTGGACATCCCTGTCTTATTCCTGACTGTAGGGGAAAAAGCTGTTTCTCCTCACTGAGGATGATATTAGCTGTGGGTCTCCATATATGGTCTTTATTAGTTGAGATATGTTCCCTCTAAATCTACTTTGTTGAGGGTTTTTAATGGATGCTGTACTTTTTTTAATGGATGCTGTACTTTGTCCAATGCTTTTTCTGTATCCATTGAATTGGTCATACGGTTCTTAAACCTTTTATTAATGTGGTGTATTGCATTGATTTTGTGAATATTAAACCACCCCTGCAACCCAGGAATAAACATCACCTCACACCTGTCAGCATGGCTAAAATCAACAATACAAGAAACAACAGGTGTTGGCAAGGATGTGGAGAAAGAGGAACCCTCTCACACTGTTGGTGAGAATGCAAACTGGGGAAGCCACTCTGGAAAATAGTATGGAGTTTCCTCAACAAGTTAAACATAGGGCCCTACAATCCAGCAATTGCAATACTGAGTTATTTACCCAAAGGATACAAAAACACTAATTCAAAGGGATACATGCAACCCCATGTTTAAAACAGAATTATCAACAATAGCCAAATTATGGAAATAGCCTGTGTCTATTGATTGATGAATGGATAAAGGAGATGTGTGTACTATATATATATAATACACATAATACATATATAATATATACGATGACATAGTATCAGCCATAAAAAAGAATGAAATATTGCCATTCACAAAGACATGGACAGAGCTAGAGAGTATAGTGCTGAGCAAGTCAGTCAGAGAAAGCCAAATACCATATAATTTCACTCATATGTGGAATTTAAGAAATAAAACAAGTGAGCAAAGGAGGAAAAAGGGAGGCAAATCAAAAAACAGAGTTTTTTTTAAGAGAGAGAATGAGAGAGAGCACAGGCAGTAGGGAGGGTTACAGGGAGAAGCAGATTCCCCGCTGAGCAGGAAGCCCAGTACGGAACTCAATCCCAGGACTTCAGGATCATGACCTGAGCCAAAGGCAGTAACCCAACCAACTGAGCCACCCAGGCAACCCAGGAAACAGACTCTTAACTCTAGAGAACACACTGATGATTACCAAAGAGGAGGTGGGGGTGAGGTGGGGTGGGTCAAACAGTGATGGGGATTAAGGAGGGCACTTGTGATGATCATGGAGTTTTGCATGGAAGTGTTGCATCACTAAATTGTACAACTGAAACTAATACTACACTGTATGTTAACTAACTGGCATTAAAATAAAAACTTAAAAAAGAAGAAGTGGATTAAAGGAACAACAGATTGAAATTGGCTTGGCTAATCAGGGATGCTTTAATGAGGTTGGATCAGAGATGAACCTTGAAAAATGTGTAGGGCTTTGACAGGTGACAGCAATAGGTAGGGTGAGGGGACAGGATGAACAAAATATGACATTGTAAAGCACAGCATGCATCTGAGGCAAAAGAAGTTGCTGGGGTTGGCTGGAGCATAGTTATGTATAGATGCTAGTGGAAGTTAAGGCTCAAAGGGAGGATTAGGGCCATATTGTAGAGGACGTTAAATGCCACACTTAGATATTTGGATTCAATTTATTAGGCAGCAGGGAGGCATTGCTATTTTCTGAGCAAATGAGTGTTATGATCAGTTTTCTTTAGGAAGATTAATTTGATAGCAATGGGGAGCACTGATGGTTTCTACGTAAAGAAATGATATCATCAGAGCACCCTTTGCGGAAAGATAAATCCAGTACCTAGTATGGAGAATGATGAATTGGAGGCCTAAGGATTTGGCAAGAACACAAACTGGGATGGTACTGCAATAATCTAGGTGAGAAATAATGAGCGTCTCAAATAGGGCAGTGACAGTAAGAGTGCAAAGAAGGCAATTCCTTAAGGAGAAATTGCCTAAGTGTCATCTCAGGGTTTGGCAACTAGTTGTGGTGTGTGTGTGTGTGTGTGTGTGTGTGTGTGTGCCATGCTCATGCACACCTGTGAATGTGCTGGGGGCAAGAATAGAAAAAAAATGACGGAAAAGGAGGAATCCAAAGTTTAGGTTTTGAGCCTGAGTAACTGAAAGCATAGGGAAATGATCAATAGAGTTAAGGGATTCTGCACTTAGCCCAGCACTAGCTACAGATAACTGGTGCTGGAGATGTGTAAATGATAACTAGTTGAACTAGTTGTTGGTTGATGACTAGTTGGTTTGGGGCAGGGTGGGGTGATGGGAGAAATATAATGAATTTACCTTTGGAGGTGCTGGGTTCCACCCACCAATGGGCTATTCAGATAGTCATGTTTGACCCAGGAGCTTTGGAGGTTTGAAGTTCTTGTGAAGTATTAAGGTTAGAACAAGACTGCGGAATCATGTGTGCACAGAGCCAACAGCTGACATTGTGAGAATGAATGAGGACACCGAGGGCAGATAATCTCGGAAGAAAACAATAACTAGGATAGAATCTCTGGAAATCCTTTTATCTGTTTTCTCATTGCAATTTTAAACATCAACCAAATCTTACCAAAAGGAAAATAAAGGGGATCTGTTCATAATCCATCTAACATTTTCCTTTATATTCCTACGCAGAGTGAAAGGGGCTAATTTGTATGTCTAATACTCATATACAATATATGGATTTGCAACTGGGAACAGGAAAGCTGAGAACAGGAAAGCTAGCCAGATAGCTTATTTAAAAATCATTCATCCACTTTTAGTTGGAGCCAGAGATTTCTAACACCTACCTCCTAATTTATCTTTAAAACTTTAGAGCATTTAATTGCTTTTTATCCTTTTCTTTGGATTAAGGCCAGTGCTGCCTGATGAATTTCTCTTGCAATTATTAGAAACCACTGAAACTCAAATGATAGTGGTTCTGAGTCAGGTACAGTATGGCAAAAGACTCGAAGTATGGTTGGTTTAACATACTCCAATTAAAAAGGCTTATTTTTTTAAGAAAATTTGATCTACTCTGTTCCCCTAATAATGTGGATATGATGGAAGTTAGAAGCCATATTGAAAATGTGTTGGATTCCCTTGGTTCAGTTACTTTTGTGAAATTAGAACGGCCATAAGGAACAAAAGTCATAGTAGTTTTCATTTTGAAGATCAAGGGGGATATTTTATACACTTTAAGTTAAGCCAGTTTCCTGAGGGCACTCAAAAATGACAGAAAGAATTCTCAGCCATGTGCTAAGAATCACTTCAAAATAATAAGGCAAGGATTAATTTTTCACCACAGAATGAATTGGCCTGCTTCCAGCCAATCAAGACAGATAAAGAAGTGTGGGCACATTTAGTAGAACATCTTCTGAGGGTGGTGAAGTTTTATAATTTTTTGAGTTTACTTTTGTCTTTTCCAGGCAATAAGCAATTTGTAATGTATTTTTGTATGAATACATAATGCAAGTTAACTTACTTGCTATAGACTATGGGTACCAAAGCAAGGTTACATGATCTTTATTCTCCTCCAAACGGAACTGTCCTCTGCTGATTTGAGAAGGAAGTCAAAAAATATGTGCAGGGTAAACTAAGGTAACTATATAACTCCAGTTTTTGACTTCTCTTAGAAATAAATAATATTTTCTTCATATTAAGACCAATAAAGTTAAATTATGTTGACCTTTGGGGCATACCCGTATATCACTAGGCTACAGCAGTAATTTCTATGGGGACATATTTATTAATTCATTCAATAAATATCTTCAAAGCATATGCTGGGCACATTGGGAACATTGAGAATACATACAAAGGCCACAAAAATACTTAACAGCCAGGACATAGGTACTGGCTGATCAAGAGGGAATTGGAAATGAACAACCAATAAAGCCTCACCAGGACACACTGATTGCATATCAGCCTTGGAGGCAGGATGAAGGTACAGAGTCCTTACCTTCTACTGGATTCCCATCCAGATCTATGCTATGTATATATAGCCACATTTTGAGGCAAGTCTCCCAAAGCCAAGTACAAACATTATAAGCCAACTGCTAGAATTAAGGGTATAGCTGGTAATGAACAGACAGTATTAAATTATATTCATAGATTGATTCAACAAATATTTTTTTGTCAGGGATGGTTCGTGATCCGCCCCTCCCGCCATGCCCAAGCCACCGGAAACTTTGGTGGAGGTACCCGTGAACGTGAATGAAAGCCCCTCTGGGCTTTCCCCCACCTAGAATCCAGAAAGCCACATGCCCTGTGGGTCAGGGCAATATGTCCTTTGTGTACTTATTCAAGACATATAGTTCCATTTAATCCTCCTCCCGGTAATCATATCTCTGTATCTCTTATCTGTATTCCTTGATCCCTCTGCCTCAATGGTCTCAACTTCTGTGAGTTTAAGCAACCACTCTGTACCCTGCAGTAACAATACTAATCCTGTCTCTAGCGTGGGTGCAAAAGCAGTTAAAGATTTAACTGCACCACCCAACTTCCTCACTTTTGAATAATAAAAGACTGGGGCCCTTGTCAGTCAAGAGAGACAAAGGCAGAGGCAGCAAGAGAGCCAGCAAAAAGCAAGAGAGCCTGCAAAGAGAGACAGAAGCAAAGCAAGAGGGCCAAAGCCAGAGCTCGAGAGCTAGAGCTAGAAAGCTAATGCTAAAAAGCCAGAGCGTGAGCCTGAGCCTGCTTCATTGGTCTCTCCTGACTGACCTCTGGTCTGTCAGCTTGCATCAGATTTCCATGTCTGTGTCATTATTTCTCCAGCCAGACATCCCGTGGTTTGGGACCCACATCTCTGCCGAGGCTGGCCCCCGGCGGTGACATTTTTTGAGTGCCTACTTGCACCAGGCACTGCTTTTCTAAGTTTATAGCAGTGAATAAAAATTTAAAAAACAAAAATCTCTATCTTCCCAAAACTTATGATAGGGTGGTGGGCTAAGACATGTGAACAATGAATAAATATATGCTATAATTAATATAATAGAGCTGTGTGGAAACAAGAAGCAAATAAATGAAATAATGTCAGGTAGTTTTAAGTGCTATGAGGAAGAAAAATAAGTAAGAGTAGTCAGAGAAGGCTTCTTGGAGGAGGTAATATTAGAACCAAATTTTTAGTGAAGTCATATGAATATTTAGTTGAAGAACCTTCCAGGAAGAATAGCAATTACACAAAACCCTTAAGTTTTGTGTGGAATGTGTGAGGAACACTAAGGAGCCCAGTATGGAATAGAGCTCAGTCAGGAAGAGAAATGGTAGGAAAACTTTTAAGCTGAAGGACTGCACCCATGATTGAGCTATCTCTGTTCTCAAATCAATTTCACAAACTGGTCACTCATAAACTTTGCAAGTGAATAGAAAGTAATATAACTAAAATCATACATGCTGGAACATCCACTTCCAGATGAGCAATGCCGGTTATAGTAGGTTTAATCAAAGTACTCCTGGACCCAAAGTCAAAGTTATTTTTCCTAAAGACATATATAAAAATATACATCCTCAATGAGTAAAGATTGACATGACTCAGATCTCTCCAGGAGTACCAGTCCCATATTGCTGCACTTCACTGAAATTCAGTAGCCGCAAAGAATGTGTATGCCTATTCAGATATTCCAAGAAAATGCCTTTTCAGCTTATTAAGAATGGCAGGGGCACCTGGGTGGCTCAGTTGGTTAAGCGACTGCCTTTGGCTCAGGTCACGATCCCGGAGAACCAGGATCGAGCCCCGCATCGGGCTGCCTTCTTGGTGGGAAGCCTGTTTCTTCCTCTCTTACTCCCCCTGCTTGTGTTCCCTCTCTAGCTGTTTTTCTCTCTGTCAAATAAATAAATAAAATATTTAAAAACAAAAGAATGGCAGTCCCTAATGCTCTCTTAACAAATATTCCTTAGAGTTGAGTCCTGTACATTTTATAATCATTATCCTTCTTGGTTTACCCAACTGCACAAATGTATTACAAAGGTCACAAATGGAGTCTCTCACCATGCCCAATCACCAAACACAATCAAGCACGTTGGATCTCAAGGCAGGTTAACTTAAGGAGAATAAGCTCTTCTTGCACATTTCTCTAGGCTGAAAGCTCCAAGTCTCTTTGCAGTTACTTCTCTGCACTCTCTGTTGGGGCATTGGTTTTTTTCTTTTAGGTAACACTGATCGTCTCTCTTAATATTTATAACTGATATTGCTTCCTCATTCTATTCTCCTTCAAAATGCAAAAATACTCCCCTCTGAGAGATACCATAGGAATGGTTTAGAAGTAGAAGTAGGAAACCGGTGCTGAATGACTGAGGTCTGCACTGTCCAACATGGTGGCCATTTGCACATGTGTTTACCAAGCATCTGAAATGCAGCTAGTCAGAGCTGAAGACTTAATATGAAAGAAAAAATAGAATATATCCAATGAATAACTTTTATATTAACTACATATTGGAATGACAATATTTTAGATATATGTTCAATTAAATAAGATTTTTAATTAATCTTAACTCTTTTGTTTCCCACATTTTGAATGTGGCTACTATGAAATTTTAAATTACATATGTGGTTTGCTTTGTATTCGTATTAGCCAGTGCTGATCTTGCCTATCTAGAACATTTCACAAAGAGATAGGGTGTTTCTCTTTTAGCACTCTATCAGAGGACCTATCACATTATATTGAAGCTATCTATTGATATGTCTGTTTCATCATTATTAAAGTATTCAAAGGATAGGGTCCGTGTCTTCTTTATTTTTCTATCCCTGGTACCAAACTTGGTGCCTGGTGGTCAGGAGGTACTCTACTTATACACTAGTGATGGGAATATAAAGTAGTAAACGAGCTTTAGAAAGCAATTTTGTGATATTGATCAAAATTTAAAAGGGGAATGTTCCTTGACTAAGGAATTCAACTTCCAGGAATCTACTAAAGAAAAAATCACATTTGTGCATGAAGGAGTATGTACAGGGAAATTCAACATAGCATTGTTAACATAATGGCTTTGTTAATATAGTAAAAAAAATAGAACCACCAAGACATCCATCTCTGAGAGAGTGGTATATCCTATGAAATCTTATGTAATAATTAAAAGGACTGATCTCAAGTGACTGTCAGATTGGAGGAAGCTAAGGAGACATGGTAATTAAATGCAATGTGGGATCCTAGATAGGATCCCGGAACAGGAAAAAAAAAAGAGGAAAAACAGGAGAGTTAATAGCATTACAACAATGTTAATCTCTTACTTTTAATAATTGTTCTATGATTATGAAAGATGTTAATATTGGCAGCTGAGTGACAGGTACACAGTAATTCAGAGCTACAGCTGCCCACTTTTCTGTAAGTCTAAATTTATTTCAAAATAAAAAGCCTAAAAAGAAAAATAGAACTAATTCAGTGGTGTGCTGTAGCCAGCTTATACTGGTTTACAAGAGCCAACTGTGCACATGTGGTCCCAATTCTACCTTCAGTGACTTCATGTTGGTAAAAGAAATCACCCATGGTGGGTTTATGAACACTCCAGGAACCAGTGAACATTGCAAATCATTTTTTTTTGTACAGAGATCAGGTTGTTAAACATCAACACACCCCTGGTTGACCTACACATACTGACATGAAAAGAGCTCTAAGGTTTGTATCAAAAACACTGTGGAACAATGCCTATCCGATGATCCTGTTTAAGTAAAAAAAAAATGTATCTCCTTATATGTAAATGCATGCAGAAAGAACTGGAAGGATCATACCCCAAACCACTGATCTTTAGAGTGGGAAGCTGGGACTTCAACATTTTCATAGTAATTTTTAAATCTTTTACGATGATAATGTATTCATGTAGTGTCATATATTAAAAAAATACTAGGTGTTCAACAAACCGTTTTTTCTTTTTAAGATTTTATTTACTTATTTGTTAGAGAGAGAGAGAAAGAGAGCAGAAGAGGGAGAAGCAGGCTCCCCACTGAGTAGGGAGCCCCATGTGGAGCTCAGTCCTGGGATGCTGGGATCATGACCTGAACTGAAGGCAGACGCCTAACTGACTGAGGTAGGCACCCAGGAACCATCAACAGTCCTTTTTAATTTTTAAATTATTTTTTAAAAATTTATTTATTTATTTTAGAGAGGAGAGAGCTCATGGTGATGAGGGACAGAGGGAGAAGGAAAGAGAGAATCTCAAGCAGACTCTGAGCAGCCCCACTTGGGGCTTGATCTCAGAATGGTGAGATTACAACCTGAGCCAAAATCAAGAGTTGGTTTTTTACCACTGGCACCATCCAGGAGCTCCCCTTAGACAAAGTTTTTTTAAAGCTGAATGAATAGATGCAGTTTTTTGTTCATTCTCTTGTATTACTACCTTTTGTGGAAAACTACTCTGCTGTTTTAAATTGTTCTGAACCCCCAAACACATAAAACAGAACTCTTGATTGAAAGGGAATTGGGGATCCAAAAGAGTTGCCCCCAAACTCCAAAGACATAGTTTGAAAACTACTGGTCTCAAAAATTATCCTCAAAATATCTGAACAAGAAAAATGTGGGTGCTTGGAAGAACTCTCTTGTGGCAGTTAAATCTATTGTAATACCTTTATAATGGTATTGTCAGGACACATGAAACCTTTCATATTATTCTGTATCTTTTGGCATTTTGTGTCCACTCTCTTCTAGATAATATTAAAACCCACTTAGTAACAAGATAAATTGGGCTTTGATGCTAAATACACAAGTTAACTTTGAAATTGCACTGTAAGTTTGCTTTCAAGGAATTCATCTTGCATCTCAAAAGGTACACATATTCAGCTAAGGGTGGTGTATCTATCTGTTGCAAACCTATTTAGAAAGTTTGAAATCTGTCTCACAAACAAAATCCTGCCCATAATAGATGATGTCCTAAGTTTCAAATGCTGCCAAGATAAAAGCATGTGATATTTTTCAAGATAATTTTTTTTTCCTTTCTGTCAGCCATTTTCCCCCAACTGGTGCCCTCACTTATCTTGCTTCATGTTCTTTCAGGCTAGAGAATGCCACTGCTTGTGCACTTTATTTCCGAAAAGCTTGTCAGGGCTACAGATCTACTTGTATGTTGAACAGTTTCCTTCCTGAAAAATATGCCAAGTACATTACCCAGATGGTGACCCCCTGATGACTTCAGGCTTTCAAGTTAACTCCTATGTGGGAAGGCATCTCACCAGACCAATAGTTCAGTGGACATTGTGTGAAGCTAGATGCTTCCACAATAAGGAATATCACTGCAGAAATAAATGCTACTTGAATTAAATGCAATGACTTCTAACATTACAGAAACCAGGTTACCTTTTTATCTTAAAATAAATCCCGTTTTCATTATATTGAACATCAAATTGGTATATGAGTGAACTATAGCCCTTTGGTAAATTATCTTCAGATCATGGTTTTATCCAGGTAATAAGCAGATTACATGCAAGATGGAAAACCATTAGTTTTCAGAGAAGCATTTTTCAAGAACTAAATAAAGTAAGCAATGCATGTTTGTTTATGGCACTTTACTTCTACTTCAGCAGGTTTCATTCACATTCTCTTTTTTTCCCTAGGGTTATACGTATACATTTTCTACTAAAAATATTATTTGTGCTTGCACTACCCCATGGACATAAATAAAACATACTAACAGTTTCTTTTCAAAGTAATTGGAATGGAGTCAATATGGCTTTGAAATCCCTCTCAAACATTTTTGGAAGCCTGAAAAGCTGTCATGTTGGGGCTGGGTAAGACTTCCTTTGCAAGAAAGGACTTCACTAATTTAAACAAAAGAAGCAAAAAAAAAAAGAGTCTGTTTTCCTTGATTTGGTTTACAAACCACATTTTGCAAGCCTGCCATGGTGAAACAGTAAAACTCAATGCCAAAGGAAAAAAAAGATTAAGGTGGTAAACCAGAGGCACCAAGGACACCTTTCTTGCTGAGCCACAGGCTTGCACCCCTACCTCTCCTTTCCTAAATGAAATGAATTATTCTGTATTGCAGCAGAATTTTTTTTTCCTTTTTGGCCTTAGTACAGTCCTAGTTTTATATCCAGGATAGCAGCTAGAGAAGATTCTATCAAGGTAATAAATCATTTTAATATCCCAGTTCTATATTATATTATCTTAAAACTTTCATTTACTATGTATTTTATATTTTCCACTCCCAGGCTGCAGCAATATTTATAAATAACATGTCTATTTGGGTACCTTATCATAGGTGTAATATATGATCTCCATTTGAGGTTGCATAACGGGCCCATCTGTGTATTCCTTATCAGACAGACACAATTATTTAGTGTTTTCATCTCAAGTCACAGCACCAATAAGTGCTTTCCATAACTCAAGTCTGTCTTACTTTTGTATTATTATTTGCTTTGTGGAGTCAGGACGCATCAGTGGCATAATGACAGGATAAATTTTTTTCGAAAAGAATCATTTAATGAATAATGCAGCAAAAATATCCATTTGGCCATGAATCAGCACTCTTTCATTCTTTAAAATTTTCTTTTTCTTTCCATTTTACTTCATTTTCTGATCAGCAAATTCTTCCTCGTGCTATGGTCCAAATTATTGCTGTTACTTCATCATTACTGATGGCTGGCTTGAGTGTATATTTATAATAATATCTATATTCTTTTAAAAAATCCAGAGAAAAGTGGTGAAAATAGAAAATGAGAAACAGACCTATACTGAAGCTCTCCCCTCCCCTTACTATTTACCCTGTGTATTTGAATTATGAAAATGGAAATATATTCATTATTTATGTCATCAACCCATGGTAGCTAATGCTTTAAAACTCACTTTTCTGATTTTTCAACATGTCATCATAGCCACAGACACATGGTATGTGTTCTTCTGCAAACTTTTAGATGTTGAGATTGTAAGATTCCAATTTCCATTACCTGATTATTCACAGTTAGCATTTAAGAGCAGAGCTTGTATGAGGTTGGGGAGTCAGAAGATATAAATAAAAAGATGGAAGACAGATGAGTGGTAGAAAATTATAGCTTCCTTACATGATTTGATCAGATGGGGGAGAAAACATAGAATAAAGTGGAGGAGATTATAATGACCCAGTTTGTTCTGGGTTTCCTGAGGTGGCACCAGAACAGTGGACTTCTGGAAAAGTTACTGATGTTTGGGTTTGATTCATTACTGAGATCTTTAAGGCTTCCCTTCCTTTCATACAATAATTATTTGTACTTCTGAGAATATAACCCTAACTGCTTGGTTAGAAAAAAACCTAGCAATCCTGGGGATTACAGTCTATCTAAAGAGAGACAGTTGTATGTGGTAGTTAAGGGCAAGGATTCTGGAGGGAAGGTGTCTTGTTTCAAACCCAGCTCCACTACACTTGGGCAAGTTACTTAATCTCTGTGTCTCAGTAGTCTCACCATTACATTTGCATGATCATAGTCCCTACCCCATAGGATTCTTGTGAGGACCTCACAGGTCAGTACATGTAAGATACCCAGAAAAATGTCTGGCACATAATAAATGCTCAATAAAAGTTAGCCATTGTTATTATTACACCTGGTTAATTCTTCCCTCAGGCTAGCCTTTCCAAAACCATCTTGGAAGTAGAGAAAGGCAGGTCATTTCCCCATTGCATCCCCTGCTTTCTTGCCCTAGAAAAGGTTTGCCTTTTTCTGGTGAGAGCAATTTGGAGGGACCAATGTCTCTAAGAGAATTTCAGCAGCCATCCTCACACAGCTGCATAGCAGAATAAAATGAAAACAGAAAAAAAAAATTATGGAATTTCCTAATTCTAAACCCTGAACTTCATTTAGAATAGGCATTCATTTCTCTTCTTTCCCCACCAACATTCCCTAAAGCTGCTCATTTCCTTTTCTCCATCATCATGATCACTGGGGTTTGCAAGATGTAGAGTTTGAGCTCCCTTTATAAAAGGTTTCCAGAAATGAGAGCGTCCTTAAGATTTGTAAAGTTGTCATCATTCTACCTGAGGTAGAGTGTACTTTCTACAAAGCTTAGCAGAAAATGGTTAGAGTCTTATTTTATGAAACATAACTGAGTGTTCTCACAGAGCTGTGTTTTGTATGAAATGGGTCCCAAAGAGATTTTTAGCTGAGTTACCCAGTGAAGTATGTATTCCTAGGTGATTGATTAACTTTTTTGTGAAGGGGATCTGTCTGGAACATAATAAAATCATGGTATGTTAGAGCTCAAAAAGACCAGAGACTAGTAGAGTTTGGAAAAGAGGGAGGAGGTAACTTTACAGTGGAGAAACCTGACAAACACTACCTCGGGCACATGACCAAGGTTAACCTCATCAGTGACAGCAGGTATATGATAGCACATATCCCTCATATCATGTGATGATAATGGCCCTTCTGCAGTCTTCCTCCATAACCCTCCCACCGTCTCAACACGAGAACATAAGCACCACTGAAATCGAGGGCCAATCTGCAAAAAAACTGACCAGTGCTACTCAAAACTGTTAAGGTCATCTAGGACAGGAAACTCACATACCAGAGGAGGCAAGGGAAACATGACACTCACTGACTGTAATATCCTGTCCTGGATGGGATCCTGGAACAGAAAAAGGATATTGGGGTAGAACTTATAAAATCCAGATGAAGTGTCAAGTTCAATGAAGAGTAATTATCAATGTTGGTTTCTTAGTTGTGACAAATGTGTCATGGTGAAACAAGAAGTTAATAACAGGAGAAACCGGATGAGTAGTACATGGGAATTCTCTGTACTATCTTTGCATCTTTTCTGTGAATCGAAAAGTGTTTGAAAATTAAAATCTTATTTTGGAAAAGGAGAGACCACAGATCAACCATTTGGTTCAGTCTCCTCATTTTACAGGAGAGGAAACTAAAGTTTAAAGAGAGGAAGTGCTGGCCCAGGACACACAAACTAGCTTCCCTCTTATTCAGGACCAAGAGAAGACGTGATCCATTTCTCCCATCCAATGACATTTAGTACTGAAGTAATTTAGGTAGAATACTGGGCTAATGAGGCCAAAGTTATAGGTTAAATTTTTATAACAACCTGTTGCTTTTACACAGAGGAAAACTCTGTTCTTTGCCCACGACAGTGATTACTGAAAGTCATTTTGTCTATCCACCTTAGGTAAGTGCATAGAAAAGAACTGGAAGCTCTATAACCACCCTCCATAATTTAAAATACATGAACATCAGTAAAATCATCTTTTTATATGGACACTATTTTACTGGATTAGTGGGTCACATGCAACTAAAGTCATATATACCCAATGTATTTTCTATTGGTTTTACAATCTCTTCTCTTTTTTTTATCCCAACCTTCTTAGCATTTGTGTTAAACCTGATCACTTTGTTGCCCAAAGCCTTATTTTCTATCTTTAAAACAGATTTAAGTTTTGCTTTAAAGGAAATGTAGACTGTAGGAAGTTTATTGAACCTCATATAACCCTTGAAAAATAGGTCGAAAATTTTTCTTAATATTTCCTGAAATGTCTTGCCTGGATATCAGGAGATGTGGGAAGAGAATATAGCAGTCTGTCAGTTTTTATTTTTTCCTCATGGTTTAAAATTGTAATTTTGATTCTTTCTTTATTATTAAGATATGCAGTTTATGTTAAAATTTTTAATATACGAATATTTTGATAAATCAATATACATCAGCTGAACCCTCTAGAAGAAACATGGGCAAAAGATATCAATAAGCAATTCACAAAAGAAGAAATGCAAAGTAGCAGTGACATTTTAAAATGTTCAACCCTAGTGGTAATTTAAAAATGTAAGCTAAAACACTGAAATATAACCTTGCCAATCAAAATGGCTTTTTTTTCCTTTACTTTTTTTAAATAAATGATGATATCAGAAGTTTTCAAGGATTCAGGGAAATGAGCACTCTTGCATACTGCTGCTAGGAGTATAAATTGTTGCAAAATGTTTGGACAAAGTGGTAATATATATCTAAGGTGTTGGAAATGTTTTTAAACATTTTGATCCAGCGATTCCATGTTTAAAAATTTATACTAAGAAAAGGAACTGAATGGATTTGAAAACAACCATGTTCAACATGATGTTGCATATATATTAAGATATTGAAAAGTATTTAAATCTAGCAAATACAGATTGATTAAATCAATAACTCTTAACAATAGATAATGTTGCCATTAAAATAATGTTGCAGAAAAATATTAAATAATAAATATATTCATGAAGGAAGTTATACAACTGTATTTATTATATGAGCTCATTTTTAGATGCCTTTTAGTGTAATAAATGAGGGCACAGACTCTTTTTGAAAAGTTAGACCTGAAGAGTGATGGCTCTCCCACGAACTCACTGTGTGGTTTGGGGCAAACTGCTTGACCTCTCCGAATATCAGTTCTCTCATATGTAAATTAAAAATAACAATACCTAATTTGAAAGACATTTTGACTATGAGTAAAGAGGCCTGTGTGAGTTAAAGTACAAATCATGTCCATTTCTAGAAATTATATGTCCATTTATTTTTTAGTATTACCAGAGACTCACAGCTTCTTTTGTTGTTGTTCAATGTTGAATCCATTACCGTCGTTGCTCTTTTTAAAACTCAAATTTGGCCAGGGGGAGCCCCTTCAAATCAGTTTCTGTGTCACTTTGACATGTCTTGCTTTTGAGCACGATATGTTTCAGGCTTACCTTGTACTCACTTTATCTGTCATACACCTAGAAACAGCCATTTCTGCAAAAAGCTTTTAATAGAAAATGTATTTAGAAGCCTAAGTTTGGGCATAAGATATGCTCATTACTACTGAGGTGTCATTGTTTCTAAGTCCTTTAAGGGGACAAAGCACGGGTATGTACCCATAGAACAACTTTTAGATTTTATTACCTGCTTTCCTAATGTGTGTATACATACACATGTCTATATGTATATACAAATATATGTACACACATATATAGCTGTATATTTTTAAAAGAATGAGTTTATATTTTACTTCTCTAATACTAATCCAATATCGTAGAATTCTTCCCTTCCCCCCTTCCATATTTTATTTCCTTTTTCACCCAGTGAACCCTGTTCTCAATAACATCAATGTTTACTCATTTGCTTATCATATAAGACACACAAAATAATATTAAAATTCCTACACCAATACCACTACCAGAACAAAACCTACTAAGTAAAATTAAAAGTTTGGTGTTTGTCCTTAGACTATGTCCTTCTGAGGGTATACAGCTATGTATTCAAAAGGATGAATCTTCCTAATACATAAAGAACTCTTAAAATTTGAGAAAAAGAGGAACAAAAAAACAAAAACAAAACAAAAACCAACCAACCAACCAAACAAACAAACCCAAACCCAATAGAAAAATGGACAAAATACATGAACTATACCCAGTTCACAATCTTTAAACACACGAAAAGATGCTCAGCTTTATTCATGATATAAAAACCTGTCTCACTGACAAATATTCACAAGCTTGCAATACATGGGCATGACAGGTCCACAGGGACACGGGCACTTTCACACACTGCTGGTGGGTCTGCAGAATCCTACACAATCCCCGTGAAGAAGATCCAGGCAGAGGAGCCATTTATCTTTTTTTTAACATTTTATTTTATTTTTAAGTAGGTTCCATGCCCAACATGGGTCTTGAACTTATGACCCTAAGATCAAGAGAAGCACACTCTACTGACTGAGCCAGCCAGGCACCCCTTATTTTATTATTTAAAAGCCACTTAACCAATTATTTTTTTTAAGATTTTATTTATTTGACAGCGAGAAACACAGCCAGAGACGGAACACAAGCAGGGGGAGTGAGAGAGGGAGAAGCAGGCTTCCCACGGAGCAGGGAGCCCTATGTGGGACTCAATCCCGGGTCTCCAGGATCATGACCTGAGCCGAAGGCAGTTGCTTAACCAACTGAGGCACCCAGGCGTCCCAACTTAACCAATTTTTTAAAACATTCCTTGGCTTCAATGATTAATTTCTCTCATTTCTTATTTTTCCCCCACTTCACCTAAAAAAAAATTATGAGTATAGGGACTCAGTGTTACAGTAGTTTTAGGTGTTCAACATAGTGACTTGACCTCTCTCTACATCCTTATGCCATGCTTACTGCAAGTCTAGCTTCCATGTGTCACCATACAACCATATTACAATATCATGGACTATATCCTCTACCTTGATTTAAGGTGGTTTGTGGTCTGCCTATTGATTTTTAACAACACTTTATTTTTCTATTATTTTGCTATTTTCTACCCCATTAATTTTTCCTTTATCTTTATTATTTCCTTTATTGTGTTTTCTTTAGGTTATCTTATTGCTTTTTAAGCTTTATTTTCACTTTTATGAATATAAATTTTCCTCATAAATGGTTTAATCGTATCCCATATATTTTTTGACATATGGCGGGTTTATAATTATTTCTTAGAAATTTTGTGATTTTTGGTTTTCTTTCTCCTTTTATACAAGATTTTTTTAATTAAAAATTTTTTTAGGTGAATAACCTTTTCTGTTTTTAAAATTTTTATTCATTTCTAGTTTCATTTCATTGTGATATGGGAATGTCTATATTATTTCTACTTTATGAAACTCATTAAAGTTCCTATTAGGACCTAATATAAGATCAAATTCTGTGAATGTTCTGTGTGTGCTTGTGAAGAAGGTATATTCTTTATCAGGATGTTAAGTTCAATACATAGTCATAAGATTTTGCTTTTTTAGTTCTTCTATATACTTACTAAGTTTCTGTCCATGTGACCTGAGAGTGGTGCATAAAATTTCCTATTATTAGTTCTTTTTATTTATTTCTCCTTGTATCTCTTGTAGTTTCTGCTTTATAAAATCAGTTTGTGGGCTATTTATGCAGAGATAGTCATGGCATGACATAGAGTATGTTCTTTGTTGTGCTTTATGATTTTTGGCTTGAGTTCTACTTCTCCTGAAACAAAGATTATAAGACTTGTTTTCTTACTGCTTCCATTTACCTGGTAAATTATTGAATTTTTAACCATTTCTGACTCCTTTTATTTCAAGTGTGTCTCTTATAAACAGCAGAGAATTAGGTTTTGCTTTGTGACCTATTTTGAAATCATTTCCTTGTAGAAGGTGAGTTAAACCCATTTATATTTATTGATATGACATAACTGTACCAGATCATTTATGTTTCACAGTATTACGTTAATTTATTGTATTTCTTCATGTCATTGTTTTCCTTGGTTTTTAAACTTTTCTTTTGGCATTTAAGAAGATTTCTATTTTTGTTCTATTGAGTATCTTTATGTTATTACCTTTAATAATGTCCTTATTCCCCTGTGTGGTTGAAGAGCTTAAAATTATATTTTGGCCCTCTATGTGACAATCAATGAGCTTATCTGAATTTTCCCTTTTCTTTTCTCCTCTCAGTTTTAGCTGAATTACTATTACTTTATCAAAATATATGATTTACATACTATTTTCCATACCATTTTTCCATCCTTGTCCCCACGTTTGTTATAATCTTAAATCCACAATTAAATATATCTAATTTTCACCCTCAGTCCTTTTGCCAAAGATTCCCTCATCATCTTAGTTGGATGAAGTTTGTTCTCTAAATCATAAATCAACAAACTTTAACCCTTAGTCTAATCTAGTGTATTGCTTGCTTCGGTATGGCTCGTGAGCTAAAAATGGCCTTTAGGTTTTTAGTAGTTGAAAAAATTAGAAAGGGCGCCTGGGTGGCTCAGTGGGTTAAAGCCTCTGCCTTCAGCTCAGGTCATGATCTCAGGGTCCTGGGATCAAGGCCCGCATTGGGCTCTCTGCTTGGCAGGGAGCCTGCTTCCTCCTCTTTCTCTGCCTGCCTCTCTGCCTGCTTGTGATCTCTCTCTCTCTGTCATTAAATGAATAAAAAAAAACTTAAAAAAATTTAGAAAGGAGGGGCGCCTGGGTGGCTCAGTTGGTTGAGCGACTGCCTTTGGCTCAGGTCATGATCCTGGAGACCCAGGGATCGAGCCCCGCATCGGGCTCCCTGCTCTATGGGAAGCCTGCTTCTCCCTCTCTCAGTCCTTCTGCTTGTGTTCCCTCTCTGGCTGTGTTTCTCTCTGTCAAATAAATAAATAAAATATTAAAAAAAATTTAGAAAGGATACCAGTATTTCAGGATATATGAAAATTTTCATCAAATTCAAGTTTCAGTTGTCCATACAATTTTATTGGAACATTGTCACATTCATTCGTTTATATCCTGCTATAGCTTGCTGACTCCAAATTCAGTATGGCTTGTGAGTATGGTATTCCCAAAATTCTGGCGTGTTTAAAACTGTTTTTCTATCTTCTTAATAATTGAAAGACGACTTATTCGAATAAAATCCTTGACCCAAAAAAAGAAAAAAATCCTTGACCCACACTCCCTTTTTTGAGTTATTTGAAAATGTTGCTGTGTTCTTACTTTGCTTTGTCTGCTGTGAAGATGTGTGATGTCAAACCTGACTTTTCTTTCTCTCCTCTGTAAATGACTTATCCTGCTCCAAGGCCCAGGAAATTATTATTTTTTTCTTTATCATTAAAGGCCAGTATTTTTCCTAAGGTATGACTTGGCGTTGGCTGTACTGAATCAGATTTCCAGATTACTTCCGGTTTTCCCATTAAATACTTGCACTCAAGTCTTTTATTTATCAAGGTGTTCTTTGATTATGTTTTAAATACTAGTTCTCTTTCATTTTTTAGTTTTTCTTCATTGGGAATGATAATTATTTGTAACCTGGATTGCTTTGTCTATGCCCTATTATCAGTCATTGTCTCTGATCTATTTTACCTTATTATTTCTATGTCACTGTCTTCACTATTCTAGTGCCTTCCATCATTGCATCTCATTATATTTTCTTTTTTTTTATTGTTACTAAAATTTTTTTTCCACTGTTCCAAGATTCATTCCCCATTCCCCACACCCAGTGCTCCACGCTTTAGGTGTCCCCAGTACCCACCACCAGGCTCTCCCATCCCTCCACCCCCCTCCCTCCAAGTCCCTCAGTTTGTTTCTGTGTCCAAAGTCTCTGTTGTTTCGTTTCCCTCCCTAGATTGCCCTAGTTCCCATTTACTTTCCTTCTCCCACTGTCCTCCAGTTTACCCCTCATGCACC